>WAAB01014082.1:23386-40072 GCA_013389865.1 Piaya cayana | reverse complement strand
TTTTTTTTTTTTTGCTTCTTGGACAATACTGCTTCTTGAGTAAATGTGGCTTTGTATTTTACATTAAGTAAGCTGAAGTAGACTTTTTTTTTAATTCTGCCCTCCAAATGGATTCTTTTAAAACAATTTGCATACTAATACAAGTAATTGTTTTCTTCATTCATTTTAATATGTCATAAAAAGCTGATGAATACAGATCCATTACTAACTTAAGCCATTTTAGATCCCACATCTTAGGAAACTATGTAGTGGTACGAGGAGAATACCCAAAGTAGCACCTTTCAATTAGAAATCTTGCAGCTTTCTGTCAGAGATGCTGAAAGCCCAAAGGCCAAAGAGCCTTTGCTGTTAGCGTTGGAATGGAAGAAATTTATAAATAGGGTGTATTTCGGCAATGAACTTGCAAATATCTTTGTACTAAACTAAAAAGATAAAATAAGTTAACTACTTCTTCTGTAATTATGTACAAAACGTTTAATTTATTTTGATCTCTTTAGAAGTATAAAAGAGAAAAAACATTCAAGAATATTAAACTCTTGGAATGTTTGCTAATATAAAAACAAAGTGTTGTATTATCTTGAGTGGATAGTATCACATCAAATATATATATATGAAATATAAATTCACTAATGACAAAAGATTTTAAAGTTTAAAATGCAGTACTTGTCACTTGCATGGTGTCTCCCACTGTAGATAATCAAATGTTACTCACAAATTTTTGGAAAAAAAAAAAGCAATCCTGGATTGCTAAGTATCCCTGTCGAAAAGAATCCTCTAGATACCAGCAAGTGGAATTATTGCTGCCTTTAAGGCAGTGAATGAATTTAAGACTAAAAAATGCACTACAATAATTTTCTTTTCTTTGCCATGGAGGCAACAATAACTATTTGTGCTGGCATGTGCATACACTTGGTAGACTTAGAAAAGGCAGGTTGAGGAATAGCACTGTTGTCTAGCTGCAGAACTTTGTTGCACAATTCTTTTCATTGTTTTAGTTGGTGTTTTTATTGCTATAAGGAAAAATTTGGGGGTTATTTGCACAGAGTTATCGATTTGCCTCTCAGCTAGGACACATAGCTCAGTGGCCAATGCATCCAGTTTACATTTACAGGAAACGATTGTTTTGATGGTCTTTAATTTATTCCTTAACAGCAAACAGTCACTACAACCAATTGGCACTAATTGTGCATCTGCTAACTAGTCCCTAAATCCGTCAAAACATCAGAGGAACTGATCTGCCTGTGTAAAGAACGGAGGAATCCCGTGGTCTCCGATCTGAGGCCCTCATGGGAGAAGACTAGGAAAACATGCATCACATTGCCTTCATTTTACTACCTTTGGATAAAAGAGAGGTTTGATTCCCTAGTTCTGTTGTGTTCCCTGCACCCTGTGCCCCCTTTTTTAGAACCTTCCCTTTCCTTCATGTGGTTGTAACTGAATTGACCTGTTTGTGATCAAGAGTGGGATTTACCAGCTGCAGTCCAAGAATGCTTTTCTTATTGTCCCAAATGACGTTCATGTGCTGGCTCTCATTACCGGATATGCATGACTAAGATTGTTGCAGGGCAAATGTACTCATGTTTATATCACGTATAAGGGAGTCTCGATGCTGGGTGTTTAAAATCTTTTTTACAAGAGAGGGACGTTTTAGTCTGCATGTACAGTACAGAGCATCTTGCCATGTCAGACGTGTTTTCTTTCAGACCATCCTCTCCGCCTTCACCGTCCTGTGAATAGCCCTCTTCATGCTCTGCTGACCAGTCCTATATTTTGTCAAATTTATTTTCTGCTCCCTAAAAAGAATAAAAATCTGTTCTTAATGGCGAGTTGTTGTAAGGTTTCAGACAAGATGTTGATTGATTACAGACATAATTGCAGTGTGTGAACTAACTTGTGAAGTCCTGCTATCGCTGATCTCAGTACTGCAAAACAAATCTCGCTGTCGTTCAAAGCATCCCTTTAACCTTCACGAAGTCAACTTTGCATTTGTAGAGAATAAAAGAACTGCAATGCAGTTGTGAAACGCAGTTAATAACAGCTCTCTTCTGCAACCTGTCATCTGTGGTTGTTAAATCCTGAGTTAAGAGAAATGATAAACTGAGTTTCTGGTTTTGTTGTGCAAGCAAAAAGAAGGAAACATTTAAGCACCATCAGACTGAGCAATAAAGAAGGATTGTTCTGTATTAGAAACTGTACTGTAGATAAACCATTCATGAGAATGTATAAAATGTTTGTCTTGTGACCTTGTGCTTTTGGAGTCAGACAAAACCATGTAATCAACTTGATGCACATGCACAAAAAAAAGAGGGTACACAATGAACATTTAAACACAAAACTAATCAAACAGGAGCAGATTCCTCATGGTGCTTGTTTATTATATATATTTAATCCTGCTTGACACTTTACCCAAGGGAAGACTGTCCCTTTTATCAGTTGAATGTTAGCAGCGTTATTTCATAGAGTGTGGTGACTGGTTAGAGAAATTCATGTAACTCAGCCAATCACAGTTTCAAACAAAAATTTTTATGTGCAAAGGACAGCAACCTTCTTGTATGTTAAACCACCAGTACGCTTTGTACATCTGTGATAACGCCTGTTTTATATTCAAATGAACAAATAAAAGCTTTTATTTTTGTTGCTCTGAAAATATCAGTTTCTTAATTAGTCATCTAAAATGGAGCTTCCGAGAGCTGTGGACGCTCAGTGGAGGAATACGGAGAGCTATATTGTAATTTTATTTTGTTTACCTCTCTTGTTGCATAATTTATTAGTACAAATCATTATACTTTTAACAATGTTTAAATACTGGTGTGGGCATTTATTGCTGAAAGATTTTCATATGGCAACAAATGTTTTTGTGAAATGTTTTTTTTAATTCTTTTTAATATATTCAAATATATTGTTCACATTTTTGCTGAAAGTGTAAAGATTATTGTAAGCTTGGTAACATTTTGTGAGAAGCAATAACAAGCATTAGTACTGTAAAACTCCTCAAGTTTGTCACTTATCACTTCTGTTACAAGGTCTTGCTACCAACATATTGCTAACAAGTCGCTTAAGTTATTGATCCAGGTGTTACATCCCTGCTGGAACTTTCTGCCAGTGGAAATATATGGGTAACTTCTTGCTGATTCATGTGTGGCTAGAACCTCTGTGTTGATTCAGAAGCCTTGGATGACTGGGTAAAAGCCTGAGGAAGTGTGATCTGCCCATTTCCATTGGCCTTTTCCAAAAATACCAGTATTTCAGAGCTGGTGGCCAGCCATTGAGTATCCCCGTCCCCAGAGGAGACATTTGGTCATAGCTTTTGATTTTCCAAATGTGATTTCAAAGGATGAAATTCTGAGTCCTCATGTTTTTGGTAATCCATCTGAAAAGTTCGGGAAACAAAATCCCATCTCCAGTGGCTTAATTCTCATGTTGCTCATCAGAGGAGGTGGATAAGTGGACCCACAATTTTCCAGAGCAGAGAGTGCAACCCAAAACTTGTGGGGAAGATTGGGAGCGGACAAGTTAGGGGTAGTAGAAGGAAGAGTATAACAGAACAGCAAGTAGTTCCTGATTCAGTTTTACAAACTGTTTTATAAAAGAAGAAAAGATTTTGATGTTTTATGCTGCTGCTGATGAGGATTTTTAAAAGGTCAACATCCTTCAAGTATACATTTTAAAAATCATTTTGGCAAGTGGGGGTTGTAGCACTGAAAAGCTGTTGGGGAATCTCAACAAAGAAAATGTATTCAGGAAAGAAGATTCATTTCATGCACATTAGGAACATAATCGCTTATTCAGTGTCAGGTTGATGCTAACAAGGTAAGAACTGAAAAAAATCTTCATAAATTATCTTGTGGGGGGTTGTGTATTTTTTCAACAGAAAAAATAGCTTTGTGTAGTAGTATATCAGGTGGGGAGGGGGAGACATTCATGGAGATGAACAATAAATTCTCACCAGTTGTGGAGGGATTTAAAGAAGTGGATGAAGCTGGTGGAAGCAGCACAACAGGGAAGGGCACCCAGGTGTGAGTGTCAGCATGTGGGACCAAAAGGCATGGTCAGGATGGTGAATATGGCCATGGTTTGTGTTCATGGAGCAGAGGAAGACAAGAACTTGAGCCAACAGCTGCCCTAAGGAAATCAGAGGTCGAGGACATACAAAGGAATTAAAATTACTGTTGCTGGCACATGTGCTCATTAATATTTCTAGGATGTATCTCACAAACATAGTTTTGGAAACTTTCCTGAAATCCACTAGGAGGACAGGCTGATAGAACTGGAGTTGTTCATCCTGGAGAAGAGGAGTCTTTGAGGAGTCCTTGTAGCAACCAAAGGGAATCTACAGGAAAATGGGGAAGGACTTTTACAAGGGCTTGTAGTGACAGGACAAGAGAGAATGGCTTTAAATCAGAAAGGGAGATATTTAGATTACATATTAGGAAGAAATTCTACATGATGAGTGGTGAGGCACTGGCACAGGTTGCCCAGGGAAGCTGTGGCTGCCCCATCTCTGGAGGTGTTCAAGGCCAGGCAAGATGGAGTTTTGAGCAGCCTGGTCTGGTGGGAGGCATCCCTGCGCATGGCAGGAGGGTTGGAACTAGATGATCTTTCAGGTCCCTTCCAACACAAACCATGCTATGATCCTGTGATTGACTGATTGATTGTTTTTCATGCCTGCTTCTCTGGCCACTGCACACAGCTTCGCACCAGTGTAAGGATGCACACTCATCTGTGTTTGCAGGGTCTTGCAGCCGTGCACACACCCTGCATGGCTGTGCAGCAGCTGCAGCGGCTCCACAAATGTCTTCCTGCAAGGGCAGCGCAGGAGGCTCGCAGCCCCAGGATCCATTTGCTGCCACGGGGCACTGGGCATCTGCAGCTGTGGAAACCCAAAGGCAATTCTGCCTGTCCAGAGTGTAGGGCCTGCAAAAACTGAATGGGGAACATTTAAGGTCTCCTCTTCCCTCCTCTTACAGATCTTTGGAGAGTAAAGAGAAAGAAAAAAGCAAATGAGTGTGGTCTCAGCTATAATTATTTTTTTTTGTTCAAAGGATGGAAGTATTCTTTCATCTCAGGGCAAAGCCTTTTAACAGAATGAAAGTCTTTTAACTGCTGTTTTAAGCCATAATAAAATGACTATTAGAGATCACTCAATTTTTACTATTTCCTAACAAAAAACAGATTTTCTTAAGTGAAAACTTTTGTTAAAATGCTTCCATTTCCAGTGGATCCCATAACAGGGTTGTAGTCTCTCTCTGTGAAAGCAATGTGGTTGCATTTTTGCTGTGCGTGCATGTGGATACATGCACTTTCATCACACTCGGTTTACAAGTAACAGCATGATTTGCTTCCCCAGCACAATAACACCAGCACATCTGCAAGACAGAGACAAAAATCAGGATGCAATGTGTCAGTCCAAGTGAGACTTGACAAAGTGTGTTGGAGAAATCAACCAGAAATGCGGGTTACAATTGGTCTCATTGGCAGTTTGGCTTTTTTTTGGGTAAAAAATGTTTTTTCTCTTTATCCAGTTTTTATTTGGACGTTCTATGGGAAGAATAATTATGAGAGGATATGTTGAGATCACTGACTCAGTGCAGGCCTGGAGTTCAAGTCAACCCAAAAGAGAAAAGAGAAAAGAGAAGAGAGAAGAAGAGAGCCGAGAGAAGAGATGAGACGAGACAAGAAGAGGAGAAGAAGAGAGAAGAAGAGATGAGAGAAGAGAAGAAAAGAGAAGAGCCCATGTTTTACTTTAGTTTTGAATATGGATCAACTCTGTCTCAAAGGAAGAGCATTTTCATAATGATCCTTAAAGAACAGAAGGAGTTATATGGCTTCTCAGCACCTGTATGGTTCCATTAAGAAATATAAAAGCATCTCATAGGGCTCCTCTGAAGTTCAGCATGCTCAGCCCCTGCCTGGCTGATGTGGAGTTGATGCTCTGCACCCCAGTTCATGGGGCAAGGCCAGGCTGGAGGAGCTCCCCAGTCTTGGTGCTTGTGGCACCAGTGGGGTCATGTATAAGCTTTGGGGTTGGCCAGGCGTAATCAAGCAGTGAACATCAGTTCAGTAAATGGTAAGAAATCTGGCTGAAATTCCCCTCAGAGTGGTGTTCACTCCAATGAAATCCTTTGCAGAACTTCCTTTGCTCTTTGAGTCTTTGGACAGTGGCTTTCCTTCTCTGAACGCAGGATCAAGCCAACCAAACCATGGATTAAAAGATTGCTAAGAAAAAGAAAGAAACTAGAAGATAAAAGAAAGACAAAATAGAAAGTGCTCCCATTTCCCAAATCCAATGGTTACTCTTTGGATCCAGTTCTGCATTTCTTTTGTACCATCAGCCCCAAGGAAAAGATGCTCAGGAATGTCCTGATGGGTGTCTCTTGTTCTACAGATGAGCACAGCAGCCTGTGACAGCAACTGCTGTGGTGCCCGAAAGTGTCTTCATTTAAAATGTCTACAGTGCCACCAACGTGCAAAAGGGCAGGTTTCTCCTGCACACCAAACTGCTCTCCTGTTCTCCAACTCTGGATGGGCGACTCAAAGTGGTCCTCTGCTTCCTCCCCTACCTCCTTCAAGTGCTGACACATCGCTTTGCATTTCACCCGCAGTTGCTGCCAAGCTCCTCCAAGCTTTAGGAGCTCACAAGCTTGGAGGCTTTCAAACCACCATAAATATCTCACAATATCTGCTCCAAGGCACCTATAGAAGAGTTCCTAAATTCTTTTAAGCAAGAGTTGTTGTGGGCCATGGGACAATGCTTTTCTGCACCAAATGGTGATTGCAGTACGTAAGAGAGATGGAAACACTCTCTATGCCCAGGGTGGTCCTGACCAGACATAAAGTTGGACTCGATGATCTGGTGGGTCTCTTCCAACTTGGTGATTCTATGATTCTATGAAAGCTTAGGTGAAGATTCAGCAAATTTTAAATAAGCTGTTGTCAGAAAAGCCTATAAATAGATTGTATCTGTGCATCTCGTTCTGTTTGGCGGGTGTGCCCTCTCCCAGGAGCCGTGTGCTTGAAAAGAAAGGTTACCTGGTGGTCCCGCTTCTGAGCCCCCAGAACACAACGTCACTCCACAGACTGAACCACGAGCTCCAGAGCTTAGAGATTTCTATTTTTTTTTGCAAGTGCAGTGTTGCATTCATCCAAATATCGCACTGAGATGTGGTGGCTGTGCTGCTGGTGGGAAGGGGTGAGTGATCCTGGCCTCCCAGAGCCAACTCCCAGCAGCTCAATAAGCACATGGTGGTTGCTCCCAGCTGTGAGGGCCACTGGCATTAGGGAACCCAGAGTTAAAACGCTGCTGGCTCTGGCGCCCACAGAAAATCTTAACAAGCAATTGCATTACTGAGCTGCAAAGCTTCCCCTTCCTCAGGGGGAAAATCAAAGGCTTTCTGGCAGTCACGGTCTTTACAGATTTATGAAAAGACTGAGACAGGCTCTGTCACTCAGTCAAGTGTTGTGTCAGCCAAAGAAATTCTCTATCCTGTGCATGAGCCGTGCATGGCAAAGTTTCTGGCCATGTGTTTTTCTCAGGAAGGAGTTGATATTGCTCCTCAGCAGGGGCTGAGCTGCAACGCAGGCAGCTGAGGAGCCTCCTGCCTGCACTGTGCTGCAGATGCTGAGGGGGTTTGGATTCCTCATTTCACTCCCTCTGGAGAACACGCCAGGCTCACACAGCTCTCGCGTGGAAACAGCTCTCGCGTGGAAACAGCTCTTATTTCTCCCAAGACAGTTAAGGGGTTGCACTGATCAGCCAAGACATGCCAGGCGAATCCCTCTTCCCTGATGACCAGGGGCTCTGAGACCTGCTTTGTGCAAGTCACTAATTCCCGTTTTACTTTGTAAAGAAGTGATTTTTCACCTTGAAGGTCCTGTGCATCGGTGTGGCTAAGCAGGGTGGGCTCACGGCTCTGCACCAGCCAGGCACAGAGCAGGCTCCCACACACTCTTCCCACAGGAGCACAAGGGGCAGCAAGCAGTGACCAGAGCCACCTGCAGAGGCTGCTGCAAAGCATCCTTCTCCAACTGGGAAAACAGTTAAAAATAACATAGTAATCTGGCTTTATTAATAAACATTGTTTTCTGCTGCAGCAGTCCTTTCACAAATGCTAGTAGAGGATTTCGTGTAACAAGCTTCAGTGCCTACTCTACGCAGAACTCCAGTTTATTTTTAGGTACCTCTCTGGGGCAAATCCTATTTCCATTGAAGCTTTATGCCAGCTTAGTTTTCACTTCCAGAGAGTTAACAAAAACTGGCTGGTGGCTTTGTAAACTAACATGTCACTCTGCCTTTTAGCATGGTCCATCCTCACTCTCTCAGCCTTTCTTCATTATCTTCAGTTATTAGTCCTCTTCTATGTAAAAATTATCTGTGAAGCAAACACTGTGCATAATTCCAGCCCCTCCACCGCTGTTCGCCACGCCTGAAGGCAACTTTCTGCACTTCACTACCAGCTCCAGGGCCAAGGGGCTGGAGAGGTCCTGGGGCAGGCATGGACATGGGGAGCAGGAGGGGCAATTTAGGGTTGATTTTCTCTGGGTTCTTTTTCCGACTTTACAACGTTGAACCTTTATCCACTCAGCATTTCATTTTTAAGGAGCATTATTCATAACCTAACATACTTTTGAGCCATCTGACAGTTCAAAAGCAGTTTTAGTAAGATATTTTTTTTCTCCAGTATTTTGGAAGTTCTAAGATGGTTTTTTTTTCCTTTTACATTAGCTATGATCATCTCATTCTTAAACCCTGACATACTATATTATTCTCACAAATGGATGGACCTTTCCACTTGCAATTGAATTTCACGGGATTGTTTCAGTTCAAAAAGACCTTTAAGACCGTAGAATCACAGAATCATAGAATAGTTTGGGTTGAAAGGGACCTTAAAGATCATCTAGTTCCAACGCCCCTGCCATAGGCAGGGACATCCCACTAGATCAGGCTGCCAAGCTCATGAAGTCCAATAGTAAATCTAATACTGCCAAGTCAAGGGCCATTCTGATTTTGATATTTGCACCCTCCCTGCTCCGATTTATGAAAGCGTTTGGAAACCACATGCACAGATCACATATGTGCTCTCACAATCAGGTTAAAATAGGCTGGGTAGCTCCTAAGGACCAGTAACAAAACCCAAACATATTTCACATACTTGGTCGCTGAAAATCTGCAAAGAGAACCAAGCCCTGGGCAGCTCACGCCACCTAAAGGAAGCAAGAGGCAGAAACCTCTTAGTAAATAAAGTAGTGGTCAGAGTTAAACCCTGGTAATGATGATGATGATGATAAAACAATTATTATTATAGTGATAATAATAATGATGATGATAAAAATGAGGAAAAGTCAACAAAAATCCAAATAACCAAAGTAAAAAAAAATCCAAATAATGCCTTTGAGACTGGTGCTCTAGGAGAATTGGGGATTCCTGCCTGTGGGGTGGTGGGTAGTGGGGCTGCACTAGAAGGCTAACGCAGCTATCAAAAGGGGAGAAGGACTGGGGAAGAAGCTTAAGGAGCACACTGCTTCCTGCATTGTGTAGACCAGTATCAAGGATATACTGGTTATTTGTATTTAATCAATTTTCATCAAGTCAAATGAATAAAATTTCCACTCCTAGGTAGAACACTATGACTCACCTAAGACCAGAAAAGTTTGTATAGTACAATAATAAAGGAGACTTTTGGGGGCATCTTTAACATTTTCAACTATAATTAAAACAAACAAACAAACAAAAACCCCAAAATCACAACTTCCCCCTGTGGAACTAGCAGGTCTTGCCAGAACCTATTTCCCAGAGAAACTACTTCCCTTGGTGCTCCTCCTTCAGCCAACCCTCCCTGCCAGCAGCTCATCCCCAACAGCCCTTTCTTCTAGGAGCGGCTGTGGGAGATGCTCCATGGGCAGCCTCACCAGCATGGACCTTCGACTCCTTCAGGCACCTCACTGGCAGCAAGTCTTGACCCCCAAAATAAGTGAGCCTACTTCTTAGGGCTGCATTTGTAAGAGCTGGATTCAGAGTCTTCTTAGTCATAGAATCATAGAATCACCAGGTTGGAAAAGACCCACTGGATCATCAAGTCCAACCATTCCTATCAAACACTAAACCATGCCCCTCAGCACCTNAGCCCCTTCACCAGCTTTGTTGCTCTTCTCTGGACTCACTCCAGAGCCTCAACATCCTTCTTGTGGTGAGGGGCCCAGAACTGCACACAGGATTCAAGGAGCGGTCTCACCAGTGCTGAGTACAGAGGGAGTCCCTCCAGAGTGAATTGTTTTATTCTACCAAGCCTGGGCATAAGCTCAGGGCTTAGGGAGCAGGCAGAGCAGAGCCACAGTGAGAGGTAACACAGGGAGGTCTGCAAGTCCCATCCTGGCTGCCTCCAGGTCGGGATCTGGCAGTAAAATGAGGACATGATGGACGCAGCCCTTGGGAGGCTCATGGTCCGGAACAGGCTGGAGATTCTCTTCTGGTACCAGGAGGTGTCTTTAAGTGCTCAAGCCCTTGCATGGACCCAGCATCTCACCTTGAGTCACAAGCAAGGTCCTCATGAGTTCAGGCACAGCTTCCCTCACCCACAGTCCTTGTTAATTCCAGGCGAAAACAAGAAAAATCACAGTCTCATGCACATCCATCCAAGAACCTGAGGACAACTGCACAAAATCAACACAGACACTTTCAGTGAGGGTTTTGGGGTTTTTTTTAAATACATTTATTAACCAATGTTAACACATTAAATGACTCTATATATTGCTAGTCAGAGCAGCTTACAAAATGCCAGAATGCATCATAAACTGGACAGCCACAATGAATAATTACAATGTGCATAGTGGCTAAGCTCAACACTTTAATATAGCTTTATGATTTGCAGAAAAATTAATTTTAAACCATGGTTCCTAAAACAATCAATTGTAATTTTACCTAAAACTTATACAAAACCAGGCCACAATCTTTTTTTTTGTTGTTTTGTTGTTTTTTTTTTCTTTAAAACACACAGTTTTCACACTGTAGTAACTTGGAAATGTGCAACCGTGTCAACAGAGACAAAAAAGCCAAAGTAACACGAATCTTACTTTCATGCAGCTATCAGTTAAATATTACATATTCTGGAATGATTTTACACCAAAAATATTTTCACAATAACTTGCTTTCATAGGGGTGGATCGAAGTTTTGGAACTTGTAAAGTAATCAAACAAGATTGATTTTTAGTTGTGAAGTGTTTGACAGTCACAACACAGAGGCGACAAAAGTTAATTACACATTTATCAGGCAATAACGTAACTGTGGTAATAAAGTTACCATCTACTTACTACTTTCCAATCGACTTACCACTTAATTTCTGCAACATATTGGGCATTATTTGGCAGTATCTAGTCAATTAACTTACATCACCACTGTAAGTAAAAAAGATCAGGAATTCAGTGGTAGTTCACAGAAGTCTTAGTTATATTTTCATCTTTACATGACCCTGACAAATCCTAGAGAAAACTTTTTTAAAGGCTTTCCTCCTGATTCTCCAGCTTCCATCGTTTCATTGTGTAATTGCTTTCAATAAATATCAAAGATCTAAATAAATATTTACAAATTATTCCTCTAACTTCTCAAAAAATAGCTGGATGATTAATGGGCATATAACTCAGTCTAAGACCAATCTTTAAAAGAAACTAAAATGCGAAGACACTTTAAAAGAAAAGCTATTTAAGTAAGCTTTACATCTATTTAAAAAATTGTCTCTGAACATGGATGCAATTCATATATCTATATATAAAACAAACAAAAAGAAAATAATTTTTCAACTATCGATCCATTCCTATTGGTAATGCTTCTTAATCCAGACATTCCGCAAAATACAGACTTTTTACAAATCACGGCATCTTTAGTACAAGAAAATTAACATGCATTATTCTTCATTCTGGGTACAGTGATGGAGCTCATTATTAGGCAATGACCCATTACTACAAACATAACGGCTTCTGTGAAACTTAAGTGCTTTCTCTTCTTTTATTATCAGTTACAATGGACCAGGTGACACCAGATCGTAGGTGGTCAAAGGACGTTTGATTGGGGAGGCTGAAGGGGGGGGTGCACTAAAGAAATTTGTATGCCTCATAATTCCATGTATGAATAAAGGTAGTTGGATTTTTTTGTTGCTTTTGGCTTTTCTTATTCTTCTTACAAGCACTCATGTTAGGACAAAAATGAAATGTGCAAACTTCAAAATTTAAATATTCATTTTTCTCTAAGATCCAGCTCAGTAAAAGATTACCCCAGTTCCCTGTGATTTTTAACTACAAGATCAAAGCTAATATTTTGTTATAAAAGTTATATATTGAAAAGAAATAATGAAAATAAAACACAGTTGGGAAATATTTAAGAAAAAATATGCAGGACTAGCACCTGCTGTGTCAACCCTGTTCCCTAAATTCAATCATGTACCCACTGGTATAACCAATAGATAATGCCTTTAAACAGTAAAATTAAGCTGAACAAAACCAGCTCAACAAGGTTAAGAAATAAATGTTACATCAAGGTAGTATGCTTCGTTTTTCTGAAACAGTTCTATACGTCTTACATTCAGATCTAGTTTTTAAATGTTCCTTTTGTTAAACTTGTATGTTTTTTTTTAGTTTTAGATCTGCTGTTTTTAAAGATTAAAATCTCTGTAAAACCTAAAAATGTTCTAAAATTTGCCGAAAATGCAACAAATCCTCTAGTTTAAAATTATTTAAAGTAACCTGCTCCCACAGATGTTAAATTCCTTCCGCTGACAAAATTTTGGAGGAGCATTAAACAGAAGATTGAAATTACTGTGCAAAATTTCTTTTACGAAAAGTGTTTAAAGGCTGGTGCAAAATGGGAAGCAAATTCTAAACAATTTTGGCTTCTTGGAAACAAAAACCGCTGTGTCTGAGAATAGCAATCATCGGGATGGTTTTCTAGGGGAAGAATAACTCTTTCATCTTTTTCTGCGGCAGGTACGTTTGTGTTCAGCATGCCAGTGCTCCTGCTGACACTTGATGGAGCAGTAGGAAGTGTTCCAGCAGCAGTGGTACATGGCCTCCTCTTCACAGTTGTAGCACTGAAGAGAACAAACGAGAAGAGATTACCAGCCTCACAGGACCCCTCCATATCAACACACAAGTGTTCTCACCTGCTCATGGATGCACCAGCACATGCAGAGCAATACTCCTCTTTCACTTAGGCTTGGAGCATCCAGAGGCAGGAGGGCATTTTTCACACATGCTGAGTAAAGCAGCAGTCTTTAGCAAACCTGCACAATGCTTTCATGTCTTCTGGAGTTTGGATGAAAAAAAAAATCATCTCCCGATTAAGAAAACTCCTCTCTCCAGGCAGTGGATGGACATTTTTCAGCCACACATTGCAGGAGCCATATTATACGCTACACTTGGATAACAGCACCCTGATCCATGTCTTAAAATCTCTGATAACCTGATAGGCACTTCTGGCATGAACAGGTTCTGTGCAAGGTGGAAAATCTGCCTAACTTGTCCAGAGGTCGTAGGGGAAGATGTTTTTCAGGCAGAAAAATCTCAAAAGTCACCACCACCACCACTACTAGAGAAGAGAATATTCATTACTGAATGGTTTGTTATAACCCATTTAGGGCAGGTCTGCAAGGAGGTCACTGTTGTTGGGCATGTTGGCTACCAGAGAGCACTGCAATTTGGTGAAAACTAACCCTTGTACTACACCAGTGCTACTGAGAAGAGCAAGAAAGTGCCTTTTGCTTTAAGTCTTCCAGAAGCCAGAGAAGACCAGACATACACTGGATGGCTACATAGGTCCTTTGTCATGCCTGCAAGGACAGTACAAAACTGAAAGAAGAGAGGCTGCACAGCTCATGGTTTCAGTAGAAATACTTGCTTCTACGGAATGCTACAGCAAAGAGGATTTCTACCCCAGAACATACAGAAAATTTCCAGTTTCTTGGTAGCTGGAAGAGCTACCTGGAAAATAACCCTGTGGCCTTTGAAAAATTGGAAAAGGAAAACAACACACTGGTCAACACCAGTGGTTGTCATCAAGGAGGTACGGGACCTAGACAGACAATGTGCTCTGTCTCCAGGTGGCTTTATACCCCTTAAGGGAGTGCTGCAGAAGCATTAACTATCATTCTGACAAAATCCTATAAAGCAGGGTGGCACTGCAGCTACAGGAAGCAATTATACTCAGCACCCTTGAGAGACAGACTCTAGAGGTCACAGATTTGTCTCTCTGAATTTGGCCTGCTCAAAATCAGAGAGCATCTTTACAAACCCAGTCTGAAATGCCTATTGCACAATCCGGAACAGAATTACCACATAGTCTGTCCAGGCTGTTTTCAAACCACAGAATAACACAAAATTTACTTTTCATGTCCTGTCTAGCTACAGCATTGTTAATAAAACAGAGAATTACAAGGAAAAGAAAGCCAGTCACCTTAAAACAAAACAAAATCACAACAACTCTACTCATACTAAAAGACAGATCCAAGAAAGTCAATATTTAGATCAGCTAAACTGACAACTACTTATTTACTATGTATCTACAATCAGCAATAGGGAGACTGCCTTAGCTGCATGAGAAGGGAACCTGTCCATTTTCCTTCTGCAGCTTAGGTCCGGGGATGTTTATTTGTAGAAATTCTACAAACAAGTGTCCCCTCGAGAGCTGTTTTCCTGTTTTTAATGTTGCTGGCTGCCCATAAGCCTGTGGGAACCATTAGGATCATCTGCTGGAAAGGTGCAGGGAACAGCTGTCTCTCCATTATGTACGGCATGGGCCTCAGCCCAGAGACCAGCTTCACATCTGCTTGCTAAGAGAGATCAAAAAAAAAGCTAAGACAGGAGAGGACAACTGATCTATGGGTCCCACACTTCACTTTACATATGCTGACCAGAAATGTAAATCTCCATTTACAAAAGGAAAATAGTGTCCTTCAAGCTGGTACCAGCACACAAGGCAGAAAAGGCAAAATGCCAGCTGGCCTCAGGCCTCCTCTTTTCCTTGTATTGTCCTCTTTCCAAACATTACCAATCATTTGGGTTTTTGTTTCAGACAGTGCATGTCATGGAGAACGCCCATGCACTTAAAAAAAAAAACCTGTTGCAGGTTAGAGTAACTGTACATGTAAATATGACTGAAAGAGAAGTTAAAAACAAATCATGTACCAGTTCAAATAAGGCTTACAAGCAAATAAAGAACCTAGAAGGAGAAACTAAAAAAGAAACAACAAGATGACCTTTAGCCTGTATTTTGGAGGCCATCAAACCACATAATCTCATTATGGTTATCCCTGCCTTTACATTTCTTCCTTTCTTCTACTATATATTTGAGGTATCAGTATCAAATCCAAATTTTCTGGAGGTATAAACATGAGACTGGGTTAAGCCAAAGGGATTGTGACCAATTAGAGTAACAAAAAGCATTGTTCTTTAATTATGCGTTAGGCTCCTTAGGGGTGGGAGCGCATCTTCTCCTGTGCCTGTGTATTCCACCAGCAAAATGACCTGTTCACCCTGACTGGAATCTTTTTTTTAGGTATAAGAAAAAGATAAATATAGCATGAATAATAGCAGCTGTATTCCCAAGCCTAGACATCTGCATTACAAAAAAACCCAGAGGTCTCTCCTAATTAAAAAGCAAAGCCACCGAAACTCATTTAGTATGTCTGTTAATTACATGCGATTTTGGTAAAGGGGTATCATTACTATTATAGTAGCACACATGAGTGGTACTACACACCAGGGACTGTCATCAGTACCACTGAAGGAAATATCACTGGGGAGTTGTGTAATTGGACCAACTCCAGTCGCCTGAGGCTGTGCGTTGGCAGGCAGATCCATCAGCTTGAATACAAAGGTGTTTATCTTCACCCTCTCTCCTACCACATGCAAACCAGCTGCCTGTATGATGACTTCATTTAAGGTAGTAGGGACCCCAGATAGTCCTAGGGCCACAGAAGCAGGCAAAACAGTCAAATGCTCTTTATACCTTTAATTGTCTTGCTGGGAGAAAAAAAGACTATATGTACGTCATTATGAGATGAACTGATGTGGTACCAGGACACCCTCTGATTAGGCTAGGATAAAGGATATGGTGGAGGCACATTGGAACAGATGAAAGTAAGTTTCAGGAGTCTCTCTCATAAATTTTGCCTTAAAAAAGCAAAAAAGTGGCTATAGCTACAGGTCCAGACTTAAGGAATAACTCAATCAATGGTAACTTGACTCTATCAGCTGAACAGCGGCAACAGCTCACATGTCCACTCCTAACTTCTGACAGAAGAGAGCTAATTTGATGTAGTTCCATATAGTACGCAAAGGAAATCTGATTTGCCTCTCAAGTGCCACAGGCAAAAGCATGCATACAGACACCAGCAGCTGGTGACTCATTAAACAGAATAACTCGATCAAGTCAAAGACTTAAAAAACTTCTCTGGTTTGCAGGGACAGGTAGTCACAGAATCACAGAATCACAGAATCACCGGGTTGGAAGAGACCCATCGGATCATCAAGTCCAACCATTCCCATCAAACACTAAAACATGTCCCTCAGGACCTCGTCTACTCGTGACTTAAACACCTCCAGGGAAGGCGAACCAACCACCTCCCTGGGCAGCATATTCCAATGCCTAATGACCCTTTCTGTAAAAAACTTCCTCCTAATCTCTAGCCTAAATCTCCCCTGGC
>WAAB01014082.1:0-23108 GCA_013389865.1 Piaya cayana | reverse complement strand
GTTAGACTCAGCCCAGCGGTCCAGCCTGTTCAGATCCCTTTGCAGAGCCTCCCTACCTTCCAGCAGATCGACACTTCCACCCAGCTTAGTGTCATCTGCAAACTTGCTAAGGGTGCACTCAATGCCTTCATCCAGGTCATTGATGAAGACATTGAACAGGGCTGGACCTAGCACTGAGCCCTGGGGAAAATTAGTCAGGGAGGAATTAGCTGACTGACAGAGACGCATGCACTACAGTGTGGTAACACCCACAGTAAAATCCCTATGAGGAACAGAAATGAAGACTTTATAGGAGCTCTGGCATTTGAGTAATTTTTCTCTTTACAAAACCCCCAAACTTGTAGTAGTGATAGTCAGCAACCAATTGTCTTGTCTTAGTATTTATTTCACTCTTCTACAGAGCAGAGTATTCTCTGCAGGGACCATCGTTTGCTCTGTAAGATCAAGGACTAATGAGGCTGAACACAACAAACAAACAGCGCTTTACATTGGAAGACAAACGGGAGCTGGGGCTGGCTGCCCGCAGACGGCAGTGACAGTGGGACGGTGGCTCTCTATCACTGCTCAGATCAGTGTGCCATCTTGTGGTAAGGAATCCACATGCTTCTCAGCTGCATCTGGCAAAATCAAAGCTCAAAAGGAGGCAAGTAGCAAATCTTGTACCCACCCTGCTGTGTTTTATAGCTAGCTAGTACCGTGCAGTGCGATTTCCTGAATGGCGGTTTTCATTTCCTTGTTCTATGAAAATCAGCAAAGAAATAGCAAAGTTTGTGTGTGATAGGCTCACTGCTCCTCACTGTAAAAGTTTCCATCAGTACTGTTACAGGCTAGCAAGACAGTATTATAGTACCTGCAATGTTTGAGAAGATGCCATACAGCCCTGTGGGTGAACATATTTGCAGCTTGGAAAGAAAATATGAGAGACAAACCAAAACAGAACCAGGGGAAAGTCTGCAGCATGTAACAGTGGGGTAAGTTAGATGTCTTTTATCACCTTTCTAAAGGGCATACAACATGTTTTTTATAGGCAATGATGCAGATTACAGCTTAAGAACTGAACAATGGACGGAAAATATATTTCAGAAAGTTTTAAGACTTTCTAGAAAGTCATTTTGACTTAAATATGAAAGAATATAAAATAGCTGCAGAAGAAGCTAAGAGAAGAAAGGCCAAAAGGATATCACCACCAGCATTATTAGCAGGGGTATCTAAATTGATGCCGCCAGCTATTATATCCTCTGGGGCCTTGAGATCAAAGGAGTGTGAACATAATACAAAACATGTCTTATATGGAGTAAAACTGCATTTAGAAAAAATATTTTGATACTAATATCTGACTGGACTCAACAAGATGGTGCTGTTAATGCGACATAATTAAGACAGGAAGTAATCAGAACTCTGAGTTGAAATTTGGAGGTTAGGAAAATTTCAAAGCAGTAATATGAAGGAGAAAACCTTAAAGCTGAAAGGCCCATGAAAGAGCAGTTCAGTTAGAAGTAAGAAAAAAAATAATCACATTGAATTGGCCTGCAGTATGCATTATACATCCCCATTTATTCTCTTGTAAGAAATTTTTGACACTTACCCACTGCTTCTTCTTGGTCTGGGAAATCAGTTGCTTGTGCTGGCCTGCTAGCTTCTTAATTTCTTCTAAAAATTCTTCTTTGCACTTCTCCTTTACCTGTTTACATTTTCTGTCCATTTCTCCTTGTGCGTTGGCCACAGCCTTGTTTACAGCCTGCCTTTTCTCTTCTTCCATCTCTGTACGCAGCTGCCAGAAAGTCAGCAAAGCAAGTCAATGGACAGCTATTGGAATAAACGTATCTTTTTAAAGCGGGCATACTTTAAATTTCCAATATCGATGCAGGCAGAGGTTGCATAATTAGAAATTTCTCCTATTTAGAAAACAAAAAGTTCTGTCCTTTAGAGTTAGAATTTCTGTCCCATAACAAAAGTTCAAAATAAAAATGTTGCTGTGTTTCTATTCTGCTAGGCATCTACAAAACCAGCTAAATTGGTTCCATGTATATTTTGTCAATGATCAGTTTACAAATTTATGAATTTGTCTTAGACGAAAATTTTGTCTTTTCCAAATCTACAGCTGCATATAAGCAAGGGCACATAACAGAACATACCTGAGTTCAGTAAGTGGTACCTTTTAGTATTCATTGCCAGAGGGATTGCCTGGCCCTCCCTTAGTTATCTAAAATTTTGGTGTCTTAATCTTGCAGGATTAACACATTAAGTCCCTAAATTCATTCAATATTCCTTTCCTACAAATGGAAATTCATCTTGCCTTAAGACTGGTACTTAAGAGAGGCAGACAAATTATCTTCTAAACTGTCCTGCTCTATCCAGCCAAAGATGATCAGCTCAGGCTTAGATATCAAATTTTAAAGAGCTTATCACTAGCTAAGAAAATTCAAACAAATTTCAGTGAATCCACCCAACGCTCAGGTCAGAAGATCGACAAAGGAAGAATTATTTATGAAGAGCATTCAGAAAATGCTATTGTTTACAACTACACTTGACAATAGAGACAAATACTTTGGAAAGAGAGACTCATGAATGAACAATTAGTTTCATTTTTTGATCACAAACTGATTTTACTGGACAAATATAAAGAAAAGCAGTTTCCTATTTAAACTATGATCTGTTGATATAGCAATGGCCCCAAAAAGCAATAATGAAGATCATTTTGATGTGGTCTCTTTGGAAAAGGTTTTTGATTCATTTTCTTAAGAGTGATGTTGCAAAAGTAGGTAAGAAATGTGGAAGAACCCACACTCCTCTCCTCAAAACAGAGTGTAGGTGGTGTTTGACAAGTATTACCTTTTCCACCGCCTCTCGCACAACTCTCTCAGTTTCTCTTTTATGATCAGCTTTCATCCTGTCCTTGAAATCATTAAAGATTTTGGTGTATTTGTCATGGCACATGTTCTGACACACTCCATCATTAGTGGTCTGGGTGCTCCGATGCAGCATTTTTGGAGAAGAGGCACTTAACTTCTTGGTCTGAGTTGAGACTGAAACTTTTTCAATAGGTTGAGGCATTGTGGGAATTTCCTGGCTTGAACTTACTGCTTCAGTTTCAGGTTCTGGCTCCTACAGAGAAAGAACAAACTAGTAATCCCCGATATCAAAACAGAACAACTTAACTTTCAGTTCTCCCTGGAGAAGAAGTGTTATGACTAATGCCAGAGCAATTAATGTGAAAAGTCTGTTGAAGACCTTCAGTGCTTATGGGACATGTGATGCCTGAGGAAAAACAGCCTAAGACTAGGTAGGATCTTTGGTCAGGCTTTTCTGACTTCAGCTAGAAGCACTCCAGAAGGAAGCACGTGTATGGCACTAGTATGCCACACTCACCAGTCTCACTTCCCAAAAAATACCACCGACATCAGAAGCTATGCTGAATCACTGCAGATCCCTTGGGATTACAAAAGGGTTGTTATAGACTTTCCCCCTACCATTTTTCCTGAAGAGACTGTGTGGCCAAGATATCTGAATTATTTTGGCAAACTCTAGGCTTCCCCTGGCCCAACAGACTCTACTGGAGTCTGTAATATTCCTCTAATTTCACAGAACTTGTTCAAAGATTGATTAGTACTTCAAAGATGCTTTGAAGATGAAAGGCTAATGAGCGCCTAAGTCTTGCTTCCAATAATATAGAACTAGACTTGAATGACCACAGAAGCTTTCTGTAATTATACAATTATCAAGAAAGAAATCATAGTTACTGTACTCTACTGTACTGTACTGAGTTTAGGAGCCTACGTTATTACACTGTAACAGCAATTGTTCCTGATCTTTACAACAGGTAGAAGTAATTTCCCTGCAAGCGTTTATTGATATTTGAAATGTCTGAAGACACAGATGAACTTTCTTTTTTTTTTTAACTTAGATTTTTTTAAGCTCATTATAACAGTGTACAGACACAGCGCATAGTCCTTGTGACATCAGACTTGCGTAGGACCAGACTTTGTGCTTGACTGTGTGATGGGGAACTCCTCACAGCAATCAAAAGGCTAGCTCTGTATTCCCTTTTGCAACCAAGTGCTCTCTCTAATAGGTCACTGTGATTGACTTATGGATCACTGATCAAATATGAGGAGAGCTAAGAAGGCAAATGTTAATACATAAATATATGAAGCCAATTACAGCATTTGCTTGACAGAAAACACAATAAAATACCGAGGCAATCTAAAGTGTAGTCTCTCTATCTGGCACTTGAATACAGTTTGTGCCCCAAGAAGCACAAACTGTGTGTTGCTGTCTCCACTGATTGAAGTGTCTCATGGAGCTAGCCTTGCACTACCCAATACAACAGGAGACAGATATCAGGAGTGGCAATGTCTGTAGTTCAGGCAACCCGGACATCCCACAATACTCTGAGGCTAAAATACCTTAACCCTACTCTATAACGGAGCCTTCAGTCTTCTTCTGAGGACTGTGGGTATATGCAGCTTTTTCTTAGTGTTAAACAAGGGGCTGAAACAGGGCCAGGAAAAAGTACTCAAGAGTTAGAAAATATGAGATTTATGGCTGTCTCAGCATCTGCCCTCTTGTGTACAAGCATAATAATACAGTCCATTGCTTACATGATCATAGGTTTCTGTGTTCCCCACTCCATTCAGTGTGCAATTTGGATAACCAAGGGAGGAAGTTCCGTGGACAAGGGTGCATATGACATTTAATTTCTGCTGTTTATAGACTTAGTAACTAGTTTGAATTTGTTATTTTTTTAAAAAATATGGTGAGCTGACTGTTGATTTATTCATGATACAGAATATTACCACAGCGCTTGCAAGTAGGAGGTGCAATCATGTTTGTTAGGAAGGAGGACCAGGCTATGGGGCTGGAAATTCCAAGACTAATACTGTAAAATCAGTAGAAGGTGATGGAACATGAAAGAGTGCCTATTAAAGTGTCAGACTTTTTGCACTTTGCTACCTCTACAAAGATGGTAATTGAGGTTACTTACCTCTTTCTTGAGTTCCACACTCTGGTTACGTCGCCCTTTCTTTGCTCTTGGTTCCTGAGTAACCTTCAGCTGTGAACATCAAGAAAAGCATATTGAATCATTTCAAAACCCAGTTCATGTAAGTATTCATTGTAACGTAACTGATGTAGCTTTTATTTTCTATTTAGCAAATAAAAAGCTGAATATTGTTCTTAAATGAGGAATGCACACAATAAACTTTTCACATTACCACTAATAACTATGACTGCATGAAGGAAAAAAATTAATGAACATTCAATACATATTTGCTATAATATCCTTAACCATTGTTTTCTTAATTTTACACACAAAAGTTCAAACATCTGTTTTCTGGAATATTCTGACTATAATTGGGCAGTAGGTCTTGTTGGAAGTCAGAAAACAGCAATAATTGTAAAAAGAACATATATATGTAAAGATAGTAAGATTATCCAGACTTGCTATAGCTGATTATAACTGTGTGCTTGGAGGGGTATGAAACCATGCTTTAGAATAAAAGTCAACCTCCAAAATGGGGAAAAAGGCTGAGATCTAAGTGGATGGTATATTATCTTACAGTGGCTTACAGTAAAATTCTTATTCTTGTCTTTGAAGTATCCAATAGAATACTGCAGATTACTACAGAGCACTGACTTTGATGGCTGTTATGTTCCCATAACTGTAAAATCAGCCAAACAGGTGTAAGTGTTAACCAAATGAAGGATGAATGGCTGGAGTAGGACAGAAAATATGCAAATAGACACTTCAAACTCTACAACTAACACTTCTGAGGAACTGGGAAAATACTTCTGTTAACTTTCATAACTTTCTTATTTGCGACTGTTTTCCTGTTTCATCATATATATTGGTGTATGACTGCATACATGACAATAAATAAAGGGGCTACAAAGGGTTAGCTAAGCAAACTGGGCTAAAAAACCCCTAATTTTATTTTTTATTAAAAGCATCCCCTTAAAGCACCATCTAGTTTTATAAGCTTTAAGTTTTTAGCTACAAATGGGACGACAGACCCATTGGACAAAAAAGGAAATGAAGAGGGTCAAAACACTGATTTTTTAAAATACAAACCTTAGGAGAGGATAATGGTTTTAAATATGGAAAAAAGATGTTGCCAGGGAAAATGCTGCCAAAAATACAGAGAAGAATCCTGCGAGCTACGAAAATCTTACTGCCAAGTCAGTAATAGTGAATATATAACACCCTCTTGGACAATGAATGACTAGTGAGGTTCAGCTGTGATAAGGGAATTTCCACATGGCAACACAAAGTTTTGTATCTTGTCTCTTTGTGCTCTTCACCTTTGTCAAAGCAATACATTTTTTCTTGTTTTGCAGAATTATTTTTAATGACTTTAATCAGTTGCTGATCAT
Source organism: Piaya cayana (assembly GCA_013389865.1). Classification (NCBI taxonomy): domain Eukaryota; kingdom Metazoa; phylum Chordata; class Aves; order Cuculiformes; family Coccyzidae; genus Piaya; species Piaya cayana. The sequence goes on along the minus strand of WAAB01014082.1, from coordinate 16,736 downwards.
GTGGTCCTTAAGTGCAACGTTTGCACATAATTTTAGTTGGACTTGCTGAAAATGTCATGGTTGGCATTACTCAGGGAACTGTAATGCAGAATGCAGTACAAAGTGAATGCACACCAGCTGTAAAAAAGGCTGAACAGTTACAAGGCTGTCCCTTGATGAGAGTCCAAGAAGGCAGTGTTGCAGTCTATCTGATATCCATAACATTTAATCTGAACGCTCCTATTCAGCTTTTGAAATCTTAGCCTGTTCTTATCAAGGTGCTGTAGTTGATGAACAATTTAAAACTTCTCAGAGGTTGTCTAAGAAATTGAGGAAAGAGGAAAGCTCTATAGTCATGCTATTACTGAGTCACAAAGTATAGGTAAAACAAACCGCTCTTCTTGTCTCCACAAAACTGCAGACAGAGCTCAAGGCTACTTTAATAATAGATTAATTAAAAACAAGGCATCTTTCTACCTATCAATAAATTGCCCCTATTGCTGACATTGTGGCAGTGCTCACCTGCTCATTGCTGGTGGAAGAGATACTTGACTCTGCTTCTTCTTCCCCTTTATCCTCATTCTTAGATTTCCAGAATCTCCCCTCGCGAAGAAAGCGCTGGTGCAGTTCCAGCTCATCACAGGCCTTCTTCCATCCCATGCTGCGTTTCACATGCAGCCGATGGATGTTAACTGTGATATCTTGAATGTTCTCAGAGGGGATCCAGGCCCTTTTGAATACACAATACAGAAAGGTTCATTAACACTAAATACAGATGAAGGATCTTGACCTGAGAAACTGACTTCAGAAACAGTTTTTCACAGTGTCTGATTGCTGACAATTCCTTTTTACTCATAATTTCGTATATTCAACACATTTGAAAGAAAAGAGACCACATACCATCAGATTTTTGTGTTATTATAAAAACTTGTTAGCTGTAGGTGCTATGGCTAAAGGCCTCCACCAGCACCACAAGCATTCACATCTCCTACCTGCTTTCCTCCTAAATGCCCTGAATTAGACACAACTTTACTGAAGGTTCACAGGCTAATCCTATTTACCCCTTGCCCTTTTTTGCTAAAACTGTCAAATAATGTACCTCAAATAGAGACATTTTGTAATTTGGACTCCTGTTTATCAGGACTGGACTCATGTGGGGACCATTAAGCTCTTTTTTTCTTTTTTTTTGACTAAATTTGCACCAGTGAGTTGGCTCCAAAGGTGCTTTGTCCACTTAAATACTTTCAGAGAGTCTTCGCTGAGTTAGATGGGCAGCTCTTGACATTTTGAAAGGTTATACCAAGCAGCATTGGACATTTAAGAGAAAGAGTCACTGTCACGCATGTTTACATAACAGAGTAAGTACTGTAACAAATTAAATGTCTGCGGTCAGACTTGCAATTCTTGCAATATAAATTTCATTTTCAGGCAGTCAATGAAACAATTCTAATTTACACCAACCAGTAATCTGGCCTTTCATACAAGTCCAGCACAGTAACTAAGCAAAGCACTCTAGTAAAATGTACTTTGCCTATCCTATCAGCACACGTTTAACAAGATGCAAGCACCTCATCCCACCAGTGTCATGTTACTTCGTTAAAGAGTTTGAAGCTGCGTGGACTTAATGCCAGAAGTACTAATGAGATAAGCTGCATTTGCAAACAGATTAATAGTAAAACGTTCTGTGATTGTGGCACAAATTAAGATTCTTTAGTCATTTTATGCCTATCAGAAAGTCTTGGTAGTTCATATAACAAATGAAAACAAGTTACACTAAAGCAATTTAAATAAACAGCCTCATAAAACACTGTTACTAAACTGTCTAGGCCCTTTTGGGATGCACAAAATTATATCACCTTCCCTTAACTATGAATTATTTTGCAAATGTGTCCTCTCCTCACATTATAGGCATATAAATCAAACAGAAAAAACATTTAGAGCATTCACTGTACTAGCACTACCATAACCCTCCCCAAATGCCAAACAAACACTGGAGATAAAAGTAAAAGTTGATCTCAGAGAGTCAAGTTTCCGATGTAAAGAGTGATTCTCTGAAACTGCAAACTGGCTCACAGCAGGAGCTCTGTCAATGTTCTAGCAACTAGACAGAAACATTTGTGATGTATATTATGTTACTAAACCACAAAATTGCTATGTGCCTGCTCAGAAGAGAAAATGGCACAAAGTCAATACTCCTGGTAGTAAGAGTACATTTCTGTTCAATTTTCACCTTGGATTAGCAGGCTGCTACTGATTGGAATAAAGAGCTGAAGTTTGCTTGCTTTCTTTAATTAAAAATGCATTAAGTAACAAGCCTATGTCAACTGTGGACAGGGAATCTCCTAGCCACTTGGCAACTTTGGATGTGTTAAGACTGAACTTTAAACTTTCTGAAATAATTATGGCAAAGGATTCAGTCTTTCTAATGTTGGCAACTAGCTTAGCCAGGATTTATAACATGATAGATGAGATAAGTTCATTTAAGTTCTGTTTGTAAAAAGCAGCACATGGAATTAATAAATTACCTTTGGTGGTGATGGCCAAAAAAGCGAACATCAACTTGATTGTCCTCTTTCTGCATGACTTTGGCTGGCCAAAACCCAAAGCCTTTCATTTTGGCCCAAACCAACTCATGATTAGGTATCTGGAAAAAATGTTGTATTCATTATTGAAGTTATTACATTGATTTATCTCACCAATATTTTGCTGTATATATGGTTGCTGATTATGTGTAGTGCTGTTTTCATTTCTTACCATACATGTTTTCCTGCTAGATGTATTGCTGGGATCAAAGTAAAAAAAATACACAAGTCTGGAAAGGGAGTAAATGTCTATTGAAAACAGAGATTTTAAGCACACCCAAAATCAAACCTGGCTTTCTAGCTTTATCCAGGAGCAAAGTTTTATTTCTGTAAGCTCCTTATTTTCTTGTGAGACTGTTGTAACTGGCTGATAACCAAGTTTTATAACCTATATTATTAAAGCTTTGAACTTCAATCAGCATTTCACTCATGTAAAATATCTAGGCTTACAGAGTCTTAACCATGTTTTTGAAACAAGCCTACTGAAATGGAATATTCAATACATTAATGACACCAAAATTGCAGGCTTTTATACAGAGAAACAAACAAATAAAAATCTGTGTCAGCAACATACACAAGGATAGCAGAACCAATTGTCAGGTCGCGCGTTTGACAAATAGAAACAGTTCTTGCAAAGCTGCAGTTCATCCAGCTGAAAAACAAACAAACAAACAAACAAAAAATAAGTGCCCAAAATCCTATTGATGTGACTTCAGTGGTATCCCACAATCTTAAATAGTTGATTTTTTAACCCTCCTTGCTAATTTGGTGGAATTAATTCTGTATGTGCAAACTAAAGGTGTGAAACTCAGAGTGGATGAAAGACAAGCTGCAGAAACATTACTTATATTTTAGCAAAACAAGGCAGAGTAAGGAGACTAATTCAACTCTTAATGATTTATTACAGCTAAAATACAAAAAATAGCTCTTTAAATTACTCAAATATTTAAAGTACATTCTGAAAGAAATAATTCAACTGTACAAATGCTGAAAATGTAACAGATCCCTAGCTTTATTTTTTTGCCTCCTTTGAATGTTGAGAAATGCTTCAATGCCAATTACAAAATTTGGCAGGAATTTCACCTCAGGTTCAGTTTAAATTAACAGGTACAATTATTTTGAGTCTAGTTATGTATTACTAGATTATTTTCGAAACTAGAATTTGAATATCAGTATCTCCCAAATGACAGCCTAGATGCAAAAAAACCATAAATTCAGAATGAACTGTTAGAAAGTTAGAGAGAAGTTTAGAACACACCATACCCTTTTTATTTTTGTCATATGAAGAATAATTTTCTTAGATTCTGAAATGAAAATCAAGTATCTTGTCCATATATTTGTTACTTGGAATTACTTACTTCATGACATGTGTCTTTGTAAAGCATTCTTGCTATATCAGCTTGTTCACTGTCCGCTATAAATTAAAAATAAAAGGTATGAACAATTACAGTACAATCACAGTGCTCACAAAGACTTGAAACTGTCAATGTGATAACTTTTGTGCTATAATTGTCTTGCTTGAGAATATAAAACATAATTTAGTCACTCGGGTAACTCTTCCATTTAAATTATTCTGACAATCAGTTCTATATTTGTTTTCTCTCTCATATTGATATGCAAAAATACTGTTGGGAGGTTTTAAACTGCAATAAAATATATATTTAAACTGCAAAAATATATATACCAAGGAGCAGCAGCAGGGAGACAGGGTTGCTTTTAACATGGATCCAGTTTTTTTCTGCTAGTGTCTTAATGACACACTGCAGTTGTCCTTAAACATGGCTCTCTGCTGTCACCACTTGACAAAAGCACAGGTACAACCACATAAATATTTCTGCTCAGAATTATGCTTCACAGTCTAATTATCACTATGTGTTTCCCTTTACACCTCTGTATTTCTGCACACCTCTCCCTACCATCAGGTATTTCTGATGCTGCACAGAGGCTGATCCCACCCTCCTCCCAGTTTCCCTGATGCAGTGAGCCATGTTTCCCTATGGTGAGCCATGTCTGCAGGGGAGAACCACTCCCTGCTGAAATGATGGCTCTGGAGAACTTTGTTACAGGACCTGGTTATAGCTTCTGGACATGGTGGTGATGTTTTATTACTTCCAATCAGACCACCCCACCATATCAGTCACTTATGACTTTCCCAGTTGCTGGCAGCTTCTCTGATGGCTGCACCTCCACACGCTGCACCAGCAGGACACTTCTAGTGTGGATGTAGCTATATTTGTTGTCAAATATGGCAGATACAGCTCATGAGTGAGAAGTATGTGTCTATAGTATGTCTTGGCTGACACAGCACATCAGAGCTCAGACCTCTTTCACCATAGAACAACACATGTGTATTGGCAGAAATCTGCAGTACAGACTGACTTCTGACTTAGGCTGCAGGGGAAACAGGATGGCAAATGTGTAAATTCCCACTAACAGGCTTAGCCAGAAATAATGAAAACAGTTGTGTAGTAGGTGAAAAGAAAAGAGCCTGCAAAGTCCACTTGCAGCTTACTTTGATTTTAAGGGCTTTCAAATGACCTTGTCCAAACTTATGATTATCTAATACAAGTTTCAACCCTGAACTTGTGAGTATCCTATAAAGATAAATTAAACAGACCAAGCAGTAAATGTAGTACTTTACCTCCATAGAAAATCACTGTATTGTGTAGCAGCAGCTGAGCATCTGCTTTGAACTCCTCATAACTCCTGTACTTTCCTTCATTTACTTTCTACCAAAAGAAAACATAGGAATATGAAAAAAATTGTTAAAGTGCTGTACCTGTTTTATGTACAGAAACTTTCACAGGAATCTGCATTATGCAACACAGATCAGACACTGCCTTTCCTGCATAAAGAAGGAATACTTATACCTCTCTGACAGTGTTTATTAGTAATTCTGGTAAAGGTAGATTTGGAGTAGCTTCATCACAACATGTGGCCTGGTACACTTGCACAAATTAAAATATATTCCCTGAGTTGTAGATTTTGTACCTTAAAATACCAGCTAGTTTCAAATCAATATTATCTGTCTTTATGTTGTATTTCCATGATCATCACTTAACAGTCAGTGTTTTCTGATGAAGGCTGATTATCTTAGTCCTCCAAACTCATAACAAATGTTTATATGGAACCATGCAGTTCATGTTTCTAGTATGTTCTTTTGTGTGATAAAGAATGCAACATTTTCAGTTACTCTCTGTCAAGAACACCTATGAGAATTCAAAAAAAACCATCATCTGTTTCTAGGATGTTACGAAGGCCAAAAGACCTTCTGTGGAAGCAGGTGAAGGTGACACAGTGAGAAGAAAGCCTAATCCATTTTTAGGTTCAACCAATGTTGCCAGTACTTCGAGTGAGCCAGTAGTGCTGTTCTCCAAAATTGACAGTGAAGCTATTGTTTATCCATGTGTTTTCATAACCGTAATAATACAACAGCTTTTCACATATTTGGTACTAAAGGTCAATTTATACTACAGCATTACATAGTAACCTAGTTGCAGCAATGAATAAAGATGAATATGCTGTTCACTTTGGTCATGTACAGTTGATTTATGTGAATCATGGTAACACTTTTGGGGTTTAGGAAAAAGGACAACGTATTTACTAGTACCTTATGTTTTGAACAATTAATGCAAAACAGATGTTTTAAGAAAGTCCTGTTTTTTCACAGTCAGTAGAACAATTGGCACTATAGGAATCACTTAGATGTTTATAAAGTTGCCACCTACACAAGGCCTTAATGACTAAAACTGGAATATAGTCAAAAACATTGGGCCAGACATGCAAACATGGCCACTCAAGTCTACTTTCAGTGACTTAGATAAAGGGTACTTTCTCTGAAGATTTCAGGTACCTACAGCTCCCAGTAAAACCATAGCACAAAACGAATATCAGATACCCTATACCTGAAAAATAGGTACCATTCAAAATGGCTTTTGTTGGTTACCTATTTTTGAGGAAAAGTTTGAAATTTTAAGTTTCCAATGCTGAAATACGGATCATAAGGAGAGCTAAACAGGATTAAAGCTTTAATTCTTAAGGTTTATCTTCAGTGCTAAAAATACACTGCTAACAGTGTGGAAGCTAGAAAGTAAGCCACTCTACCTCCTGTATAGTAGGAACATCAACAGCTGAGTGCACCAGCCTTCTATACATTGGGTGTTTGTTGTCCTTCCCTTTCTTGTTTAGATCTATAGCCTGAAAAGACCATAAGACAAGTGTAAGACACTGCATTTAGAATCAGCTGAAAACAGACACGCAAAAAAGCCATCATTTGGAATATTTCAGGTGGGGAATACACAGGGCTAAACCGCAGATTCACAGTCTGAGAGATTACATATATGTCAAACCTGAAAAATGTCCATTTCAGAGGAGCCACAGGCCCATGGCATCAACTACTCCTGCCAGAATATTAATCCAAGCAAAGAGACATGGTAAGTCTATATTGACATACACACACCACTTATGACGGGAGAAATAAAATGACATCATCTTGCACCCCTCCTCCCTGCACAGTCACACATGGCCAAACACAATGCATCCTCTGCAGTGCAACCCAACACCTCGATAAACTTCCCTGTTTCAGACTCACCCGCTCCTTCATACGAGAGACTATGAATCGCAGGTATGTGCTCATCTCTTGTTTACTTGTGTTTTTTTTCTTGATACTCTGTCAAAGAAAAACAGGTTTATATTACTATTTTAAACTTGACTTCAAAATTCATCCAATAAAAGTTTTCTCTGTATCACATTATTTGAAAAGGTAACTTTGAATCACATATCATACAATTCTTTAGGGAAAGTCTTTTCTGGGAAATTAGTAACACTAACATGTCAAAATAACTATATATATTGCTTTAAGTTATGTCTGGGCTGAGGACTTCAGCTACAGCAGAATTACAGGTTTTATATCCACTTGTATCCACAATTCTTTGCAAAACCTCTCACGTAAAAAACTGTATAATTAGAATAAAGCAATAAAGAAAGGCATTTTAGGGAGCAGCTTAAAATTTATTTAATGGTACTTTTATTAGCAAGGTATTAATATTTTAGGTAAAATAAGAAATTATTTTTAAAACACTATCCAGTACCATCTACAAATTATATACTTAGGCAAAATGATACCATCTAGGAGGAAGTCAAATAGGCTCTAGCCAGTAAATACTAAAAGCACTTCTTACTGCTTGAGAAACAGCAGCTGTTGATTTTTGTCATCCTTACTTCAAAAAAATCTAATTCAGATTCTGGAACACAGACTGCTTCTTTTTAGCAGTTCAGGATCCAGTTCCCTCCCCTCATCTTAGACTAGTATAGAAATTTATCCCTACCCTTCAAAGTCAATAGAGGCTAGTGGGAAGCACTGCATACAGAAAATGCTCTGCTAAAGAGAAGATGACTCTCTGCAAATGCCTGGCCTGCTCCTACAAACCAGCCTTTCCAATTTCAGGTCACAGCAGCTGTGCACAGTTCTGCATGGCCTTACAACAGCTGGCTGAAAAGTGCCATCTCCTCCCCTGCTCTTTCCTACAGTAGTTCTCAAAAACAAAAGCACAGGGAAACAACAACATGGGTTCTAGGCTTATTATTCTGAAGTGATTTCCAGCTGCTCATATCTCTAGCAAAATGCTTACAAACTCTGAAGCACCAAGTGCCAAGCTGAGCTCCCCGCTTCTCATGCCTCACATCACCACCTGTATGCAAACCGTGTGGACCAAGTGGCTCAGTTACACCTGCATATTCAAATTTGATGATGGTCCTTTGGAAGTTCCACATAATTGTGCAGATGACTGTTGCTTAGCAAACACAAGCAAAAAAAACCCCAAAACCCAGAATCCGTGTCTTAACAATAAGCTGTAAGAGGTATAAGGCTTGCAAACAATTAATCACTAGGAGCGTCTTATTTCTTAATGACTTACTTGTGTATGACCCTGACCATATAGAGGGAGCAGACACATTGAGTACAGGGCAACTACTTTTACATATTTACTTGAGAAGAGTATAAATTACACATTAGTGCAATAAAATTGGATAAGATTTGATTGTGTGTCCTCTGCTTATATTCCTTCTGCAAGATACCAAAGATTGAAAATCACAGGCTGGCCCTTGTACTACAATAAGCACACAATGTGTGTGTCCCAGGATTGTACTTACTACCTCCTTAAATCAAAAGTGTACACAACACTACTAGTGAAGGTGTTTATTTTATTTGCTTGTTTAACAGTATGCATAGGTTCATTACAAACTATGCTGAAATACCAGTTCAGTGGTGAGCCTGTATAGATACTACAGTATGCACAACAACACTATAGCTTTTTCCTGACAGGACACTAGCACTGTTGGATAAAACTCACTATTGTGAAAAGGGCCAGCACCTGGTCTTTCTGCTACTTAAGCATTATTTTCACAATATTAACAGTTCCCAGACCTTCCTTCCAAACACTGGAATGAGACAGAATTTTACTCTGCATTTATGTCTGAATCACCTTCTGTATATTCATGTTTTACTTTGTCTGCTGTGCGAGTGTGCATTCTGCTGAAATTCAATTCACCTATTCAGCTTTGCATAAACCAACATCGCTACTGCAAATGCAAACCCAAATGTGCATTAAATTATCTGCATTATGAAAGGCTGCTGTCATTTTGTCATTTTAGGCAGTGGAAAACTGTATGCTTGCTAATGACACAGCATTTTGAAAGACTGAAACTTATTAGGACACAATAAAATTCACTTGCACTGACTAGTCCTTCTGCGCTTCTTTTTCTGACATGGTTCTGAATTTATCATCCTTTGCAAGTACTTTAGAATTCATGTGAACAATTTTTCATGCCCTGCTGGGCAAGGCAGTTTGTAAGAAACTGTTAAGATAGATGGTTTACAGTATTATCCTTCAGATCATAAGAAAAGATAGATAGCTGTCTTTGTATTGTTATTGATGTCAACAATTAATACCATCTTAAGCACCAATGAAAACGATATCATTAACTTTCGAATTCAGGCAAACTTGAATTTCTCCACTTTTCCTTCATTCCCTGTATTGATTTATTTTTAGAAAAAATTGATCTCCAATTTCCTCTACCAAATGCTGAAAGGCAATGAATTTTGGGAATTGGGGACTATGAGCCAGCAAAATCCCTTTTTATGCCCAGACTGCTGACCCTTTGTGGAAAGCAAGTTATAATCCAACCTCTTCATTTACTTTACAACAATGGTTAGCCCTTAGGAGGCGCCACTCTCAAATTCTTCAGAAGCTATAATGGAAAAATGTGTCTTTTTTTTTAATAAAAAACTCCCTTTGACATCTTGCAGTGTTCATAGAGAAGTCAACCTAGAGTCACATAAAGCAAGAAAATAGATAATATTGGAGGGGGCATATGATTTACATAAAATCTGTTCATATTTCTCTGACACAAGAATATATATCCACTTTCAGGTCTCCCTATTGCCAGAGTGATATAGAAAGTATAAATGAAAATTAGGTCTTTCCATTCCCTACTTTTGGGAAACAAAAGCACAAAAGCAGTGATGGTGGCTTGTGAATCTGCAAAAGAGGCGAGACCCACTGTGTATCTTTTCCCACAGTCAGACCTACCAAGATATGCCACTGCAAACTGTGTTTAAGTTTCTTTCAAGGAGTCTGCTAAGATTCAATCCAGCCCCCAAAAATTATCAGTATCCTTATACTAGTAGATATTCTACTTGTAAGACATATTATCTTAATATACGAATGTGACTCTGTCTGGCTGGGATTAAGTTGTCTTCATAGCAGCTCATACGGTGTTAAGGTTTAGATTTATAACCAAAACAGTGTTGATAACGCACTGATGTTGTAGCTCTTGCTAAAAGGTGTTTGCACAGTGTCAAGGTCTTTATTGTTTTTCACTCTGCCCCCACACTGAAGAGACTGGGGAATACACAAGAGCTTGGGAGGAGATACAACCAGGCAGATGACCTGAACTAACCAAATCTTCCATGCCCTGTAACATCATTCTCAGCATTAGAAAGTGAGAGGAGGGAGTTTAAGGGGATCAGCCATCTTCTGCCTAGAAATTGACTGGGCATCAATCCACCCCAGTCTACCCGTGCAGGGTAACGAACGATTGCCTTTACATCACTTGTTTTGTTTTCTTTCTCTCTTATTTTATCTCTTCACTTATTGAACGATTTTTATGTTGACCCAAAAGTTTTCTTGTTTTTACTCATCCTTTTCTCTTCCTCTGTCCCACTGGGAGTTAGAAAGAAGCAAGAGAGTGGTTTGTGGTGCTTAGGCTGCAAACCAACTCTGCTTGTGGGTGAAGGAGATATGTGACATATGCCTTATCCTCCATGGCACATCTATTTCTTAGAAGCTGGTACCCGACAGCTGGTTTTACATTGCTTTTTGTAGTCAATAGTCCAGATTAATAGTACTGCTTAGCTGTTAAATAGGCAAGCAATATATTGCACTGTGCAGGTGCGACTTATTTAGCAATTCTAACATGCTTATAGTGCAGGAATTCACTACAAGACTTTTCGAACCACACAAGGTTAGCCGCACCAAAGGGTACTGCCACTGAACACTCCATCCTGCAGTAGCACCATTTGTGACAGAAGTGACTATCCTGTGCACCCCGAGTTTGCATGTAGTTCTCAACACCCAGGGTGACAATGGTCACGATACTGCATTTGAAGAGAAAAAAAGAAAGAAACTTTAAGAAATTAAAGTTGCTAGTGCCAGCAATCTGTCTAGCTATAAGCGCTTCAATTACATTTACCCCACATAAAGAGGGTTCCTTATAATCTTCCATTAATAAGTAATTTTTTTTGCTTCCTCCCTCAACTGTCATGTGTATACACACATCAAAGAGCTTCATATCATTTCAGTGATGGATTAGGTGAAGGCTGCTCAATGACAGATGCATATTTCTAAGGCACCAGTTCAATTTTCAGAAGCAATTCAGACTCCAGGGGCCTATCAGCAGAGAGGAACCATGCACAAGATTCAGACATGCATACACCACTGTTGTTCATAAACTCCATGCTTTACCGACTGGCCCCTGGATTTTTTTTAGGGCTTAACTTTCCAGAGGAATTTGGTACTACATATGGAAAGCTTTACCGCTCTGCTGCCTTTCAAACTCCCAACTCTCAGGTCCTCAGGTTTCCTATAATATTAAGAAAGGTATGCAAGCACAAAGGATGGGTCTCAGAGTAACTAGTGTAGTATATGTCCAAAACGGCACTGAGAAAAACATCTGCCTGAGCAGAATGTGGCATTAGACCTGCTTCTTTCAAGACCATATACAGTTAAACTAGATTTTTCAATGCATTAGGTGCGTTTTTTAAACATTACAGCCAAATCGACAAACTGGCTTGTACTTGTATGGTGCATAGAGTGCCTTCTGAGAAAGAAGCATCTTTGAAATTCAATATACTTTTACATGCACAAAGGAGATGGTAGAAGGCTCTAAGTGGAGGTTTCCCAGTTTTCTCACTGCTGTGGGCAAATTAGTTTATTAAAAATGCTTTATGCAGTGGCCAGTTCTGCTGTCTAGCTGAATTACCCAAGGGCTCATGCAGCTGCAAGGTGCATGAGAGGGATCTGCTGAGCACTAACACCTCCCAGGCTGTGGGCTCTGTGCACTGAGCCATGTGGTACTAATACAGGTCCTGTACTAGGACTTCCCTTCACCCACCAATCCATGGCTATTATTTGTGTGATTACACCAAATCCTGTTTATAGAATATGTTTCATCACACAGTCATCTAACAAACACCTAACACAACACCACATAAAGTAAGTCAGTAGAGCCATATTCTTTCTTTCTTCCTTTTATTTTACATTAACCATACTGACTGGCAGCTAGTACCTAAACCTCCCTGACTTAAATACTTGTGTTACTTCACTTAAGTATCTTTCATCTTCCTGTGCTTCTATCTTTCTAATGTTTGTCATTTTCACTTGCCAATTATTTCTAAAGTTGATTGCGAACTGCGTGATAGTGTATTTTTATGCACTCCATGAAATGCTTAGTGAAGTACCACAACTCAAAATAGCCTATTTATAGAATACTTATCAGCACAGCATTTAATATTTAAGCTCTACAGTTTACTTTACTCTCATATATATATATAAAACTAGAAATATTGAAACACCTATCATGATAGGTAAATTGGTTATAGTTCCTTGCAAAGCACATGCATGGAAGATCACACCGATCAGAAGATTGTAAAAATTTAGCAAGCAAACCCATATGATTATTTCTTTTTGTTTCACAAATCAGAATCCATTCCTCTGGGACAAACTATATGTCACCATGCATAATTTTGCCTTTCTATAAATTTATTTCAAAATTTAAATTAAAAAAAGAAGTTACCACAACATGTGATCAATATTCTCATACTCAGACTTTTTTTTATATATATCTATCCCCCCTACCCTAAAACCCACTAGCATTTTTGTGGTAATTTCTGCAGTCTTTAGGTGTAGAACTAACAGCTGAAGAAAATTAATTTCCTCCTTTTAACTAACTAAAAGAGCAGCAGTAAATGTACAAGTCTCGAGCAGCCTTCAGAAATCAAGTTGACTAACCCTGTGTTAAATGGACCGTTCCAGTAGTGGGGAAGGTAATCTCTAATTTCATTTGATATCGAGTCTTTCTCTTGTGACCTGTCTACCAGAAATTCTGCTGATAATACCAATTTATTTCACTTAAGACAATGATTAGTCAGCAGTCAGGGAAAATTTTCACCCACTGCAATGTGGTTTGAATTGAACTTTGACTCCTGACTCCTGCTGAGAATTATATAGGGTACAAGATATTCAGATTGGTATCGCCAAGTTAGAATAACACAAAGCCAGGAACTGGACATTCTTGCTTACAGATACAGCAGATTAAAAAACACGAGCAGGGAAACAGAGTTCAGAGCAAGGTCTGCAAGAGACCATAATAAACATTATGGGAGGAAAAATATTCTAAAGTTATGAACAAATCCTTGGCAGTGTCCTTTATAAAATGTTTCTGACTAGTCAAGTGTACAAGATAAAGCTGCACAGGTTGATTGAACTAGTACAACCAGTAATTTCAAAATGAATAATCCAAAGGCTTGCTGACCTTGGCAGCATTACAGAAGCAATCTTTACATAAGAATGAAGTGTTCTTAGATTATTTCTCTCAATATATTAGGTTTCAAACATACTTTCACTTCACCTTTGTAAAGAGTTTTGAAAGCTCTAGGTGAAAAATGTTATGTCCAGTTACAAGAATAAAGTATGAAAATATATGCATCTTTGTCCCAGCTATTACATTTCTTGAACATACATATTTACTGCTGATAATGCAAAGTAAATCCCATTGCCCTTATGCAAGATAGTTAAGCTCATGTACGTCCTCTGGACATCATCCAGGGCTATCCAAATTATCATAGCTTTTTGAATATAGGCGTCTCTCTTGTTTTTAAAATAAAATTAGAACTGTCATTTTCTAGGAAGCTGAGGAGAATGTAGTGGACAAATACTGAAGCCTGACAAAGGATGCTAACTCCTGTGCCAAACTAGATCTCCTTTGCTTACAGGAACTGTGCAAGCCTCCTTAGTCCATGTGTGCACAATTAGGACTTCAAGTGATTTGAATTAATTACAAGGAAAGTAAGGGCTACTAGCATAGAGGGGAAAAGGATGCCATGGTAGTCAAAATGGTAATATTCACAAAAATAGGTTGTGCATTGTCTGAGGCACTAAGCAAGCCACAGATCTCTGGGGCAGGAAGTATTTAGGGACCCCCAAAACCTCTCCTTAGTCTTTGTGTTATAAAAAGGGAATAAATACACAGAATAACAGACACAGTGCACATGGTCTGAGTTTCACAGGATTTTTTCCAAAGTAAACATGTGTTCAATGTCATTGCCATAAAGGTTTTCACAGCTTCAGGACAAAAGTTAAACTGATCTCAAAGCTGATTACCTTACACATCTGTGTATTTCATTCAGTGATTCAGCATTTCAACTGATGACAGCCATGCTGTAAGACAGATGTTATAGGACACCTCATATACAAGGTGGACTAAAACATTTACATTCCCTGCTCTCACCAGGTGTCATCTAAAATTATTCCTAAACTACTGTGAAGACGGGATCCAGTTTACCTAATTTTAACTACTTCTTAGAACTATCAATACCTATTACAAGAACTATTAAAGATATATATTTAAAAATCTGAAAGCAGTTCACCCCAATAGGGTCATTCTTCTTTTTTAACAAAGGGAATACTGAGTAGCTAAATTAAATGCTAGTAATTCAATATGGAGAGATACAGTACCTGTCCTTATTCTCTACTGTTCTTTCCCGTCTTTTTTACTCCTTTCCACTTCCTTGAGGAAGGCTTGATTTTCTTCCTGTTTCCCTAATCCCCGAAAATTTCCCATCTGAGACAACAGTTTTTTTACACTTGGTTCTAAGGTAAAAGCAGTCAGAAAATGCTGTTTTGAAACAGAACAATCCACGTGTGTTCAAAACCTGCTTCTCTGTACTAGAGTGCCTGAACACTTACATTCCTTGCAGCACAGATCATCTGAAGGTCAGTCTGCTTCTCTACAGCTAGACCTAAGCTTTTAGCAAGGGAATTTCCTCTCCCTCCAGCAATCCAAGACAGAGTGCAATTGGTACTTTTATGCCTTTCTATAACAATAATTTTATCTTTAGTAATCATATACACAATTCCCTTCATTTAAGGAAGCCTAGGAATGTGCTCCACTGGGGGAGGTGACATGGAGATGACAACAGTAAAGAGACGTATCTGGCTGATTAAAGGCCAGTACGCACTATCCTCTTTAGAATGTTTAGTCTTCTAATGACATGCAGACAACATACCTGCTCATTGTTGGAAATTATATAAAAAATACTCCTTGCTGTCACCCTACCATATTCACAGAAAGAAAAAGCATTATAGTTATGGATGCTATGGGTGAAATCCACATTGGCCCTTTTGGACCAAGAGAACCTACAGAAGTAAATGAGAAAGAGGATTTCACCTCATATACTTTCATACTTCCCTCATCAGTAACATGATTGTGGCTTTACAATGTAAAATATGATTCCATTAAAATATTACGAATGCAGTCATCAAAAGACAAAAAATCACATTATGATTCATTAAAATGTTGTTAGGAAAAAACAGTAGCATCTTCTACAGCAATTTGTTTACTCATGTTGAAGATTTCCACAATATACTGCATTCACACGTGGCATACATACATACACACACTCCCACACAGTATACTGTGTGCGTTCAAGCATATAAGTAAAACTTACTGAAGTCTTCAAAAATAACCATCTGCTACATGCACCACATTTTGGTACCTCTGTAGAGATGCTTTAGGTATGTACCATTGTTTCAATATTCAGTTCTTTATCCATTAACCTGGCCAGACCATCTGGACACCTTAATGAATCTATTAATGAATATCAATCCGCTAATCAGCACATGAAATCTCATAGGTACTCACCCTGCAAACTGGGCACTGCCAGTGACTACTGCTGTCTCTAAGCCTGAACTCATCAGACAAACACTTGGAATGATACACACGAAAACACAGGTCACATATCAACACCTCTCCAGGCAAATGGCATTCAAAACAATACCAGTCATGATTTTCTGTTTCCCAGTCCTACAAAAAATACAAAATATTTTGGTATGACATTCTGTCAAAATCTGCAGCAACTAAGAACAGAATTGATATGTCTTGAAATCCAGCAGCAATTATACATTATAAACATTTTAAGAAGTGTATAATGTTTAAAAAACAGGGGAAAACCTACATGTTTAAAAATCTTCATCACTTTAATACACACTAACTCCAATAGAATATGAATGCTGTTTTAGTTTTTTCAAGTGTCTAATTAGTAACAATCTCAAATATGAGCTCTGTCCACAATGAAAAGTGGGTTTGTTTTCTGCCTTTGTGTAAAACACTTGTTGACCTCTCTGAATTAGACTACAAACAAAAGTTTGTGCACCTCAGCAGATCATACCTATTTTCTTGGACTATTTTCCCTTGTTTTGATTGTTACAGTGTATCTTCAACTGTAATTTTATTAAAACTAGTAGTCCCTTTCTATCTCTGCTCTCTTAAAACCGACAACTTTTCAGTATCAAAATGTTGATTTACGAGAAATATATGAAATATATATATTATATATAT
>WAAB01014081.1:0-15674 GCA_013389865.1 Piaya cayana | reverse complement strand
TTGCTGAAGTCCAGGAAGAAATTACCCCTAACGGCCTGTGAGCAAATCTGAAAAGAGCTTCAGAAAGAACTAGCACAGATATTTACAGGATTGGCTAGGTTATTTGAGACTACCAAGCTACTGATGCGATATCTCACTGAAGAGTAACAGATGCAGTGCTTGTATAAAAACCCCAAGGCTTTAGAGCACTGTTAGAGAGCATATAGTGAATGTCATGGAGACAAACAAAAGAAAACCAATGCAGATTTTCTGAAATTAAGTCACATCAGGCAAAAGTCTGCCAAAATGCATGGATTTTCTGAGCACATGGAACACAGATAGCTGCATATGCATGTTGAAATACAGAAAAACATTAATTCAGCAGGAGAAAATGAAGGTTGGTAGAAAAAACTGTGAAGTGGGTATATAACTGGTAAACAGGGACCTAGCAGAATACAGCATATTGGAAGTAGAACAACACTGCTGTAGGAATGTTGTTAGAGTTCCTCCAAGACTAAACAAAACAAATACTAAGTTTGGCATTTTGTTAATAATCACAGTGCTGGTGCGAAATCCAGGTGCATAGAAATTAATACACTGCTCAAACAATGCTAGGCAGTGTAAAAAACCAGTAGTATATAGACATCACACAAGAAGAACTGAGTCACCTTTACAGCTGTTGCTTTACAGAAATGATATTATATTCACCAGGTACAGTCAGTTACAAGTGGTATCCCCAGGGCTCAGTGCTGGGTCCAGTCCTGTTCAAGGTCTTCATCAATGACCTGGATGAAGGCATTGAGTGCACCCTTAGCAAGTTTGCAGATTCAACTAATCTCAGTGGAAGTGTCGATCTGCTGGAGGGTAGGGAGGCTCTGCAAAGAGATCTGAACAGGCTGGACCACTGGGCTGAGTCCAATGGCATAAGGTGTAACAAGGTCAAATACCGAGTCCTGCACTTGGGGCACAACAAACCAGTGCAACGCTACAGACTAGAAGTCTGGATGGAAAGCTGCTTGGAGAAGAAAGACTTGCGGGTGTTGGTTGACAGCAGACTGAACATGAGCCAGCAGTGTGCCTAGGTGGCCAAGAAGGCCCATGGCATCTTGGCTTGTATCAGAAACGTCATGGCCAGCAGGTCCAGGGAGGTTATTCTCCCTCTGTACTCAGCACTGGTGAGACTGCACCTCAAATATTTTGTTCAGTTCTGGGCCCCTGGCTACAAAAAGGATGTGGAGGTTCTTGAGCAAATCCAGAGAATAGCAACGAAGCTGGTGAAAGGGCTGAGGAACAAGTCTTATGAGGAACGGTTGAGAGAGCTGAGGTTGTTTAACCTGGAGAAGAGGAGGCCAAGGGGACATCTTATTGCTCTCTACAAGTACCTGAAAGGAGGTTGTGGAGAGCAAGGAGCTGGCCTTTTCTCCCAGGTAATGGGACAGAATGAGAGAGAATGACCTCAAGCTCCACTAGGGGAGGTTCAGGCTGGACATCAGAAAAAAAAATTTCATGGAAAGGATCATTGGGCACTGGAACAGGCTGCCCAGGGAGGCAGTTGGCTCACCTTCCCTGGAGGTGTTTAAAAGATGGGTGGATGAGGTGTTGAGGGGCATGGTTTAATGATCGATGTGAATGGTTGTACTTGATAATCCTTTGGGTCTTTTCCAACCTAGTAATTCTGTGTGTCTAAAGTACAAAGTGATATGCTTGGGGCTACTAACAAGAATTTTTGGCTTTATATTCTATGTTACCTTGGATTGCAGGAAGAGCATATCGGTACAGGTCAGAATGAGTATAGTTCACTGAAATGATAACAAAAACAAAAAAAAGGCTTCTCTAAAAAGCATAAAAAATATATCTCTGTAACACTAGAACAGTAGTGACAGAGGTACTGAAGGCCTGGGTTTGATCATTTTGCAGTGCCTGAAGTTCCAGCCTAACAGAGCAAGTGAAACCAGTGAATACAATGACTATAAGAAAGGTCAGAATAAAGGCTAAATTGTCTTGTACAAGGGAACCAAAACCTTGTCTTTGTAGCCTATAAAAAATAAATTTTAAAGCCTCCATGATCTCTGCTTTAAACAGATGAAACATGGAAAAGGGAGAACTTAAGTACAGTATGTCCAAAACAAAAAACAACAGGCCCTACAAGCATCCCTAGCAAGAAAGACTCCACCTTGCCCTTGGTAATAATCACCCTGAAGAGAACCTCCTGAAGGCTCATCTAGCCAAATAAATTGCTCTGGTAGTTCCCTTTACTGAATCCTTTTCAAAACCAGGCTATGGATGAACTACTAGTGAAGAAGCCAGCTGCACATGTTTAAGATTGAAAAGCAGGTAAGATTCATATCTAGCAAAGCCTTTATGTTCTACAGCAGTTTCTTTCTATTAGAGACAGGGCAGAAACCCTTCCAGACAGTTTTTGAAGTTCATGGAGTGTGTCTGCAAGAATATGAAATGGTCTCCACTTCAGAGGTCTTTTCATTACTGCTGCAACTGCGGATAGTGTAAGCATAGACAATATTGCTATCGGAACAAAATAAATGAACAAAAAGTATTTGACAGCCAAGATTTGTGTCCTTTAATTTTAAAATAAGGAAGCCATAAACACTGCTGTGAAATTTTTAAAAAAAGTAAAGTAGAGATATTGACACAACAAAAAATTGGCAATTTTTTGTATTACTGTCTGAGGAGTAATTAGTTTTACTGTACATATTATAGTACAATTGCTTTAACAAAGAGCACAAAGAGATTTAACTTGGAGAAAACCATTACTTAAAGAAGGGGCAGATGTAAGAAGATTGAATAAATCAGGACATCTACAGAAAATGATCACATAAATCTTCTTTTAAAATGGAAATACTAGCAGGGTATGTGTGACCTTTTCATGTATAGATTCATAGCTGAAAAGAGTTTACAATCAATCTTCCTCCCCATTGTAGCCTATTCTTGAACTGTTCTTTTCCATTTTGCCTTGAATTGATTTTACTTAATGCTAATTAAACTAATTAGTTGAGGACAACATAAGGGCTCATGCAGATACATCACAATAAATTTGTAAAAGACTGCCTGAAACAATACTAGAAAAAAAACCCACAGTTCAAAAAGATGGAAAAGACTACAAAAGCAAAGAATTTTGTTCAGCATGTAATGCACTTGATATAAAGCACAGGCCATGTAACATATACCAAGTGCTTTGGAAACAGAACGATAGAGGTGTTCAGAATGATCATGACTTAAATACTGATGAAAAATTCTCACTATCAAGGAGGTCAGAAAAATAACTGAGAAGTGGTGTTCATATGAACTTAAATATCATGCATTTGAATGGTTTCTGCATAAAAATACAATGTGCAAGCAGGAACATATGTATGAGTGTTTACAAGACTGGCAACTAACTTCCTCTTCATATTAAAAAAAAAAATCACACTGAGATTTTAATCACTCCCTCTTCCCTGTTACAGGAATCAAACTCCTTCCTTTGCAATATTTGTTCACTGAAGTTGCATATTAAGGCTTGTGATGTGCTGTCAGATCACCGTATCTCCAATGATTTCTCACTTCCTCACTGGAAAGTGTATTTGGCGTTCCCCTCCTTTTCCAGATCTTGAAGAAGCCCCCTTATGAAACAATTAGTGTAAATCTTTCCCATCATAAAATAGAGCAGAACAATAATGTTTCTGGTATGTGTGTGTACAACCACAGGCAGACAAATAAATTAGACATCACAACCTCATCTGTAAGTAGTATGCTTTTCACATACTGTTGCAAAAGTCACACTTGGCCTTGTTGAAATTCACGAAGTTCCTGTGGACCCACCTCTCTAGCATGTCAAGGTCCCTCTGGATGGCATTCCTTCCCTCCAGATTGTCAACCACACTACACAGCTGGTGTCCTCAGCAACTGAACTGAGGGTAGCCTCAATTCCACTGTCCACGTCTGTGACAAAGCTCTTAAAACAACACTGGTCCCAACACTAAGCCCTCAGGAATGCCACTTCATCTCAGACAGTGAGCCATTGACAACAACTTTTTGAGTGGGACCATCCAGCCAATTCCTTATCCAGAGACAAGCCCACCCATCTAATCCATGTCTCTCCAGTTTAAAGATAAGAATGTCATTCAGGACAGTGTCAAATTCTTTGCATAAGTCCAGGTAGATTATACCATTTACTCTTTCTTTATCCACTAGTGCTGTAGCCCCATTGTAGAAGGCTACCAGATTGTCAAGTAGGATTTGCNTGGATGGCATTCCTTCCCTCCAGATTGTCAACCACACTACACAGCTGGTGTCCTCAGCAACTGAACTGAGGGTAGCCTCAATTCCACTGTCCACGTCTGTGACAAAGCTCTTAAAACAACACTGGTCCCAACACTAAGCCCTCAGGAATGCCACTTCATCTCAGACAGTGAGCCATTGACAACAACTTTTTGAGTGGGACCATCCAGCCAATTCCTTATCCAGAGACAAGCCCACCCATCTAATCCATGTCTCTCCAGTTTAAAGATAAGAATGTCATTCAGGACAGTGTCAAATTCTTTGCATAAGTCCAGGTAGATTATACCATTTACTCTTTCTTTATCCACTAGTGCTGTAGCCCCATTGTAGAAGGCTACCAGATTGTCAAGTAGGATTTGCCCCCTAGTGAAGCCATGCTGGTTGGCATCAATTATGTCCTTATTTTCCATGTGCCTCAGTAGTTTCTAGAAGGATATGCTCTATGATCTTGTCAGGCACAGAAGCGAGACTGACCAGCCCGGAGATCCCCAGGTCTTCCTTTCATCCTTTTGTGAAAAATGGGAGTTATGCTTTCCCTTTTCCAATCAATGGGAGCTTCACCAGACTGCCACAACTTCCCAATATGATGGGTAGCGTGTCTACAACTTCATCAGCCAGTTCCCCCAGGACCCACAGGTCCATCTCATTAGGTTGCACCTGTAGATAGGTAGATGAAGTGCTTAGGGATGTGGTTTAGTAGTAGACAGGTAGTTGGACTTAATGATCTCAAAGGTCTCTTCCAACCTGGTGATTCTATGATTCTGTTTTTCAAACGGTTGTAGGAGGTTACAAAATTAAGTCTTAAATTCATATGTGAAAACAGAAAATGAAATTAAGAACAGTGCCCTGTCTGACCATGCCTTAATAGACCATCTTCAAAAACAACAAGGAACAGAACCACAACCAAGTGGCATAATCCCAACAGAAATAATAAATGAGAAAGTACACACAAGGCACTCCTTTACTTCCTTGAAAACAGACACAAACTCTTTTCTTCCTTGAAAGACATTTTTGCTACCATCATTTTAAAACTACAATATAATCACAGCCTAATCTTATTTCACAACTGAATAAATTTCCTATCTATACTAGAGAAGTGCTGAGAGTTTGTCTAAAGCAATCTAGAAGACAAAAGACTGCAAGATGCCTGTTACTGGAAGTATGAAAGGAGCAGAATTACAGTGATTCATGAAGCATTCGATGGACTGTAATTACCATCTACAAGAACATGAGCCAAAATCAACTTTGTACTCAGCAGAGAACTATTTTTAAAGGATGCTGTACGCCAGGTAGAAAAGTAGGCTTTTGAGTCCTGAGTTCTTGCTCTTTTTCTTTATAAATACTATGGCTATAATATATCCTCATTTAGGAGATATAAAAATAGATACAGATATTCAGGATATAGAATTAGCTTTCTTAATATGCATTTTCAAATATGACTTTTTTTTAAAAAGGCCCAAACTTTGCTAGCATCTACACGCTTGTTCTATTTCGCATCAGTCTTTAAGAATTTACATAGATGACTGTCCTTGTCAGGACAGCCAGGCCTGCTAGGCGTTGTTCACCTCATTGTCTGGGACAGGTCTTCACAGTACATGAAACTCCACAATTAAAGTTTCCCCATCTGTCGTAACACAGGAGGGATGTGGAAGATATAAAGTCTGAATTAGCCTCTAGCTGGTAAGAAAGTAATTAACTATGCGTTTGTTAAAGGATGCTATATGAAATCTTATGAGAACAAATAATGCCACCTCCAGCCCACTGACAGTAAAGCAGTTCTCTGACTCAGTTTCCTTAGAGCTTTTGTGCTTAAGGTATACCTTGCTTTTGTACAGTACCATGTAGCTGGAAAAATATCAGAGCCAAAAACACTTTTAGCTTGTGGATGAACAAGCATTCCAGCAACCACAGAAACACAATCATCTGGTTTAACAATATACATGATTACAAAAATAACTGGACAAAGGATAAAGCAAATTATACAGCTGCTCTACCTTATAGAAAAAGTATTAATAATTTTAAGTTGCTTGTACAGATAGTGTAATTCCCCCAACATAAAGCATAGAAGTCAAAGGGGCACTGCCAAAAAAAAAAAAAAAAATTATCCTTTTAAACCTTAGATAAGCTGAAATAGCAGCAAATTTAAATACTTATTTAAATATTCATTATTTGGTGAGCTTTGCAGCATGACCTCTCTTAGTTTTTTAATTTTCATTTTCACTCAATTTCAGCTGCAAAAAGTTCTACTTTCTTTTTTTTTTCCCCCAGTTTGCATTAAATACAGCACAATATAGAGCATTTGGATGACAACACCTAACAACAAAGCAAAACCTAGCTTTTGTTGTTCATTGAAAAAACTAAGAGATACAAAATTACTTATGTAGCAGGATCTTCTTTCAAAATGGAAATGACCTAACATTGACATGAAGACCTTTCCTCAGGCTGTGCTTGGGCAATTGTCAAGCACTATCTCAGCAGAGAGGAAAACGTGCCAGCTGCCAAGGTACAAATAACGCCTCACACAGGACCTGCTGCAAAGCGTTTTCTGGATCTCTGCTGAGTAAGTGACCTGAAATGTAATCCTGCAGAGTTTAGGAAACAGCACAGGCTGACAGGGTAAAGAGCTAGACCTTTACTCTGAGTAGGTATTCAAAAGATACATCATTCAATCAAGTTCTGAGACTGCTTATTAGTTTTTACAGAGCTGTATGTACTCATGAACTCATGCACACTACTGTCAAGCAACAGCTAGAAAACTTCTGAAAACAAACTATCACATCATTACTGTAATTCCATTAAAAAACTAGGCCGCTGTATATCCTAAACAGTAGTTTTAGGAAACAAACAATACTTTGCCTTTCATGAAGCTTAAAGCCTTGGATTCACTATTAAAAATACTGCAATACTATCAAATGTCACACCTGCCACAGATTCCCATCGCTTCATAAGCAATCGAAGAGAACTGGTACCATCTAGTGGCTGAGCAGAGTTAGAGACAGAGAGCGTTCGTGTTTGTGGCCCCAGCGGGAACGATGATACCAGCACCAAACGCTGCAGTTTGTAGGGTAACAGTGATAAGCTAATACTGAAAGCCTGACAGTATATGGATGGTGCAAAACTATTCCAAACAACAACAACAAAAACCCCTACAAAAAGCCAGATTATTTTAGCACAGCATTTTAGGGCCACACAAATATCTCGCTAAACAGTGAGGCAGAGACTGTCCCTACAGAACCTGATTTGCTTAAATTCCTTTTATATTTTGTATCACACACTGCCAGTTAGAGATCAAGGCATCTGTTGCAGTTACCTACAGTCTGTACTTCAGACTGTTACAGACTTTAGTGATCTCTGTTGTCACAAATACCCATACAATGTGCAGTTGTGCTATCATCTCCAATTCATAGTGGAGTGAACGAGTACCGAATAAGTGACTAAGAGGGCAAGGCATTTAACCACAGTTCCCTTAGATACCAATCTTGTGTTTAGCCCACTAAACAATCCTTTCTCTGCTTTGTCAAAATTACACTTCAAAACACTTCTCCCCCTATTTCTCTCCCTCTTCAACTACTGGACTGTGAATCCCACAAAAACTGTGAAAACAAACAACAATGACAAATTCTGAGCATGGAAAGAGCACTTTCACAACCCACCATACAACACTTATATTTAACATGCTGTTGAACTTCGGTATCTTGCACTCAAAAGGTGCTTTTGTAAATATAAGAAATAAATGGCAGAACCTACCTGTGATTTGTGTTGTCATGGAAATAAGCAGTGAAAAATTCAAAGCTACCATGGAAATATTAATAGAATAATTGGTGCCTGGCTGCAAATCAAAACAAACTTCTGGAGCCTGCTTGTATGTCGTAAAGTTGAAGGTTATTTCATGAAAGAACTCCTTCTGATACCAACGCTGGCCTTGCACATGAAACTGTAATCAAACAATCACAGCATGGAAATGGTAGCACTTTAATATAGCATTTTCATTCAGTCATGTCATGCTTTAAATTAGAAGAAATAGCAGAATAACATATCACTGTATACATAGTGCCAAAAATGTTGGCACTGACAGTTATTTGATTTCAAATGCTTCCAAAATTTGACAGGAATTGCAGTCCCTCTTGATCAACACTGACATCATCCTAGTTCTTTCACTCCTCCTAGTTTCTCCTCTTCTTCATTAGAACTGTAATTTATTGCTGGTATATAGGCCTCCAGTAATAGCAGACCTTCATTGTAGTATACCCTCAAAGTGAGGAGTTATAAAAGTAAGCTCACACGAACACCTCTTTGGTTTGACCTTAAGGACCAAGTCAAAATTAAGTCATTGGGTGGTTGTTTTTTATTGTTTCAGGTGCATTTTGTATGTGCTTGTTTTGTGTTTGATGTTGCAAATGATCATTAAGTTATTAATTTAATGCCTCTTCTGATCATGCCTGTTAATGAGAACTAAAATACTCACTGCATTTTAACCATGTGCTAATTGTCCTTTAAATATATTCTATGCCTTTAGCTAGTCGCAAGCACCTCTTTGCACACAGAGATTTGAGACAACACCAGGTCAAGAGTCCTAGCAGAGATAGTTTACGTAGAAATTCCCTGCTAGGACAAGGGAAAACTGAAGGCACATCACAAAGCAGAGTAGACTGACTCCATGGGCTTGGAACAGAGCTGCTTGAGGCCTGAACAGGGAAAAGTTCAGGTACAGACAGAGAAGGCAAAATACAGTAGAACAGGGAGGAAAGTAAAGCAAGAAACAGTGTACTACAAAAGGGCATGGTGGTTTCTTTTTTTTTTTGCGGGTTGTTATGCAAGCTTACTCCCTGGGCTTTTGAGTGACATCATTAAAATAAGGAACAGATAGCAAGTGTTTGAAAATTACAGTTTTTCTCACATAGGTCATTGATATCAATTGTTTTCTAGATTTAAAATACAGGTTGTCACTTACTGAGTACCTGTCTTCTGCATCAGTTCCCATCACATTTCTCTGCCATTTCAAGCAGGTATCATTAAAAATCAATACATTATTGAAAGCTTCTTTTACTGTAGAGACAATAAAAAAGGGAAACAACTTATTACAAAAACATTACCTTCTTCAGGTTACTTGAATGTGAGTAGCTGAAAATTTAAAAAAACCAAAAACCAAAAAACAGGTTTTTATTTTAATCCTCTTCTGAGAAGGAGGTAGAATCTCGTTTCTTTTTGAATGAATAAACACATGAATATCTTCCAGAGAAAATGGCTTTCAGAAAACCCAACTACAACATTCAGGAAATCAAAATAGTGTTTATTTGCTGAGCATGCAAGAAAAAGCATTTTTGTGGGTTCCAAAGACTATTATTTCTCAAGGCCTATCTCATCAGCAGACAAGCTTAAAGTTTCCATGACCCAGATACTACAGAAACCTGCTGCTAGGGCATACATTACTTACAACTACTGAAAAACTGCCAAAACACTGCTCATCACTGCTAAACACATGAACATTATCTGTAATGCTCACATCAGTTTGATTAGTATCAGATAGTTCAGCAACAGGGAATTATCCCACAGACACAGAATCAGTTTTCAAGGCAAGGAATGGATACCAGCAAACACTGTACCACGACAGGAATTCCAGCATGTAAAATGCCCTTGTACCAATTCTGCCTCAGCTAGAAAACTGAAAAAGCAAGTTTGTCAAGATTTTCCTTCCTGAATGGCACTTACTGCCACTGCTGTGTTTGCTCATAGATCCAATAGGCACAGTGAACAGAAAGAAAAATGTCTTTCAGGAGAAGAGTTTGCTGATGGCGGCTACACGTCTGTAGTTAGCATGAAGAATGATAACATCTAAGAGACAGCCTGTTATCCTGTCTGACAGGGTCAAAACAGTGAGCTCAGCGGTACACCAAGTTCTTCTTTAAGCATAGAGAATACAAAACACAACATACCCTTTGTCTGAAATGCTACTGTAACTGAGACAGTGATGTTTGTGGAAGAGATGGTAGTAATATTCACCATGTAGTTACTGCCAGAGTTGAGATCTAAACACACTTTTGGGTTATCTTCATTTGTGGTGATGTTAAATATTGCATCTTCTGAGAATGTCTTCTCATCCCACCTTTGGCCCAGTATGTGAAACTATTGAAGAATTAACAAAAACAATAGTTTAATTAGTTGTGGATCTCCAAAATCCAGAATATGATTGTTTGTGCAATTATTGAGTATTAGCTGAATCAAAAAATAGGCTTGTGGCTAACTGTCTAGATACAACAAAAATGGCTTTATAAGTTAGATCTTTATTTTCTCCTTGCTGTTAAAATTATGCTTTTTTAAAAATGTTTCTATAATAAATAGAAGGAATCTATTAATAGGACCTATAAAAACCCTTCAACACAAAGAGGAAGGTTTGAGTAAGTATTCTTTGTTTACAGCTTACAGGTGCAAAATACATCTACTTGCTACTTTCTTCTCTTTTTTTTTTTCTAGTTTACCATCTTGTCCTCTAGTAACAGTAGTAACACTGAATGCCAAAGAGCACCAAAAGACAAGTTTAATGAAAAAGAAACCTTTTGTTTGCATGAGACAAAAGGACTGAAAAAAATTTAGTTGTGCTCAAAGTAGTCCAGGCTGTTCTGAATTTTACTTGCATGCACTCTATACCTACATCATCCTCAGGTCTGACTGTTTTGAAGTGTCTTTCAGATAGTCATATCCAGGCAAAAGTGCATGCAAAGCGCACAGGATACAAGAGATCATTTGCCAGTTACTACTGGGTAAAGGAAAAGCACTGGGTTTGAACTGCTAGCGCTATTGAAGACTTGCTTTTCCTATCAATAAAAGCATTCTAACTAAAAACACTTTTGTTTGTAATGGTTTGGGTGAGAGAATAACAGGTTGTTTTCTAAAATTATCTCCCAACCTTGAAATATATTTTCTGCATAAACGTACCTACCCTGAAAATCCTAAATAATCTCTTATTTTCTTACTATCTGTATACACTAAAAAGAATAACATTTCTTGGGATGTTGTCATTCTCAAAACATGAGAATACTTATGTTGTTTTAGCTTTTGATAGCACTGGCAGAACTATTTGTTTCTGAGATTTTATATCTTAAATTTTATTCTTACGTTTATTAATGGCGGGGGGGGGGGGAGGTAGTTACCAAGGTTGCTTTCAGTTTCTATGAAAAACAGTCTTTCGATGTCAATGTGACCTTGAGGTCTTCAATGAAATTTCACTAAAACATAACATCTGCGCTGAAATGCTTGTTATACTTTCAAGCAGATGTTTAGGTGATTTACCAGCATGAGATCCCATTAGTTGTGCATTTTTCAACTAACTTTAGGATAAGAATTTTTTTCTTTCCTAACTCAGCTACTTTCAGGGTTCTAGGCAGTTGACAGGCAAGAACCAAAACAAATTGCTATACAAACAAAACTTACAAAAATATCCACTCCTGACCACCAGAATTAACCAGGACAAAGCTATTCCCAGCCCCAGACACCATCCCACTTACTGTGTATGTTTCCTGCACCCCCAGTCTTCCAGTTTTCCTTTGCCACTTAACACATGTTTCATTGAATATGGACACATTACTAAGTAATTCCTCCTCTGTGAGCAAAAACATGAACAAAAAATGAAAGCCGTTATTATTTCTCATGCAAATATTAATATGTTCAGATAAATTGTTTATTTCTTCCTTTTTGTCTGGTTTGGTTTATTTGTTTTCAAACACGAAAAAATAAAACAAGATAGGCAGAAGTAAGTTAGCAAGTTTTCCCTTAACTGTTGTTGGCTTCTGAAATTAAAACACAAAGCTAACAGAAGAAGTAGATTCTGACCTAATGACTATGAAGTCCTTGAGCACACAGCCCAGCATTATATAGGCTACCATGACCAGTGAAAAGAAAAAAAATTATTAGGCTTGTATTTTAATGTAAAACAATTCTAATGACTTTACAGACTTAGAAAAGGTCATTAAAACTACATCACAGCAAAGGAATCAGCTTATTAACTACATCAGACCACTGATGTGTTCCTAAATAAAAAAAACATACTTGAACTGCATTGTTTATTACACAAGGATCTTCAGTATATACTGTATTAAATACAAGAATATTTCATACTGGGTGACCAATACATGCAAAAGAGCCAATGAGAGAACACATTTGTTTTGTTTCAGATGTTCCTCCTAGTCATAGCACATTAAATTTGCAACAGCCAAAGTCTTTCATTAAAATGCATTTTTGACAGTATTATACCGCCAAAAACGAAGAGCAATAAAAATTGCCCCAGTTCCTCTACTTCTGCCATTTGTTCTATGTTCTCCTTGAACTTGGGTGCCAGCATCTAGATCTTGTGACATGCAATGGTCTACGTTTTTTAAAAGATGTCAACATTTTTCTTTGATTCATAATAAATAAATTTAATAACACAGCCACAGTAAAACACTTTTCAGAACAAGCACTAGGTTAAAAGAATGAAGCCCACAGAACTAAGCATGTACAGAGTACAGTTGCAGCAAGCAGAGATACACCCCTTAACATATCTGTGTTAATTTACACACTTATAAGAGTTGGCTTATGCCTCAGAGAAAATGCACAGCCAGGAAGATCAAATCATCCACCTTTTTTTTAGTTAGTTTTCTTCCTACTGTTAGCAGAAACAGAGCAGTTACCTTTATATCACAAGATAATCAAACATAAGAAAAAAGTTCCTTCTGGTCACACTTCCAACTACAGCAAATGTATTGCTCCCTTCCCCTGTATTCAACAGAGAGGTGCCTCACTACCTAGACCTTTTTATTCTTCAACAAATATTAATTTCCCCACTCCAAACTGTTGCTAAATATGGAAATGTTCTTGAAAGCTACTTGTTCTATATAATGGAAGAAGAAAGACTAATTTGCATGTCCTTTAAAACAAATTTCCTTACAAATAGCTGTGCGATTAATTGTATTTAAGTGCTGCTTATTACTATTGTTATCTGTTTCACAATAAGGTCTAGCAGCTCCACAGTATTAAGACTTCTGTAACAAAGTAGAGCAAAAGAGTATGTTCAGTTGTTGTATTCTTTAAATCACCTAAATTTTTATTAAAAGATTGAATGGAAATCCGACTCACTAGAGCACAGCCAGAGGGAAAATGTTCATATATCCACAAGATATGAATTAAAATGTATAAGAAGAATGGGAAAAAAAAAAGTAAGCTCCAAGACTGCTCAGCAAGAAAGTTGGGCACTTGATTCATGAGTTTATAAAATGCTCAGTAAAAAAATAAAGAAAAATTAAGCAGCAAACAAACCCAAGTGATTATGCCAGTACTGAGGCATAGAAAGAAGTCTTATACAGTGCCCTCCTTGAAGGAAGAATGCAGAACTAGTAGCACTTTTTAATGTAACTGCATTAATTTCTCTGTCATGATTTCTGGACTTTCAGAAGAATAAGGCCACCATACAATTACCATTCATCCACAGAACTGCTGGCAGACTTTTTCTCAAAAGTTTCTACTCAAAATGGGTAGGAGTGATTAAGGTCAAAAAGCAATACACACACAGAGTGAATACCACAACAAAGTCCTGGGCTTTCTCAGGAGACTGTTTTTCCTCCCTTATTCTTACTGATCACATATTCTTTGTTTGGATAACCAAATGTACACCAAGTGCTTCGTTTAGCATTATTCCCAGCAGCACAAACACAGTACCCAAGAACAACACAAAAGTATCTGTAAAAAAAATATTCTTGCACCTATATGGAAACAGGTTCCCTGACAAATTAGATCTCCTACAAAATGTAGTGGCACTAATGACTTCCAGAGCTTGGGAAGTCTCAATGTGAAATTGATTATATACCCTGATCTCAGCATGGCAATAGCAGGCAGTGGCATCCAGATTTTCAACACACCTGATTTTGATCAACAGCTTTCACTCTGACTCAGATATGAAACAGAAGTGGTGAAGACTCAGTTTACTCATACTTCAGCACTGGAAATTTCAGTCTGTGCTTAACTGAGAAGGCCAGTGGATGCCACTGCTACACCACTGCCCACCAGGTTACCCTCACAATCTCCTTCCCATTCAAAGGAAAAGAGCCCTCTAATTGACATGCAAATGCCTGGAGACTGGAGGAGAAGTGTGAAAAAAGATCCTGGAGGAGTCAAATACTGAAACAAATCTGCAAGAGGGTAGAAAGATGCAATTAGCACCTGACCGTTAGCAACCAGGAAAGACACGTGCTGGTTAACATAACACGGGGAGGAGAATGCAAAAGGCAAGCAACAAAGTGATTCAACACCACCAGTGAGCACTGGATGGGGAGAGATCATGCTAAGAAAGCCAAAGAAATAAATTCTAAGACAAAAACAAGCAGTGAAGGTCTCAGTCACCTTTACTCCAGTTTTCAAAGCTCTGCTATGAAGGAGGACCTCTCTGCTTGAATGTGTGGGAAAATCTCCACAGTAGTTACAGACAATGCATAAATACCTGTACAGTGATGTTCTTTTTGCCTTAACCTTGTGCTGTGAGGACCAGCCCTAATCCTTCCCTTATCAGCCTCTGCAAGTTTGGGTCCCAGTACTCAGTATTATTATTTGCTTTTTCAGAAAAAATATAAGACATAGATAACTCTAAATCTAAACAGTCAGTAAAACCATGACTTCTTCCACATACACAATCCACTAGTGTTTAGTTAAAATGGCATTTCACCAACACTGACCTTAACTCAAGATTCATCTTATCAGGAAGTATCCTTGAAGTTGCATGAAAAAAAAGAGTATTTACAAGGAAGCAGAAAGAACCAGCTCCAATCCACATTTTATTTTCTGCAAGAAGCTAAAAGAACATCCACACATCCAGATTCACTTACAGAACTCTTTCCACCAATTCACACACATACATGCAATTTAGCATTCAGAAAAAAATATCCAGATATTAACTTTTTTTACTTATTTTGCCAGTTCAAGGCTGTGATAAGTGTGAATGATGCTGCAAATGCCATGGGCTACTAGCATGCACCACATCTACGTTCAGACACAGAAACTGAATGAGAGCAAACAGCATTTCAAGAAGAATTCCTGCTAAGAAAGTTTCAAGGCACCTGTTCTGTAGCATACAGGAAAACTCTTCTTGCATAGCACTTTTCACAAATATATGTGGAATTCATTTTACAAAGACCTGTCTTCAGTATTTTACAGGCTTCAGGGTAGCATGATGAGTTTTTAAGTGGTTTTCACATTTTAAGTCACATACTTGCTACCAATTTAACTAGGATTGCAAAATTTCAGCAGGTTTTCATCTTCAGCTTCAAACTTTAATGAGAGGAAATCCACAAAGAAAAAACAAATCTATAGGTAGAGACAGACATGTAGGAAGGAGCAGACAGATAACCAATGATTTACTACTTCCTTTGGTCTAAAAATGTTACCACAGAATCACAGAA
>WAAB01014080.1:30923-42875 GCA_013389865.1 Piaya cayana | reverse complement strand
TTTGAGGTTTTTTTTTTTTATTTCTGTGAAGGTGGAATTAAATCAAGGAAAGGGGGGTGATCCCCACGTAGAGATGAGTTTCTAAAAGTGATGCCGTAAATATCACTCGAGGTCCCCTGGAGGGGTTTAAGGTGCAGGTGGACGAGGTGTTGAGGGACTTTGGTTAGTGTTTGATGGGAATGGTTGGACTCGATGATCCCGTGGGTCTCTTCCAACCTGGTGATTCTACGATTCTCTTTTAAATGTGCTTGCAAGAAAAACTGCTGCTCCTTGCAAGCTTATCCTGATGTCAGATCCATTTTTCAGTGAAATCCAGAGCTGGGGGCAAGAAATAGAAGAGATTTTGCTTAGTAAGGTGCAAGGGTGATGGTCTCGGGAGGATAAAGCTGTTGGAAAGTGGGAAGGTTGAGGTGGACGTGCATTTGCAGTGAAATACGGACACGATATTTTCTGTGTCTTCTGTGATTCCCCAGAGGGAATCACAGAATCTCTTGGAAAAGACCTTTGAGATCATCGAGTCCAACCATACCTGTCTGCTACTAGACCAGATCTCTGAGCATCTCATCTAATGAAGTGAGCTCCTGGATGCTGAGGTGGTGGCTGGTTGCTGGAGGTTCCATCTGAACCTCGGAAGAAGACAGCTCGGGGACTGCAGGGGACCGGCAGGAGGGGTGGACTTGTAGGACTTCATGGGTTTGAGTGACCTGGTTAAAGGTGGTTGTGAAAGGGGTTAAGTGCATTCACGGGGCTGCTTGTGGGAGCCCAGAGGTGATGGGAAGACATTTAGGAGAAGGTGTGGTTGTTACTTGTAAGAAACAATCCTTGGTGGTGAATGACATGGAAAAGCGGCGAGAAATTAGCTGTTCAGCCTGGAGAAGAGATGTCTAAGGTCTGAGCAACCCCAACTCTCTCAGCCTGGTCTTGTATGGGGGGTTCTGAGGGACATGGTTTAGTGTTTTGTGGGAGTGGTTGGACTCGATGATCCAGTGGGTCTCTTCCAACCCAGTGATTCTGTGATTCTGTGATTCTCCAGCCCTCGGATCATCTCCACGGCCTCCTCTGGACTCGCTCCATCAGCTCCGTGTCTTTCTTACGTTGGGGATCCCAGAACTGGACGTGGGGCTCCAGGAGCAGAGGGACAGAGCCCCCTCCCTCGTCCTGCTGGTGGCCACAGTTCTTTGGATGCAACCTGGGACGTGGGTGGTTTCTGGATTGTGAGCGCATGCTGCTGGCTCCTCTTGACCTTCTCATCCCTCAGGGGAGACCCCATTGCTCTCTGCAACTCCCAGGGGAGAGGAGGTTGTGGAGAGGAGGGAGCTGGGCTCTTCTGCCAAGGGCCAGGGGACAGGACGAGAGGGAATGGCCTCAAGCTCCACCAGGGCAGGGGCAGGATGGNGCGTCTCTTCCAACCTGGTTATCCCGTGATTCTATGAAATCCTTCTCCTCAGGGCTTCTCTTCCATTTCTCATGGAAGAAACCACTGCAGAGCGATTCTCTTTGCTCCGCATCCCGGGGCTGCCTCTCAGCTGCTTCTCCTCGCCGACACGGTTTGTTTTTTTTTTTTTTTTCGGGGAGGGGAGCCGGGAACGATTGCCAAGGAACGGCGTTGACCGCACAGTTTTTCCCCGAGTTTGGCACCGAGCGCGTGTTCTCCCACTTCTTTCGCTCTCCCCGCATTGGCAGCGGTGGTCGCTCGGCTCCTCTAGAGTGACTGGTGGCTTTCCCTCGCCGTGACTCATCCTCCAGGGAATTCCTGAAGCAGTGAGTCAAGTTATTGGGAAAACTGTTTGCCCACCAGCGTAAACTAGGAAGCCAGGGAGCCTGCGATGGGAGAGACGACGATTTTTCAGTGTATTTTTCAGTCTATCTCTCATTATCCTCTTTCTTCTTCAAGGCAACTCGCTTCTAGAGTAGCTGTAGCAACGATACGACGCTGAATATATTCTTTTTCACCTTGAAATCTGCTCCTCCTGATTTTTTTTTTTTCTCCTTTTATCGTAAGGTGGCTGGTCCGATAAGGATTCCAGGGGGGAGTAAACCAAGCAGAATTGGATTTGTCAGTGTTATTGTGCGAAAGAGCTCGCCTAAAGAAATGAGGGTGTTGGATCAGCACCGCTCAGCGACATCTCAAACACGCCTTTCGTAAGTACCAGCTAGCACCTCATTCTCTCCTTGTTGACTTAATTCAGTTCTTAATCCAATCTAAACCTGCAGAAAAGCTGGGGAGGGGCTCTTGATGAAGGAGGGCAGGGGGAGGATGAGGGGAACGGTTTGGAGTTGAAGGAGGGGAGATGGAGGTGAGATCTTGGGGAGAAATGTTCTCCTGGGAGGTTTTGCTGGTTGCCCAGAGCAGGGGTGGCTGCCCCATGCCTGGAGGGGTTCAAGGCCAGGTTGGATGGGGCTTGGAGCCCCTGATCCAGTGGGAGGTGTTGGAACTGGACGGGCTTTGATGTCCCTTCCAATCCAAATCAATCCGTGATTCTCAGCACAAAAAGGATGTTGAGGGGCTGGAGCGAGTGCAGAGAAGAGCAACGGAGCTGGGGAAGGGGCTGGAGAAGAAGAGGAGCGGCTGAGAGAGCTGGGGGGGTTTAGGCTGGAGAAGAGGAGGCTGAGGGGAGAGCTCATTGCTCTGTGGAACTGCCTGAGAGGAGGTTGTGGAGAGGAGGGAGCTGGGCTCTTCTGCCAAGGGCCAGGGGACAGGCCGAGAGGGAATGGCCTCCAGCTCCACCAGGGCAGGGGCAGGCTGGACATGAGGATGAAATCTTTCCTGGAAAGGCTGATTGGTCAGTGTGAGAGGCTGCCCAGGGAGGGGGTTGAATCCCCTTCCCTGGAGGGGTTTAAGGTGTGGGTGGCCGAGGTGCTGAGGGCCATGGGTTAGTGATTGATGGGAATGGTTGGACTCGATGATCTGATGGGTCTCTTCCAACCTGGTGAGTCTATGATTCTATGAAATCCCTTTTCTTTTGGGCTCCCTGTAGCCCTGGGCGGTGAAGATGAAGATCCGATTGCTGGGCTTGAAGCAATTATTGTTTGGAGGTGGATCATTCCGAAGGACTTTGAGGTCCCTTCCAACCCCAAACCGCTCCATGACTGAGGCTGCCCAATTTCATTCTGCCCTGGCTGAATTAATCCACCCCTCATCAATTTAACTACAAACAAATTAATGGTTGCGTGGTTTGCAAGCATGAATTAACAAATTTTGAATGGGACATTACAATAAAAAACAAAAAGATCTTTAATCCCTAATAATCATGTCCGGAGAAAATTAATGGTTGTTCCTCCTATGTGAACATGGGTTGATTCAGACTGCGTGTTGCCTTCTGCTGTCGGACAGGTTCAAGGTGCTCAGCTGCTCAGTGGTTTTGCTCTTGAGATGCTTGCAGCATCTCCAAACTCAGCTCAACTCATCCCAATATTCTCTTTCCACATCTTTTTCCCTGCCCCGTTCAATCCAAGCTTCTCCCGTCGCATTAGCAGATTTTATTACCCGGTAGAACGCTAAGTTCTATTTAAAATACAGAATCAGTTTCGCTTTTTAATGCTTTTTTTTTCCCCCTAGCAACTTGGGCATTATTTTTGCTCGAGCCTGGAGTCGTTAGAAGGCTCAGATTGTGGGCTTCGCTGGCACAAAATGTAGGTGGTTGCAGCGATGTCGGCATCGATACCACGATTGGGTGTTGTTTTTAACTAAATTAGTGTCAGCAGACTGGGACTGAGCTCCTTCCCCACTCCAGGCTTTTCAGGAGCGGCTCATTTTAAGGTGAGCTTCTCCGTCGACTTCTATTTCTTGACCAGTTAGTCACCGAGGCTTTGAATTTGCTCTGGCCAGACAGGTATGAAGAATCATAGAATCACAGAATAACCAGGTTGGAAGAGACCCACAGGATCATGGAGTCCAACCGTTCCCATCAATCACTAACCCATGTCCCTCAGCACCTCGGCCACCTGCACCTTAAACCCCTCCAGGGAAGGGGACTCAACCCCCTCCCTGGGCAGCCTCTGACACTGACCAATCACCATTTCCAAGAAGTATTTTTTCCTGCTGTCCATCCTGCCCCTGCCCTGGTGGAGCTTGAGGCCATTCCCTCTCGTCCTGTCCCCTGGCCCTTGGCAGAAGAGCCCAGCTCCCTCCTCTCCACAACCTCCTCTCAGGCAGTTCCACAGAGCAATGAGCTCTCCCCTCAGCCTCCTCTTCTCCAGCCTAAACCCCCCCAGCTCTCTCAGCCGCTCCTCTTCTTCTCCAGCCCCTTCCCCAGCTCCGCTCTCTTCTCTGCACTCGCTCCAGCCCCTCAACATCCTCCTTGTGCTGAGGGGCCCACAACTGACCCCACGATTCCAGGTTCGGTCTCCCCAGTGCCGAGTGCAGAGGGAGAAGAACCTCCCTGGCCCTGCTGGCCACGCCGGGTCTCATCCAAGCCAAGATGCCCTTGGCCTTCTTGGCCCCCTGGGCCCCTGCTGGCTCCTCTTCAACCACCCCACCCCGGTCCCTCTCCTCCAAGCAGCTTTCCAGCCAGACTTCTCCTAGAAGCTTGGAGTTCAGCTGTTCTCCTGCTGAGGTCAAGTGCTGGTCACCTCGGTGCTGCAGGGTGAGGCTCTTTTCAGCTCTCTCAACGTTTTTCTTCCTTCAATTCAAGTGTCTCACAGTGATCCCTGACTATGGACTGAGATGAAAGCCCTTTTCAAAGGTGTTTATCCCTGCAAACTTCTTCCTTGTTTGCCCACGGATGATTCCTGCCCTGTGGGGTGTCCCAGCTAGAAAAAAAAAATGGGGGGAGACTTCAGATCTTGCTAGTTTGAGGGTTTTTTTTCTTTATTTACACACACATTTTGCAGGGAAATGCGACGATGAAGTGGAAATGGGTGTTTTGCTCATGGAAGGTGCTGAGGGCTGACAGGACAGTGGTTCTCAGCTCAAATATTGTGAAGAAGGACGATGTGGGGATGGCAGAGGGGCCTGGGGACCATCCTGTGGTGGAAATCCTGGCCTCATCGCTTTGTAGGACTGCGATCCCCACGAAACCAGGCTCTGAACTGGGGCCAGATGCTTTGAGGAGTTATATTTCCATCCCTTTCATTCACTGGATCCTTTATCCTCCCTTTAACTGGTGCTTGTGACATCGTGCTCGGCCGTGGTTTGGTGTCATTTGACTCTGCTCAGGATCTTTCCGTGCTCTCGCGCTAAAACCAATGGGATTTGCGGGGTGGTTTTTCTTTGCTGAGCTCACCGCGGTTGTTGT
The DNA here is from genome assembly GCA_013389865.1 of Piaya cayana. Lineage (NCBI taxonomy): Eukaryota > Metazoa > Chordata > Aves > Cuculiformes > Coccyzidae > Piaya > Piaya cayana. The sequence goes on along the minus strand of WAAB01014080.1, from coordinate 37,638 downwards.
TTCTCTAGAATAAAAGGGAATCGTAGAGAAAACGTGTTTGGCTTTGCACAGAACGGCTTTATTCCAGCAGGCAGCAGGGGTGGGGCTGGCCAGGCCTCCGAAAGCACGTGAGGAGCTGTCATGGGCTGGAGAGGACGGTTGGGGTTGTCCAGCCTGGAGAAGAGAAGGCTGCGGGGAGACCTTAGAGCAGCTTCCAGCGCTGAAAGGGGCTCCAGGAAAGCTGGGGAGGGGCTCCGGATGGAGGAGGACGGGGATGGGATGAGGGGAAGGGTTTGGAGCTGCAAGAGGGGAGATGGAGATGAGATCTGGGGGAGAAATGTGAGGTTTTGCTGGTTGGTCAGAGCAGGGGTGGCTGCTCCGTCCCTGGAGGTGTCCAAGGCCAGGTTGGATGGGGCTTCGAGACCTTGATCCAGTGGGAGGATCAAATCCCATCCAGTTCCACCTCCTACCACACGTCTCACTGGATCAGGGGCTCCAAGCCCCATCCAACGTGGCCTTGAACTTCTCTAGGGATGGGGCAGCCACCACTGCTCTGGGCAACCAGCAAAACCCTCCCAGGAGAACATTTCTCCCCAAGATCTCATCTCCATCTCCCCTCTTTCAGCTTCAAACCCTTCCCTTTCGCTGTATTCGTGCTCTCCCTGAGCCGTTGCTCATCAGCGTTGGACCCTCGTGGCGTGTAGTGCGTGGTTCTACAGGAAAATGACCAGTTTGGAGTGAATAACGAGTGTGATTCTCAACCTTCTGCATTAGGAGTGAGGATTTAGAACTAAGGGATTTTTTTTCCTCATGAGAGAAGAGGGAGCGTTTGAGAAAAACCGCTAAGAGGCTTTTGAAATTCGAGGGTATAAATTGTAAGGCCGCAAGGTTCAAGAAGGCACCAGGGAGGAGATGCTGCCTGTGTTTGAGGATTTTTTTTGGACTCGTGAGAGCTGTTTTTCACGCAAGGTGAGAGGTGTTTGGAGTAAGGGACGAAGGGGATGGATTTAAGCAAGGAGCACGTGCACGTGGGAGATACCTCAGCGTGCTGAGTGGAGGAGGGGAGCTTTGTGAAGAAATGTTAGGGAGGGATAAGTTGATGGAGGGTCACGAGGCCACGTTGCTTCTGTTCCCACCAGTGGATCCTTGAGGCTGTCACCACTGTGCTTCCAATGGTCTGTTGATAAAGTGGGGCCAGTGACAAGGGGTGTCCCCAGGGCTCAGTGCTGGGTCCAGCCCTGTTCATTGTCTTCATCAATGACCTGGGTGAAGGCATCGAGGGCAAACGGAGTGAGTTTGAGGGTGACACTGAGCTGGGTGGGAGCTGGATCTGCTGGAGGGTCGGGAGGCTCCAAAGGGATCAGAACAGGCTGGATCCATGGGCTGAGACCAACAGGATTTGGGTTCCTCCAANGCTGGAGAAGAAGAGGAGCGGCTGAGAGAGCTGGGGGGGTTTAGGCTGGAGAAGAGGAGGCTGAGGGGAGAGCTCATTGCTCTGTGGAACTGCCTGAGAGGAGGTTGTGGAGAGGAGGGAGCTGGGCTCTTCTGCCAAGTGACAGGGGACAGGACGAGGGGGAATGGCCAGGCCAGGGCAGGGTCAGGCTGAACATTAGGAAAAAATTCTTCACAGAAAGGGTGATTGGTGAGTGGGAGAAGCTGCCCAGGGAGGGGGTTGATTCCCCTTCCCTGGAGGGGTTTAAGGTGCAGGTGGATGAGGTGCTGAGGGACATGGGTTAGTGATTGATGGGAATGGTTGGACTCAATGATCCCGTGGGTCTCTTCCAACCTGGTGATTCTCTGATTCTATTTATTCCAGCCTTTAGGATCTCAGCTTGTGGGGCATATAGGTAACTTCTCGTCCCCCGGGTTTTGAAGGTCAGTTTCTACTCCAAGATATTTTGGGTATTTGTGTCAGTGGGCAGCGTTGCGGCTCCGGAGCCAACCTAATCCCATTAGTTCTGTAACGATGACCTTGCAGCGAGATGATTGTGGGGCCGAGCTCTCCTCCTGGGGGAAGACGCATCCGAAATGTGCCAAGCCACAAGAGGCTTTGAACCTCTCCTTTCTCAGCCCTGGTGGTTCAGTCTCTTGGCTCTGGCACGGACTCATTTTATCTCCTTCTGCTTGAAAAACGAGAAGCTGCAAAGGAGAATCTGAAAAGATGGAGCGAAATTGGTGTTCCGGAATTAAAGACCCTGTTGATTTTTGCCACCGTTTCTTACCTGTGCTGTGACCCGGTGGTAAACGGAGATGCTCAAGGCCTGGTTGGATGGGGCTTGGAGGCCCTGATCCAGCGGGAGGTGTCCCTGCCCGTGACAGGGAGTTGGATCTGGATGGGCTTTGAGGTCCCTTCCAACCCAAACCATCCCATGATTCTATAAATACCGCTCGTAGATCTTTCTTAATATTATTTCAAGTACAGATCTGTTCTCTTAATCATATTCAGTCACGGAAGAAGGCTCCTCACAACCTTCTGGCAGCTGCTGTACCATCTCCCTTCCCCAGGGAAGGAGCTTTCCGTGCGGTTCCTGCAGGCATCGCATGCAGCGGGTATCTCCTGCCGCTTTTTGAAAGGCGTCTTGGAAGCTCTCGTCTTCCTCTGGGGCTGGGTCGTTTGTCTCCACCTTGCTTTATGAGCTCCCGTTCCACGTGGTGTGTTGGACAGAGGAGATGTTCCTCCTTTATAGAAGATGCTCTGAGATATTCCCACCCCGGAAAGGTATTTTTTAAAGATCTGGATGGTTTTTCAGCCATCCCACCACCTTTTTTTTTCTCCGCTGTTTCTTGCTAACGGTTCTTATGTGCCTCCTAGCTGGCTTCGGGACATTCTGTATGGATGCAACCACATCCCTGCTTCTCCCTCCATCCCTGGAGGGGTCCAAGGCCAGGTTGGATGGGGCTTGGAGCCCCTGATCCCGCGGGAGGTGGGAACTGGATGATGTTGAAGGTCACTTCCCACCCAAATCATGATCTTATGACTAGATACAAGGAAGGATTCTCCATAATGAAGGTGAGGAGGCCCTGGCTGCTCAGAGCAGTGGTGGCTGCCCCATCCCTGGAGGGGTTCCAGGCCAGGTTGATGGGACTTGGAGCCCCCGATCCAGCAGGAGGTGTCCCTGCCCATGGCAGGGGTGGGACTGGATGGGCTTTGAGATCCCTTCCAACCCCAAGCGTTCCGTGATTCTATGAACAGTTCCCAGCTTGTGAGGAGCTAAGCTCGGAAACGGGAAAAACCCAGTTTAAGTCCCTAATAAATAGCTGGATGAGGTCTAACAAAGCTTGATTTTGGGGTTTTCCTATGCAGGAACAGGTCCTTGTGGGTCCCTTCTAACTCAGGACACTGTGGTTCTATGAACCTATGATCCAAGCTCTAATGGATGATACCAATCAAGCGCAATAAACACTTATAGAAACCTGTGATTAATGGACCAGGAGGTTTCTGTCAGCTGGAGGGATCATGACCCAACCTGGGGTAGAAAGCCCGAGTCCCACGTGGAACGTCCTTACGAGGAAAGCAAGGATGTGAGGTCCAGGTAGGGGTGACTCGATGGGGCTGGAACCCTGCGTGTCAAGCGCTGTTCCAGGGGAAGGGGTTGGATTTGATGAACCAGCAGATTTTTCAGGGGCAGGAGCTTGAGGCCATTCCCTCTCGTCCTGTCCCCTGGCCCTTGGCACAAGAGCCCAGCTCCCTCCTCTCCACAACCTCCTCTCAGGCAGTTCCACAGAGCAATGAGCTCTCCCCTCAGCCTCCTCTTCTCCAGCCTAAACCCCCCCAGCTCTCTCAGCCGCTCCTCTTCTTCTCCAGCCCCTTCCCCAGCTCCGCTCTCTTCTCTGCACTCGCTCCACAGCCTCAACATCCTTCTTGTGGTGCCCAGACCATCTCCAGGTGCCTGGACAGGGTGACCCGGTGGTGTTGTCTGAGAAAGAGACCCCAATGCACCCATAAGCGTCTCTGAGAGCGCAGGGAAGCGGAGGAACCAAGAATCACCAGGCGAACGCTGCTGCTTGAGCTGCCATGGGACAAAGCTGCTTTTGTTCCAGTTTTCCAGCTGGATTCCCCTCAGCAGCTCTTGTAGAGGATCCGTGTGAGCTGGCGGTCCCGGGCGATGACTTCTCAGCGGGTCGGGGCTGGGATGCTCCATGGGAACGTGGTGGCATTTCATCCGGCACAGGAGCATCATCCAGCCAGCGCACAGAGCTGGAGCTCAGTGGAACAGCAAAGGGCTTTGTCCTCTAGTGACTCCTGCAACCAGCTCCAGCTCCAAGACCTGAAAGAGGGGAGATGGAGATGAGATCTTGTTGAGAAATGTTTTGCTGAGAGGGTGGGGAGACCCTGGAACAGGTTGCCCAGAGCAGGGGTGGCTGCTTTGTCTCTGGAGGGGTTCAAGGGCAGGTTGGATGGGGCTGGGAGCCCCTAATCCAGCGGGAGGTGTCATGGATGGAACTGGATGGGCTGTGAGGTCCCTTCCAACCCAACCCAATTTGTGATTCTATGAAATCCCCATTCTTCTGGGCTTCTGTAGCCCTGAATGGTGAAAGATGAAGATGCGGTTGCTGGGCAGTTGTTATTTTGAGGTGGATCACGCTGTAGGGCTCTGGAGTTGAGGCAGAACTTGAGGAGATGAGCTGAAAGAGGGTGCTGAGAGATTGGAAATGTGGGCGAGATGGGATTGCTCTGTGATACCTGCACTGGGGGAAGTTCCAGGCAGGTCACTAATGACCTTTGAGGTCCCTTTCAACCTGAACTGTTTGTTAAAAGTGTGTGGTGAGTGTGTTGGACCAGCAGAGCTTCCTCCTGTGAACGCAGGCATCACCGATGGTCTATCAGAGTGAGAAGAATCTATGGTCACTGGAGGATTTGATATCATAAAATCATAGAATAACCATGTTGGAAGAGACCCATCGGATCATCGAGTCCAACCATTCCTATCAAACCCTAATCCATGCCCCTCAGCACCTCGTCCACCCATCCCTTAAACCCCTCCATGTGGTGGAGATCAGATTTCCCCTCATTTTCTGCTTAGCAGGAGTAGCAAGTGATGGTCTGAACGGCAGGAGGTTGAGGACCAGGAGGTTTTGGGTGATGGAGGTGGGTGCTGGGTGAGTCTGGAAGCCTGGACCCTGATCAGGAGTTTTGGGGAGGGTCCGTGTTGGGCTGTGAGGGTGCCGATGAGCCCTGGGTGTCAGCGCGATGCTGTGAACCTGCAGCGAATCCTACTGAGGGTTTGGAGAAGCTGATTCTTTCCTGGGGTGCTGGCGTGGGGTGGATGATCTCCTGAGGTGCCCAGGTCCCCTGTCCCTTGGGAGAAGAGCCCAGCTCCCTCCTCTCCACAACCTCCTCTCAGGCAGTTCCACAGAGCAATGAGCTCTCCCCTCAGCCTCCTCTTCTCCAGCCTAAACCCCCCCCCCCATGGCTGCGTTCGGCTCCTATTTACACCAATACCTTCTTCCAAGGGCGATGCCAGCTCTGATGGGATGTTGGATTAGGCTAAATCTCCTCGCTTTAGCTGCAACGTTGTCTCGCTGGAGCATTTCTTTTCTCCTTTGCTCTTTTTCTCTGAGCCTTCCCCTCCAGACAGCTAATTCGCCCCCTTCCCCCACACCCTGTCACAAGGAATTAAGGGATCCTGAAAAGGCCTGGGAAGAGGCTGCTGGTTGGGAACAGGCTCTCCTTTCTGCCTCCCCGGGGTGGCCCCTTCTTCTGTGCCCCTTTTGTTGTCCCGTCCAACTCCCACCCATTCACTTGATGCCAGCGGAGGAGAAGCTGGTGGCCCTCAGCCTTTTACTCAGCGACGCTCCGTGCCATCTCCTCCAGCCCAGGGGCCTTCCCGTGCGTAACCGGGACGGCGTTCCCGGTCCCCCCCCAGCATCTTGGCAGCGCGAGGGATGAGGTTCGTGGTGCCTCGCTCGCCGCCGGAGGCCTTTTTCCCCCCCGTCTCCTGGCTCGGCATCTCCGACAGCATCGCCCGCTCTGGCTCCTTCCCACAATTCACACACGGTCTCCTCAGAATGGGGGTGATGTCACTTCCTTCCAGCGGGTACCGGGAGGGGTGGGAAGCGGGGGGGGACGACTCGCGACCCCGTGGCTTTCGGCGATGAATAAATGAAGCGGTTGTTCTCAAAGGGAGGGAAGATGCCGCTTGGCTCTGTCGGGGGGTGGTCACCGCGCCCTCCTTCTCTTGGCCCGGTGGGTTTCTCAATGGCTGCAAGAAGAGTTGGCGCTTTCCTCCGTCACGGGTGATGCCTCTCGGCGGGGGAGATGCTCCCTTCCCGAGAGACCCTGGCGGGAGAGGAGAACATGCAGGAGCCGGACCGCGTGCCGTGTAAGATTTGTGCTTTCCGTGAGGGTCGAGGGCTCGGGACTCGTTGCTCACAAAGCTTGTGCCTGCTGTGCGCTTCCCTCTCCGCTCAGTGTTGGGTTCTTGGGGCTTCATGTGCTTGGGGTCGGGTTTTAATGCAGCATCATTTATTTTTTTTTCCCAGAAAGGGTGACTGGGCAGTGGCAGAAGCTGCCCAGGGAGGGGGTTGAGTCCCCTTCCCTGGAGGGGTTTAAGGTGCAGGTGGACAAAGTGCTGAGGGACATGGGTTAGTGACTGATGGGAATGGTTGGACTCCATGATCCGATGGGTCCTTTCCATGCTGGTGGTTCTATGATTCTCTGATCATTAAGGGCTTCTTGCTGTTGTAAAGCTGGAGTCGGTGGTCTCCCATCATCTCCCTTCTTCTGCAGGGCTGG
>WAAB01014080.1:0-12062 GCA_013389865.1 Piaya cayana | reverse complement strand
ATGATCCGATGGGTCTCTTTCAACCTTGTGATTCTGTGAAATCCATCAAAAGCCGATTTCTTCCACGTTCTTTGTTCCCTCAAAGCCGGTTTTGCCCTCTGCAGGTGTTGCTGTCTCTGCCCTTCGCGCCCCCGCTACGCCCCCAGCGTCACCATCGAAGAGGACAACTGCTGCGGCTGCAACGCCATCGCCATCCGGCGCCACTTTCTGGATGAGAACATGACCTCGGTGGACATCGTCTACACGTCTTGCCACGATGCAGTAAGGAGAAGCCGCAATCTCCTTCATGTTTGGGGCAAGCTCCTAAGGCTCTTTACGTGCTTCGTAGGATCGTGGGATGGGTTGGGTTGGAAGGGACCTCAAAGCCCAGCCAGATCCACCCCCAGGGACACCTCCTGCTGGATCAGGGGCTCCAAGCCCCATCCAACCTGGCCTTGAACCCCTCCAGGGATGGGGCAGCCACCACTGCTCTGGGAACCTGTTCCAGGGCTTCCCCACCCTCACAGCAAAATATTTCTCCCCAGGACCTCATCTCCATCTCTCCTCTTGCAGCTCCAAACCCTTCCCCTCATCCTGTCCCTGATCCAGAGCCCCTCCCCAGATCTCCTGGAGCCCCTTTCAGCCCTGGAAGCTGCTCTAAGGTCTCCCCACACCCTTCTCCAGTCTGAACAACCCCAACTCTCAGAGCCTGTCCTCACAGCAGAGGTTCTCCAGCCTCAGATCATCTCCGTGGTCTCCTCTGGACCCGTTCCAGCACTTCCGTGTCCTTATGTCGGGGGTTCCAGAACTGGACTTGGGGCTCCAGGTGGGATCTCATGAGGGCAGAGGGGAAGGTGAAGTACGAAGAAGGAAACTTAAGCCCTTTTCTGACCCTGGAGCTCCCCATCCCATCTTTCCATCAGGAAATAGTGACACCTGCACGGAAATATTTGTCAGTACAGGCTGCCCAGGGAGGGGGTTGAGTCCCCTTCCCTGGAGGGGTGGCCGAGGTGCTGAGGGACATGGGTTAGTGATTGATGGGAATGGTTGGACTCCACGATCCCGTGGGTCTCTCCCAACCTGGTGATTCTCTGATTCTACCAGAAATCAGAGGAGCGCCGACCCCATGACCTGTCAGGCTGCTCCGTTTCCTTTCCCCTGAGCAGGAGAATCGTGAAACGGGAACATCTCACCTGATGGCCAGTGGTGGATCTTTTCCAGGTTTATGAAACGCCGTTCTACGTGGCCGTGGACCACGATAAGAAGAAGGTCGTCATCAGCATCCGAGGGACTCTGTCTCCAAAGGTAAGTGCGCTCCAAAGTAGCCTCGCGTTCCCTTGGCCACCCTCTCAGAAGAATCCAGAACCTCCTTGAATCACGCTTGGGGTTTGATTTCCTGAAATTCTTCTTCTCCAGGACGCCCTGACCGACCTCACTGGGGATGCAGAGCGCCTTCCAGTCGAGGGTCACCACGGCACGTGGCTGGGACACAAGGTGGGTAAAAGCGCAGAAACCAAACCCAACGCCAACCCGAACCTCCACTTCTTTTTCTTTTTCTTCTTTTTCTTCTTTTTCTGCTTTGACTTTTTACTTCTAGGCCAAAATCAAGTGGTGTTTGGGGCGCCGGGTGCTCCGTCGTTGCACTGAAATGGCTTTGAGAGGTTAAAATCCTTAGCTCTAACGGTTCAAATCGTAATTAAGCACCGCGTGCGATTAGTAAAACACAAACCATCAAGGCATCTGTGGAGACCTTGAGCAAAGGGGGGTGTTGAACAAAGGCTGCTGCTCATGGAGATGTCATAGAATCATAGAATAACCAGGTTGGAAGAGACCCATTGGATCATCGAGTCCAACCATTCGATGTTGCTGATCATCTGGTTGTGTCACTTTGGAGTGGGACATTTTGCTCATAATTCCTTGGAAGCCAAGAGGTGGAGCTCCTGCTTCATTCCTTGATGTTCAAAACAACTTCTCTGTGTGTTGACACTTGTCTTGAGGCAGCAGAGCGGTGGTAGGTGGTAGATCTCTGCGTACTCAGATGTTGAGACAGGTGTGGGTCTGATAAAGAAGTGGTTGCAAAAGAAAGTAGGAATTGAAGGTGATTCGGCTCCTTTGATCCGCTGAGTGAGACCCACCTGGAGCCCCGAGTCCAGTTGTGGCTCCTCAGCACAGGGAGGACACGGAGCTGCTGGAGCGAGTGCAGAGGCCATGGAGATGATCTGAGGGCTGGAGAAGCTCCTGTGTGAGGAGAGAGTTGGGGTTGTTGAGGCTGGAGAAGAGAAGGGTGTGGGGAGACCTTAGAGCAGCTTCCAGGGCTGAAAGGGGCTCCAGGAGAGCTGGGGAGGGGCTCTGGATCAGGGATGGGATGAGGGGAAGGGTTTGGAGCTGAAAGATTGAGGTGAGATCTTAGGGAGAAATGTTTTTTTGTGAGGATGGGGAGGCCCTGGCCCAGGTTGCCCAGAGCAGGGGTGGCTGCCCCGTCCCTGGAGGGCTTCAAGGCCAGGTTGGATAAAATCTTAGTTACAGCTCTGGGTCTTTTCCCTAAAAATAGCTCCAAGGCCTCATATCTATTTGACCGGTGGCTTTCAGAGCAACGTGTGCAATCAAGGCAGGTCATGTAGACATCACGAGGTCTCGTTTGGAGCACGGCTGATGGCCGCCGCGGGGGTGGAGATGAGAGGCCGCGACAGCCTGTGGGAGAGAATCAGCAAGAAGAGAAATCAAACAACTTTCCGGGAGCTCCTGAGCAGCGCGGTGCTTTCCCCCAGATGAAATGTGTTAGCCAGACACTTCGTTTATCCTCGTATTTAAGTTGGCTTCCAAACATTAAAAATGCATTAGGAGAGACATCTTCAAGTTCTCTTCCCTCGAAGAGGCTCCCTCAGGGATCAGCGGAACGTTCTTATTTGGAGATTAATAGTGATAATAAGTTAGGATCGAGCTTTATTTCTCTACGAGCGACAAGCCAGAAGGAAATAACGCAAAGGCCGAGTGAAAACTCCATCTAGAGCGAAGGGATTGATCTGATCACGGCTCATACAAGTCATAGAATCATGGGATGCGCTGGGTTGGAAGGGACCTCCAAGCCCAGCCAGATCCATCCTCAAGGACACCTCCCACTGGATCAGGGGCTCCAAGCCCCATCCAAGCTGGTCTGGAAACACCTCCAGGGATGGGGCAGCCACCCCTGCTCTGGGAAACCTGTTCCAGGGTCTCCCCACCCTCTCAGCAAAACATTTCTCAACAAGATCTCATCTCCATCTCCCCTCTTACAGCTCCAAACCCTTCCCTTCATCCCATCCCTGTACACCCTGATCCAGAGCCCCTCCCCAGCTTTCCTGGAGCCCCTTCCAGCCCTGGAAGCTGCTCTAAGGTCTCCCCACAGCCTTCTCCAGGCTCAACAACCCCAACTCTCTCAGCTTCTCCTCATACAGGAGGTTCTCCAGCCCTCGGATCATCTCCATGGTCTCCTCTGGACCCAACAAGTCCATGTCCTCCTTATGCTGGGGATTCCATAACTGCACTCAAGACTCCAGCGCTTCCATGATATTAAAATCTCTCTTTATTAGAATAGACTTTAATTATCGAAAAATACAGAAAAATACAGCTCTAGGGCTGCCTAGTGTCTCATTAGCGCCTTCGCCGTGGATTTAGGTCGCGCTTCTCAAAAATAGAGCCCCAAATTCACGTTAGAAATTTATGGAAGTCGTCTGCCCGCTCGCTTCTCGTTAGCGTTGGGAACGGAGGCTCTTCGGAACATCCGCCTGGGACGTCACGGCAGCTGCTTTCTGATCCTGGTGGTAGCGTTACCGATGGCCTATTTACAGGCTCAGCAGGACCCGCTGCGTTGTCCTCGTCCCTTTCAGCAGTCAAACTCGTTCTGATGGGACGTTTGATATCGAGGACTTCAAAAAAGAAGCAGGAAAAGGTGGATTTTTGGAGAGGGCCGTGAATTCTTTTATGTCTCTGACGTCGAGCCCTGCTCAGTAATGTTGATTTTGTGCTTAAAACTGGTTCTAGGTAGAGATGTGATGGAAAATAGCCCAGGAGAGCAGCTTCTCTGGACTTTGATGAACCCACGGAGTGTGAATCATTGGAGAGCTGGAATTAGAGGCAGCCAATTGCTGTTGATCCACGTTCGCTCTGGACGTCACCACTGGGTTTCGGGCTCGCTTACCACCAAATTCAACTCTAATATAGGAATAAATGATGGGAACGGTTGGACTCGATGATCCGGTGGGTCTCTTCCAACCTGGTGATTCTCTGATTCTCTGATTCTGTGATTTTCTGACTCCATAAACCAAGAGTTTGAGCCACAGACCAGATTCTGCTTGCGGATCCAACCGCCTTTGTAATTCTTACGCAGCAGGGAGGTTGAAAGCTGAGAACCAGCCCCTCGACTTGATTCTCGTCTTCCAGCTCCGCTTCTAGTGAAGAAAACCCTGTTAATAATTTATGACTCGCGTCCTTTAACGGCTCAATCCCCTTAATTGCACAGAACTTCTCCATCTTACTGCGGGTCTCGGCGTCTGCTGAGCTACTAACCACCCAGCTTGATGGTTTGGAACCGGGTCGGGTCGTGGTGGTGGGGTTTTATTCCCTAGACTTCACAGAATCAGAGAATCACCAGGTTGGAAAAGACCCACTGGGTCATCGAGTCCAACCCTTCCCGTCAATCACTAATTTCACGCCGTGAGCGCAGGAATAGGACCTCTGGGGGTTAATTTAAGAGCTGTCGTTGCTCCTAAACAGTTGGTGGTGTAATCGGCGAGCCAAGACTTGCGGCTAATGAAGTTTCTTTGTAGACGTGGAGTGGAGTCAGCATTGTCCCCCCTCTCTCTCTTTCCCTCAGGGGATGGTGCTGTCTGCCGAGTACATCAAGAAGAAGTTGGAGCAAGAAATGGTGCTTTCTCAAGCCTTCGGACGAGACTTGGTGAGTGTTTGTTTGCTTCCGTCTCTGCAGGAGGTGAGAATTCCCCAAAGCGCTCCACATCCTTCAAGCTGTTGTGCTAATTTCTCCAGTCGTAGAATCGTGGAATGGGTTGGGAGGGACCTCAAAGCCCATCCAGTTCCAACCCCAGGGACACCTCCTGCTGGATCAGGGGCTCCAAGCCCCATCTAACCCGGCCTTGAACCCCTCCAGGGACGGGGCAGCCACCCCTGCTCTGGGCAACCTGGTCCTCAACCCCCTCGACATGAAGAATTTCTTCCTCATGTCTCATCTACATCTTCCCCCTTCCAGTTTAAGGCCGTTCCCCTCCATCCTGTCACTCCAGACCCTTGCACAACGTCCCTCCCCAGCTTTCCTGGAGCCCCTTTCAGCCCTGGAAGCTGCTCTAAGGTCTCCCTGCACCCTTCTCCTCTCCAGCCTCGACAACCCCAACTCTCTCAGCCTGGATTCCTTCAATTCTGCTCCTTCTGGATTGCCGGGCAGGCAAGTCATCCCCCTAGAGCTTTTTGATTTGAAACCAGCAGCTCTGCAGAACTCCTGATTTCTTTTTTTTTTCCTCCAGCAAAGTAAGGTGAGAAGCCCCATTTGGTGGCAACGTAGGGTAGGGAACGTTGAAAGCAAATGAAGAGGAACTAAAACCTCATCTCTGTGGAGATTCTCTTTAGAGACAGTCATGGACGCCTTGCCCGAGTCTTCAGAATCACAGAATCACCAGGTTGGAAGAGACCCACGGGATCATCGAGTCCAACCATTCCCATCAATCACTAACCCATGTCCCTCAGCGCCTCGTCCACCCGCATCTTAAACCCCTCCAGGGAAGGGGACTCAACCCCCTCCCTGGGCACCTTTTTGTGCACGTTCCTCCCAGTATATAGACCAGTATAATAAATGAGGTCTGCAAAGTCTTAATTAATTCTCCACCAGCCTTCACCTCGCTGTGGGTGGTGACCTAGAGGTGATGGTGGTAAGAAGGGAAACACCACGAAGATCTCTCGTTCTTGGGGCCTGGCCTTATCTTCTCTGTGTGTTTGCTCATCTTACTCAGAAAACCAAGTCCAGGAGCGACCTGGGGCCGCCTGGATTCTCTTTTCCTTGTTTAAAGCCCTCAGGATGCTGGAAGAGCTTTGCAGGAAAACGAGACTGAAATTTTGAGACCGTCAAATGTTGCCTCGGTGAACTTCTGAGCCACACCGGGCGCTCCAGCCTGAAGAGCAAGACCGGCACAAACCATTAGAGACCAGTTTTGTCTCTGGGTTACCTGAGCAGTTCCCGGCTGTTGAGAACATCTCAATTTGGACTTTTTCACCTTCTAGTGAGGATTTCTGGTTTTCAGGCAGTGGAATTGATGGAAGGAAGGGGTTTCTAAGAAGCAAGGAGACCTCAGCCATGTGAGCCTGGGCTTAGATGTTATCAAAAGGCTCTTGGGAGAGGCGAAAGGCTCACATCGCCTCCTAAAGAAGTCAAACAGCTTGAGTGTAATTCTCCTCTTTCTTCCTCCTTTCTTCTTTAAGGGAAGACCCAACAAGTCCGATGGAGCTGGAGGAGGAAATATGAGAAGAGAGTGAATTCTGGCCTTGTGGACTCCACCGGGCCTCAATTTCTTTTTGGTTTTTTTTTTTTTTTCCTTTTCAGGGGAGAGGAACGAAGCACTACGGGCTGATCGTGGTGGGTCATTCCCTCGGGGCCGGCACAGCCGCCATCCTGTCCTTCCTCTTGCGCCCCCAGTACCCGTCGCTGAAGTGCTTCGCCTATTCCCCCCCAGGTGGGCTGCTCAGGTAGGTGTCGGGGCAGGAGGACCAGGGAGAGAGAAGTGCCGGAGGGGGGGGAAAGTTGTAGCTGGATCAGATCCTCAGAACCTGTTTGTGATGCTCTGAGGAGCAGGAGAAGACAAAGCTCTGCCTTGAGAAGCATGTGGAGAAAGGGAAGGGGCAGTTTAGAGGAGCTGAGGGCTGTTGGCATCTTTACTCTGTGTCGTAGGTTGGAGTTGAGGTTATGGAGGCAGGTGATCGCTCTCTCAGATATCATAGACTCATGGAATGGTTTGAGTTGGAAAGGACCTCAAAGCCCAGCCGGATCCAACCCCTCCCACTGGATCAGGTTGCTCCAAGCCCCATCCAACCTGCCCTTGAGCCCCTCCAGGGATGGGGCAGCCACCCCTGCTCTGGGCAACGTGGACCAGGGCCTCCCCACCCTCCCAGGAGAACATTTCTCCCCGAGATCTCATCTCCATCTCATGCTTCTTGGGTACCTGGCATGACCCTTGGCTCTAGGGGCAATCCAAGGTAGCTGCTCAGATGCCTGAAGGTGAATTCTGAGGGCACAGACCTCCTGGTCACGGTATTTATGTGCCAGCCAGGCAAAACCATCGCTCCTGACTGCGGCAAAGCGAGATGAGGGCTTTCTGGTCATGACAGACACCATGGGGGGACTTGAAAGCAACTCAGGACTATCAGAAGCTTCTAGTGATCGTTGCATCATGTTCCAAGAGCAGCTAAGGGTCGTAAACCCATCCTGCTGATGAATCCAGACGTTAGCTTGTTCTGATAACAATCCCTGATCTGGTGGATTAATTGCTCTGCCGAACGTTTTAACGAGCGTCCTAGCTTTCCGTTTGGAGCTTCCACTCCTGAGATCCCTCGATCGCTTGGGCTGGGACACCTCAGCTGGCTCGGGTCAAGGAGATGCCTTCAGCTTCCACGCTGCAGGATCGTCTCTGGATCGACCACGTGGATCCGTGTGGTGCCCGATCCAGAAGACGATCTCGAGGAAGTTGATTGCAGAAGCATGAGTGGAAGCCTTCGTTCCCTCTTATCTTGGTGCTCCGGTTGCTGCAGAAGGCGGCCGGCTTGGTCCTGCTCTGTCTTTATATAGAGCAGCCTCAGGAGTAGGAAATATCTTCTCCTTCCTTCCTGCTCTCCTGGCCATCCCCAACCCCTTAGGGACCCAACTGGGAGGCACCGAGGTTGAGGGCCTCGTTTTCCAAGCGTATTTATCCCGAGCCACACGCAGGTAAGGATGGAGGAGCTGAGTTTGTCTGAGCCGCATCGTTAGGGAATAACGTCGTTTGGGGCGCAGGCTGTGAACATCAGGCTGTTCTTCAGTCCCGAGAGGCTTGAGCAGCTTAGGTTTTGTGGGGTTTGATGACCCCGGCTCGCTGGTAACGGCTCCGAGACCGGCAGCAGACCGGGAACGAAGGGCGATTTGCTGCCGGTGAAACACTGTTTGCTTCTTCTCGGTCCTGTTTCTCTTCCAGCGAGGACGCCATGGAGTATTCCAAAGAGTTTGTGACCGCGGTCGTGCTTGGCAAAGATCTAGTGCCCAGGCAAGTTGAGAAGCGTCTGCGTTTCTTGTCGAGTACCTGCCGGTCTCTACCAAAGTCCCCTGTTGCCTCTCAGAAACATCTGGATCGCGTCTGTGTCCGGTTTCCTCATTTAACTGTCCTCTGTGTGCTCCTTACTCATCTTCCTCGTTACCCGTGTCTTCTCCCTGGGCACCTACGCTGGTGTTCCACCTCTTCAGAGGCAGATCCCACCTCATCTCTGTTTAAAAGCAAAGGGAGAACCTCCCATCTGTGTCATTGATGTGTCAACCATGTCTTCCCGGTTCCCTGTGTCATCTCGGACCACTTTCCACTCTGCTGTCATCTCATCTTGCATTGTCTGTCCATGGGCACCTCCTTCCATTTCATCTCACGTCTCCCAACCAGCTCCTTCATTTCTTGTGTCTTGGCATTTCTCACCTGTTGTCTCATCTCCTGGGACGTGTTCTTGGGGCGTTGGACTGAGAGCAAAGTGACCCGGGCTTTGAGGTGCCTGTAGCGTGACCTCACGGAAACGGTGACATTTCTGTCTGTGCAGTTTAAGACGTAGAATTCATAGAATCAGAGAATCACCAGGTTGGAAGAGGCCCACGGGATCATGGAGTCCAACCATTCCCACCAATCACTAACCCATGTCCCTCAGCACCTCGGCCACCAGCACCTTAAACCCCTCCAGGGAAGGGGACTCAACCCCCTCCCTGGGCAGCCTCTGACACTGACCAATCACCCCTTCCAGGAGAAATTATTTTCCTGCTGTCCATCCTGCCCCTGCCCTGGTGGAGCTTGAGGCCATTCCCTCTCGTCCTGTCCCCTGTCCCTTGGCAGAAGAGCCCAGCTCCCTCCTCTCCACAACCTCCTCTCAGGCAGTTCCACAGAGCAATGAGCTCTCCCCTCAGCCTCCTCTTCTCCAGCCTAAACCCCCCCAGCTCTCTCAGCCGCTCCTCTTCTTCTCCAGCCCCTTCCCCAGCTCCGCTCTCTCCTCTGCACTCGCTCCAGCCCCTCAACATCCTTCTTGTGCTGAGGGGCCCACAACTGACCCCACGATTCCAGGTTTGGTCTCCCCAGGGCCGAGTCCAGAGGGAGAAGAACCTCCCTGGCCCTGCTGGCCACGCCGGGTCTGCTCCAAGCCCAGATGCCCTTGGCCTTCTTGGCCCCCTGGGCCCCTGCTGGCTTCTGTTCGGTTGGCAAGGAAGTATTCAGTGGAGAGAAATACTAAATGGGGTGGAATATGACTTTTAGGAACCAGTATGGCACCAATCTTGTCTATCCTGCCTTCGCTGGGGTCATAGCTCTGCGCCAGCTTTCCAATCTATCAGTTCTGTATCATCCTCTACGTGTTCCTTGCTCACTTGTTCCTGCGGTTGCCTCATCTCCCTCCTTATCTCTTCATTGACCTCATGTCTGCGTTCACCGATCCCATTCTGCTGCGACATTTCATCCGTGTTTATTGTGTCCTGTGACCCCTTCACCCTTGTTGCTGGTCCTGGGTTGATGCCACGACCCCTCTCTGATATGATCTGCACTGGGATGTTGTTATGTTCTTGTAGCATCTTTCGTGTTCTTCTGTGCTCCGTGTCCCTCTTGTCGTGTTCCCCACCTGCCGTTGTCAACGCGGCTTCTTCTCTTCCAGGATCGGCCTCTCGCAGCTGGAGGGGTTTCGCCGGCAGCTTCTGGATGTTCTTCAAAGAAGCAACAAACCAAAGGTAAGAGAAAGCCTTAACCTGAAGGGGAGTCGCTGAGCAGAGATGGGAAACTTTTAATATCATGGAAGGATTGTCCCAGGCTGGATGGAGAATGGATTGGGAGAAGCCCTGAGGAGAAGGACTTGGGGTTCTGGAGGAGGAGAAGCTCAACAGGAGCTGGAAATGTGTCCTGGGCTGCACCCAGAGCAGTGGGAGCAGCAGGGAGGGAGGGGATCCTGCCCCTCTGCTCCGCTCGGGGAGACCCACCTGGAGCCCCAAGTCCAGTGCTGGATCCTCGGCACAGGGAGGACACAGAGCTGCTGGCACGAGTGCCTCAGCACCCTGATTGTTAAGAATTTCTTCCTAATATCTTATATAAATCTCCCTTCTTTCACCTGAAAACCCTTCCCCTCATCCCATCCCTGCCCTCCCTGATCCAGAGCCCCTCCCCAGCTTTCCTGGAGCCCCTTTCAATCCTGGAAGCTGCTCTAAGGTCTCCCTGGAGGCTCTTGTCGGCCTTTTTGTCCATTTATAGCACATTTTCTCCGTTTTATACATTAAAAACTCAAGTTCCATCTGCCTTCTTTATCCTGGAAAACACTGAGTTAGCAGCTGGTGGATAAGTTGGATCCTTAACTCTACAGAAACCTCCAGCAGGAAAATAAAGAGGGATGAGATGTTGCTACTTCCAAGGTTAAAATTGGGATAGCAATCAAGGCATAAAACTTGTTTTTATTCTTTTATGCTGAGGGACGTAGGTTAGTGATTGATGGGAATGGTTGGACTCCATGATCCTGTGGGTCTCTTCCAACCTGGTGATTCTCTGATTCTATAAAATTCAGTTTAAACCTCCCAGTAGCACCTTGCGAGATGTCTCTGCTTTTCCTTGCTCTTTTTCTCTCCTCAATGTTCTCTCTCTCTCTCCCGTTGCCCAGTGGCGAATCATCGTGGGGGCGACCAAGTGCATCCCCAAGTCGGAGCTCCCCGAGGAGACGGAAGAGAACTCCGTGACGAGCAACCGCCTCTGGACTCACCCCAGCGACTTGACCATCGCCTTATCTGCCAGCACGCCCCTCTACCCGCCGGGCCGCATCATCCACGTGGTGCACAACCATCCCGCAGAGCAGTGCTGGTGAGTGTGAGCAGAGCTCCAAAGCCGAGACCCGCGGAGAAGTCTCTTTCGGAAGACTCTCCGAGACCCGTCTGAGAAGGAAGGGTTGAGTTCTGGAGTCTTCAGCACAGGAGCTGCTGGAGCGAGTGCAGAGGAGGCCACGGAGATGATCCGAGGGCTGGAGAACCTCCTGTGCGAGGAGAGACTTGGGGTTGTTGAGTGTGGAGAAGGGTGTGGGGAGAGCTTAGAGCAGCTTCCAGGGCTGAAAGGGGCTCCGGGAAAGCTGGGGAGGGGCTCTGGATGAAGAAGTGCAGGGACAGGACAAGGGGAAGGGTTTGGAGCTGCAAGAGGGGAGATTGAGATGAGATCTTGGTGAGAAATGTTTTGCTGTGAGAGTGGGGAGGCCCTGGCCCAGGTTGCCCAGAGCAGGGGTGGCTGCCCCATCCCTGGAGGGGTTCAAGGGCAGGTTGGATGGGGCTTGGAGCCCCTGATCCCGTGGGAGGTGTCCCTGGGGGTGGAACTGGATGGGCTTTGAGGTCCCTTCCAACCCAACCCATTCTTTAATTCCGTGATTCTTGCTTTCCATTAACCTGAACCCCCAGATCCCATCCCTGGAGGGGTTCAAAACCAGGTTGGATGGGACTTGGAGCCCCTGATCCAGCGGGATGTGTCCCTGCTCATGGCAGAGGGTGGAACTGGCTGGGCTTTGAGGTCCCTTCCAGCTCAAACCATTCTGCGTTTCTGTGATTTGGTGGTGGATGGGAACAACTGACTAAGATCTTCACTGGGAAAACCTTTCATGATGGAAAAGAGTGAAGCCATGAGCTTAAGAGAAGAGGAATAACGGTTTCTCTTCAGAGCTGGCCAGCACCAGAGACCCAAACCATCCCATTTTTCTATGATTTTTTTTTTCTGCTGTCTTACAGTGACAGCAGCGACTTCTGTGCCATCAGGATAAAAAGTCGGTCATGTCCCTGTTGGCTTTTGGAGTGATGGCAATAACACACGTACTTTGATATC
>WAAB01014078.1:41636-58222 GCA_013389865.1 Piaya cayana | reverse complement strand
TCTATTATTCTATGATTTTATATTGCCCAGACACTTAAGATTTTCATCTTTAAAAATCATTAGTTGGTCCAAGGCTGAAAGCTAATAAAAAAGTGTCACCATCATCCTTCTTAACATATCCTTACTAGAATCAAGAGAAAATACTTCTTTTGCTTAAAATGAGTCAGCACATCTTAGAGTATTCCATCGCAACAGCCCACTATCTAGATATGACTAAAAAATTCACTTTAGATCAAAGGAGTATGAAGACAGTGGTTGAAGAAATAAAGAACCACAGAATGTAGTTTAAGTCTGATGGTCTGAGTGGGAGAGATGAGAACGTCCCTGAATTCCAGATAATTCTCACACCCTTCATAAGGGCATGGGTCAGATATGAGCAAGTTAATGAGCTCCAGAATTTCTTCTCAGGTAGGTGGTGAGTAAAACCATAGCATGGCTCATTAAAGAAATGGCCCTGTGAGAAGTGAATGATTTGAACTTTCACTATGCTTCATGTGTCCCCTTATTCTTCCTCATAGGAAGGAAAGTTGGATATCTCACCGGGATGATTCAGACTCTGGCTCTCAGTGGGTTCATCGCATGGCGAAAGTTTACTTAGGTGCTTAAGTGGGAAAATCAGATATTTCACGGAGGTTTCTTTTTTTAACATCAACACCAACAAAAGTCAGCACCTTTCTCTTTGACTGGATTTCTTTAATCTTATTCTTGGTTTTTTGCATGTTAGCATCTCTGATTCTGTACTACAGACATGCAGGCTACAGAATATAGGTTATATCATTCTGAAGTCACCGAGCATGAAAAACTAAAACTGCCAGACAAATACATGCTTCAGAATATAATTGAACTCTTCTCTGAAATATTTTGGAACAAATATTTCTTTGATTCAGGAATACAGGACAAATGTGCCAGAATCTGCTGAAACTTTGGGGTGCACAGATAAAATGACAGTTGTTTGGTATCCATCATACTCTAAATACCTATATGACCCTGGCTTGTAGATGATTCTATCTGCTGTACATACAGAAAGTATTGAAAAAAGCACTTGGAGGACTACAGTAGAACTCTCTTTGGACTATTTTGATGTTTGCCAGAGTATGTTTGACGTAATCTTAATAACTTCTAGTCCCATGAGAGAAGTATATTTCATTAGGATGCATCTTGAGTATGAAAGAGTTGAGACTCTAGATCTATCTAGAGAATACTTGAATCTCTATACTGAAATATGTCTAAAAGAATCTTTTGAGCATAGGTGCCACACCTTTGGTCTCCATCAAAAGAAAAACATTATTCAGAAGGTACTTAGAGTAGAACCCTGAGAGTTAAAAGGGAAGTTGATTTATAACGTATTCTGCACCAGTTATGCCAGACATATCCACTATTATAATAATGTCCTTATGTCATACTTCACTATATACATCCAGTGGAATAGAATGTAAGGTTCCAAAAAGAAAAAAGCACTTTTATATATTAAAAAAAGGCTGTGCGTGCTTCCAAATTTAAGCATGTTTCAAAGCTTGTTACTATTAAAGAGGGAAGGATGGCAGGTGCAAAACATTAGATAACTGAAAGAAAAACAATCAGATTTATTAAGATGAAGAGTAATTCTGCTGTTTTGCAGAAAGAGAGCATCTAGATACTTGCAGAAATAAAACATATGGTAATGTATTTGCAAGGTAATAAGATACATATTCTTTTAAATATGTTGAAAAATATGGTACTTAATGAGCACTTTTTCATGAATGCCTATAAATATTTATCAGTGAAATGTATTGAAACATATACTTGTCAAGTTTTTTTTTTTTGAAAAGAGAATTCATAATGTGAAATGCTTTGTAATCTTACTAGATAACACAGAGGAACAATTTTTCTGAGCAGGATGATAAGTTTATGACTTCCGTTGACTTTAAAAGAGATGGATTTTAGTTTGAAAAGTACAGAATTAATACTGCATTGTTTCTGTAACTCACTTTGAAAAACGTCATCAGTTAGTCACTCTTATGCTCATACTCTTCATAACATTCTGAGCCACAATAACTATCCAGACAGACAAAAAGGCTCTTTTCAAACACCCCAGCAGAGAGGAAAATTTCTTTCTTATGTAGCCAAGACTATAGTGCTCCTAGTCAGTTCTGACTGATAGGTCGCATTTCTGCTCGGAAGCAGCCAGTTTATCTTCATCCCTACCCAAAAATAGAGAAAGAGTGCCAAGATGGAGAGGTGGTTATTGACCGGCTTAGCACTCTACTGGGAAAGTGTTTGTCTGTGGGTGACTGTCAGTGTGATTTGTAGATGAAGCTAAAGTTAATAAGTCTATCCTTGATCTCTGTAGAGACTAGAAAAAATGGCTTCCCATTTTCACTAAAAACAAGCTAATTAAATACGTTCCTCTGTTTCTGGTTTCCTAAGAATGTAAGACAGAGATTGACTGATTGTCTTGTCCCACGTCAAAACAATAACCTTAAAGACATTTGAGATAATTGTCCCTCAGTTTCTCTTTCCATCTGGACAGGAGACATTTAAATCAGAAACAGATCACACTTCATTAAAATCTTCTAATTCTCATGACCCACTTTGAATATCTGAAATAGAGGTGTCTGTATCTGAGGTGTGTATCCCCACTTATTTGGCAAATAATGGGAGAATGGGGACTCTATCTAAATAATGGGAGAATAGGGTAATCTATCCCCTTGTAAGACACCTAGACATCCAACAGTCTCCAGATGTACTATTCTTCATTCACTGGGTCTTGCCATTTTTCATGGGTGGTATTGATAATAGCAACGGTGAGGAAGTAAACCAATAAGACCTGCCTGTCTATATAGTTAAACATCTTGGAGGCTGCATCTGTGCTAAAACATGAACAGAACATGAAAGATTTTCCCACAGCTCTTCTACAGCCTTGGAAGCAACAGACCCCAGTGGACCACAGGCATATCCCATGCCGTATGATGTTCGTAGCATAAAAGCTGAGGGACAGGAGGAGGAAGAAGGGGATATTCAAACTAATGGTGTTTCTCTTCCAAGGTCACTCTTATGTGTGACGGATCCCTGCTTTCCTGAAGTTGTCTAAACACCTGCCTTCCAACAGCCAGTCATGAACCAATTTTTTGTTTTGCTTTACTTGTGTGCACAGCTTCTGCTTTACCTATTGTCTGTCTTTAGTTCCACTGTGAGTTTTCTCACTTTTATCTTTCTGGTTTTCTGCCAAACCCTTGAACAGAGGAGTCAGTGAGAGGTTATGTGGGGTTTAGCTGCCCATCAGGGCTTACCCACAACAATGCTGTATGAATCAGATCATTTTGGACTGTGGTTTGATTATATACAGAATTTCTAAATTTTATTTCATGAAAATATCTCCCTTGGAACCTAGATTGTACTCTGTAATTATACTACTATCCAGAATTTGAAAAATTATGATTATTGCATTAAAAAGCATAGTTTATATTAAGCAATTAATTTTGAACTTCATTATCTTGATAGATTTAGTTTCCAAATATAATTGTTTAATCACTTGCCAAAGACAAATTTTAGTTTAAAACCATTAGAAATTTGAAAAATATGTCCAAAGCCAGTGTAGAATAGTAATTGATCTTTTGTGCCACATAAAATACACACTTATGGAAATACTTGACTGGGGAAAGCTAATTACTTCCTGGCTAAAGCCACATGTCTCCACTGAAAATTTAAAAAGGTGAGTAAAGACTGTATTTGAGGCTAGAGTAACATTGCAATCACTAGTAGGGCAGTGCTTTTTATTTTATTGGAAAGGTACATCACAGTTTAAAGCACCTACACCTAAAACAGCTCACTGAAGTGCAACTGTCAACCTACCATAACAGCACAATTATTTGCATGCATGGATTACCCAAGTATTTGCTTCCATTTGCTTTCCATGACACACCACAATTCTACTCAGCTACTGTGAAGGGAAAATTTAGTTCCCCATATTGGAGTAAGAGACTAAAAATAAAATCAGGATAATATTCTGCCACTGGTATTTTCTGAATATGTTTATTTTTCTTTTGCAGTGCTAAGAGAAGGAGTTCTACTATGTCTGTACTTCAAGCCAACTGCTCAGCAAATAAAAGAGTAAGTGGAAGAGCTGCTGATACTTGGCAAGAATGTATATTAGAGGAAAACTATTCATCTCTTTTCTTCTGAGTACTGTAAAGCACATTATAGTAAATACACCAAAAATCTTTTTATGCTCCAGTTGTTGAAGGCTATGTCTGTACAAAGACATGGACAGAACAGGAAAGATTTTCCCACAGCTATTCTACAGCCTTGGAAGCAACTTATCAGGAAGGAAAAAAAGAAAGTTAGAGGCTGGTGGGATTGTGACTCTTCTTCATTCATGGGAGAAAACACAGATAGGTGGCTGTGAATAGCAGTGATAAAATACTTCTTAATGGGCTGTTTCAAAATAAGTCTATCCATCAGGACAAATCAGTATTTCTCCAGGTATGAGATAGTGAGTAAAAAACTTATGTTTTTAATTACTACCATCAGATTACAAACATGATAGCAAACACTTGAAATTATGCAGACCTGCATTTTGTAATGAGGTAAAGCTGAATTTAGGTGGAAGTGGGAGGATTAAGTGTGTGGTCTTCCAAGCTGTGGAAAGGACAAGAATCAAATTGGTAGGTGCAAAAGTGGAAGTTTTTTTCACAGGAATATAGCCAAATAGACCCTGCTCTCTCTTCCACTTTGGGATGTCAATGCCAGGTGAAGAGATCCTTGGGAAAGAGTTGCTGCACACTGATTTCTACAGTTTTTCCACCTGTTTTTACCTGACCCCCCAACCCCAAGTAGTTAGCAATACTACAGTGATGTTCTGGAGCACAGAATCTTTTTCAGTCCCTCTGGTCCTATGCTCTTAAAGGCAACTTGAACAACTACTCTGCTACGGCACAGTCAGCTGTTGTGTCTTCTGTTATGTAGCACTTTATCGCAGCATTGTATTATGGTTGAAGATATAGTAGTGTTAAAGTATTAGTATTTCTTTACCCCTGTGACAGTAGCTGGTCATGCTTCCCTGGACTTTCTATGGGCTAATGAGCTCTATAAGATATATTTACAAGTGCCAAAAATACAGCTTCATTGCCACAGTCACAGCATTGTGACAATGTCACATGGCTACAAACACAAGTCCCTTACTTTTATTTTTGATAGGATCTTATACACAAGCAGGTAATATAACGAGGATACCAGCCCAACAGTTTATCCAAGAGTGTAGAATGCAAACCCAGCTTTCATAAAATCATAGAGTCATAGAATTGTTTGAGTTGGAAGGGATTTTAAAGATCACTTAATTCCAACCCCCCTGCAATAGGCAGGGACATCTCACACTAGATCAGGCTGCTCAAGGCCCCAACCAACCTGGCCTTGAACACCTCCAGGGATGGGGTAGCCACAACTTCCCTAGGCAACCTGTGCCAGTGTCTCACCACCCTCATCATGAAGAATTTCCTTCTTATGTCTAATCTAAATATGCCCATCTCCAATTTATAGCCATTCTCCCACATCCTATCACTACATGACCTTATAAAAAATCCCTGTAACTTGCTTCTTTTTGACGACTGCTTGGCTGCTTCTATTCGCACTTCCACGCTTTCACGGTCTCCCATGTGCTATTTTTTTTAATTTACAGGAAAAAAAATCATCTTTTTTAGTGTGTTACATACAAACTGAGGGGACAGAGTTGTCTTGCCAGGCCAATGTTGTGCTGAGGTGCATGGAATAAAAAACCAGAAGACCTTAAGATACTTTATGAGTATTGCTGTTGCATTTTATTGGTTTGCTGTTGAAGTGCTATTCAAGAATTTGGAAGAATGGCCTTGAGGATCATTTAGCATAATGATCATAAAAATTTAACCTAATTACAGAAACACACAAAGAAACTAAAGAAACCGAACTGCAGAGAGTAGTTTGTAGTGTTTAATACAAGATGAAGTGTTTGCAGGTGCTTAACAAAGAAAATTATTCAGAGACCCAGCAGGAGAAAACTTATGCTGCATTCTACAAAAAGGATACCCACAATAATGTTAACTATTTTCTGAAAATTCTCCAACTAGAGAATAATTTTATTTATGATACATGAAAAATTATGTAAGATGGTACTTCACTTCTGTTCATGGACATGTATGTAGCAGTGGATAAGTCAGGGTGATTTAATTTTGCAGTATAATTCAGCTCATTTACATCATTTTTGTAGTACAAATAAAGCCTTTGAAAAAAGCTCAATTAAGTATCTAATGATTATAACTTCGTGAGGAGAAACTTCATTGCGAGTGTTTAGCAATGACCTCCAGGGTCCCTTCCCCAGATATCAGTCACTTAGTGAGGAGCCAAAAGACTGCCTTGCATGTGTGGGTAGTCTTTACTTTCTCATAACACCTGTTGTCGATCTACTGCAACAACCTGAAGCATCACCTTGGATCTTAGCCAGACCCTTAGAGAAAGAAGAGTGTCAGAGTAGGAGAAGGAGAACCCAAAGTATGATTTAATTAAAAACATAAATACAGTGTATCATTTTGTGTAAACTGAAGTGCCACATATTGTATATTTGAATCTTTACACAAAGGTAGTGGCTCAGCTGTAGCCTCATCTGATTTTCAACACTGATATTTTGCAGATACTCAAAAGGAGAATGACTTAACGTATTATGAGTTTCTAGAGCTAAAAACTCAAAATCCTTAGATCTATAAACTTAGGTCTAAAAATCTATAGTTTAGAACAGACTAAGAACACACAGCAGTCTTCAAGTCTATTAATGACTTCTGTGAAAAGGGGAGAAAAATCACTCTCCATCGCCTATGGGGAACAGAATAAGAAGAAATAGGCTTAAGTGAAATAAGGTATATTTCTAATTTAAAGGTGAGGTATAATAGATTTATTACATCCTATGAATGGCAAAAAAGTTTGTTTTTTGCAAAGGAGAGTGGTTGGTAAACAGAGTGGCTGGCAATGGACAATGCATCTTGGTAAAACAGATGGATTGGGTGGTGACTTGACATTCATATCAACTAAGTGGCACCTAGAGTGGGGCACAGGCCTCACAGCCTCGTGTCCCTTAGGATGAAAATCCTAGACATTCCCAGAAGCTCACACTGAGCTCCCGGTCTTGAAGGTGTGGTGAACAGCTGAGTCCCCACTTCTGACAACTCAAGCAGCTTTGAGTAGGGCCAGTCAACATATATTAATTGATTTAGCCGTACCCTACCAAGGTATTTTATACCTTTTCAAAAAGTGTACAATTGATACCTGAAACCTCTTTTCTTTGGGGAAGAAAAAATGACCACCTTACATGATGGAGGTGTTGATGGGCCTGGACCTCTCTTTTTCCACCTAGAAGGAGTGTCTTGGTATGAATATCTGACTCTGTCAGATGTTTCCTTGGGAGAATAACTACTAACTCTAGTTTTTACTGTTACTTGCTTTATATCTAATTATTAACCATTTATAAGCATTTATAGTGCTAAAATGAAGCAGTGAATTTATAACAGTAATCCTGTATTTTTTTTAATCTTTCACTTTAATTGAACTACTTACTGCCTCCAGCATTTTGAGTTTGTCTCCCTTATGGGCTTTGTTGCAAGCATCTGCCCTGTTTGGGCTGCAAGCTACACTTACTAACCCTGTGAGTACCAGTCTCTGAGGAGACCTTCACAGTCAACCAGATTCTGACTTGTCGCAAAAAACATGGTTAAGCACAAAAACACATAATATGTTAGCCATAAACCGTCAACAAATCTGAGACTAGAGATTGATCCAGCTGCACCCAGATGTTCTCTCTGTGGGGTATTTAGAAAGCAAGGGTGTCTTTCTTGAGCCTCGTGACTCATCAGGAGGGTCACCTGTCAGAATCTCTCCTACTTAATGTGACAAAAAGACAATTAAACCCTAAGACACATTAAGGCGAATCTTCCATATAGGATGCTTCTTATGACATTCTCATTGATTATAGAACTTTATGGGGAAATTTAAATATATATTTTAGTGTCACACATAGTCAGAATTACATCTGTTTTCATACTTGTTACTCTATTTTGCCCTTTTGTGCAATGAACTGTTAAGCTAAATGAATGGATGAATGATTCCAATGAGAAAGAGTTGAGTATGTCTATGACAAAGTCAGGGAGTAAGAATTGGCAAGACTCTCAGTATTTCAGAAATAATCAGATTGCTTATCTCTGCATGGAAGCCTTCTCAGGTATGCTATCAAGTCTTGAGGGCACTATTTTAACTTTCTGAAGAAACACTCTTTTAAAGTTATAAAAAATGTCATGGAGAAATCATAATAGTTTGTGACTTAACAAAGCATATGACAATTGAATCAGCTGTTTTCAGAAGGATACACAAAGGGACAAATGCTGCTGGCATTCTTCCAGAAACATCCCTCTATACTCAGCCCTGGTGAGACCTCACCTCTAATACTGTGTTCAGTTCTGGGCCCCTCACCACAAGAAGGATGTTGAGGCTCTGGAGCAACTCCAGAGAAGAGCAACAAAGCTGGTGAAGGGGCTGGAGAACAGACCCTATGAGGAAAGGCTGAGAGAGCTGGGGTTGTTTAGCGTGGAGAAGAGGGGATTGAGAGGAGACCTCATTGCTCTCTACAACTACCTGAAAGGAGGTTGTAGAGTGGAGGGAACTGGCCTCTTCTCCCAAGTGACAGGGGACAGGATGAGAAGGAATGGCCTCAAGCTCTGCCAGGGGAGATTTAGGCTAGACATTAGGAAAAAAAAATTCACAGAAAGGGTCGTTGCAACAGGTTGCCCAGGGAGGTGATTGATTCACCTTCCCTGGAGGTGTTTAAGGCACGGGTAGACAAGGTCCTGAGGGGCATGGTTTAGTGTTTGATAGGAAGGGTTAGACTCGATGATCTGGTGGGTCTCTTCCAACCTGCTGATTCTATGATTCTATGATTCTATGATCAGCAACATCTTAAAATTTGTTGAAGTAAACTACATCAGGAAAAAAATATTTTCATAATACAAAAGTTTCCTGTGAATAAAATGTATATATTTCCTACAATCTAAAAAATTATTATCTGTAAAATGTTGTAGTTAGTTGTGATAGTGCCGAAGTGGTATAAAAACATTAGAGAGGGCTCAGGCATAAGGATGAGTCATACGTTCGCCTCAACTAAAAAATCTGGATCTTTGAAAGTGTCCATGAATATTTAATAGCACAGTAATAAGATTCAATTTTTTCTGCACAGTTAAATGAGCAAAGTTTTGGAAAATTAGCTTTGAACTTGGGAACCTCCTACTTTACAAATACGTGTGCTGCCTCATGCCTTGGATACAGTTCAGCATTAATGGATGGTCCATGTACGTGTAAGGATTTCTTCCTGTGGCTGCTTTTTCTGCTCCTTTGGACTCTACCATCTGTCTTTTAGACTGCAGACTGGTAGTGGTTACAATTACTCACCATTCAGATATACAACTTAGGTAACAACTGGTTATTGAAGAACTTGCAATTTCCTTACTTATTAGTGCTTTGGTTTTGGTGGAACTTCAATTTCAGTATTCATTAATACATTTGATTCAAAGTCTAAGCAGGGAACACAGAACATTTTATGTCTTGTCTTTTCTTAATTTTGCCACTGACTTGAGAAGGTAGAAAATGCAAATGTGTTTAGGGAAAAGTAATTACAAAGGTATGCCAAATGTGCTTGGATTTTTGTTTGTTCCTTCATTTTGGGTTTATTGTTTGGGGTTTTTTTTAATCCTTTTGCACAGGGACTTCAACATAATCTCTCACAGGTGAAAGAAGAAACTGCGAGTGAATGAAACCAATGGCTGTAACCAAGACGTGTTTAACAATATGAAACAAACTAGTGTCTCCTCATTTAGTATTTATTGCTGGCTTCTCTGTGACCTCATGTTGCAGGAATATTGTTATGCCTGAGGTGCATTTCTTCTAAACATTAGAAATTAGTGTATTTAGCCTTCTCAACTACTGTATTTTTCCCTATAGATACACGACGCTGGATTTCTCCTTCAGTACAGGAATAAATAGACTATTTTTAATCTGGACAGAACGGTTTTCTTAATTAAATATTGTTGCATAAATGAATACTTTTGATCCTGTATACCAAGAAATTATGTATGCAAACAAAATTTTGAAGGCTTATTCTTGAGTGCTTGAGGACTTTTTTGCTTTACCTAAACATGAGTGTTTAGACATAAAACAAATGAAACAAGAGCTACAAACCAAGCACAAATTCCATGTGATAGAAGCAGCAGCAGATCAGTGTTTAGCTACCAGAGTCCTTGCATTCAGTGAGTATCCAGTAGCAGGTATGTTCCTAATAAAGATTATTGGCTAAAGCAGCAGTTTACAAGACTAACCACAGCACTCACATGACAGGGATCTCTGGGCTGTTTTTTTGTAAATAAAAGAGATTCTTCAGTAGAACAAAGCTGAGGAATCGGTGCTGAGGCAAATCTGTTTGTAACACAGAATAAATCAGTCATTTGTAAGAGACTCAGTAGGTTAGAAAGAAGATGTTTTAATTATTTAATTAGATAGCATCCAATAAAATAAAATAAAATCAAGACCTGTGGGCTAAAAGACATGTTTTACAAGAAGAGTTAAAGAAAGAACTAACTGGCTTAATTTCTTGTTCAGATACAACTTGTGCCTGAGATAAATAAAAGATTGTATTGGAAATGGTTATGGGGTGCAGGCAGAAAGGAGACATTACCTTCTGCAAAGTGGAATATTTCAACCGCTTTCTAATCATATGCTGAAACCCCAGTGCTTATCCCAGTCCAGTATAACTCTCAAATGCTAGTTTCTGTAGCAGAGGAACTGGAAGAAGGCTGTGGCTTTGCATTGATCCTTAAATATTAGAGGTGCCAGTGTTGTGTTTTTAGAGAAGGGGAAAGGACTAAGGGAAAAATGAGACTGAAGAGTACCCTTGGTTTCCTCAGACCCCTAAATCCCAGCCCAAAAATCCAGCCTAAAATCAAACGTATGGAAGCTGAAGGAGTTTGTATTAGGCATGTAGAGGGTACCAACATTATTATTCACAGCTGGGTCCGGCGTTTAGTAAGAAGTGCAGCTCTGGGAATGTATCTACGTCCTGCTGATGGCTTTTTGTTCATATTGTTAAGCATCCTTGGAGCATGCACATGGGTTTTCTTTTGGATAAAAGTGAACTGAACAAACCTTGAGTGTACACTTAATAGGATCAAATGAGAGTTGGTTGAAATAAATCCCAGAAATGATGTAGTTGAAACACCTTATACAGAAAACCACCAAAGGGGGGTTGGTTTTAGTTGAAGAGTTCAGAATAATGGCTTGGTTTTAAATCTGGTTTATGGGGAAAATAGACATTTGGATCAGATTTGATCTAAAATCATAATAAAAATCAGTACTCTGGATAATGCATTTTCCTGGGATGCGTCATATAACAGTACACTGTATTTGTAAACATATACTATATACGTATTCTGACTTATTTTTCTGTTGTTCTGACTCTGATTCTTCAAAATAAATACTTACGCATAAAAAGCAAAACCTGCATTTCAGCTAAATGCAACAGAATAACAAATTATTTTTCTTCACAGAGACTTGAGATTGTAAGGAAATGGTAGCAAGTTATCTTGAGGAGTACAACAGTGACTAGACTTCATAAAAAGGAAATAATTTTTGTCTCAACAAAATTTGTTCTTTGTGATTTGACTTACAACATTGATATTTGAAACCAACTTTATGTTCATTTTCATAATGATCTTATAAGTAATCATGAGGAACTTATCTCCCAAACTCTCTCCCACTTAACACTGGGTGGTTAACTGGTTATTATAAAATCTATACCTATTATTAGGTTTAATACAAAATGTTAAAAAAAAGTGATGGAAGAAAATTATTTTAATATACATTGTTCTATTAATTTATCATTACTGTGAAATTAGAAGTAAATTGTATAAAAACTCTAAAATTGTCAAGTTAAACTTTATATGTTTCTGATTTGAATATTTTCCACTCCTATCTAATTATTTTTGTGGTTTTTCCCCCTCAGACAAACAACCATTATCTTCAGCACATGGTTGCAAAGAAAGCACAAAACTAAATTCTGGCAACTACAAATGGGCTCCCATATTTAGTAGTTGTGAAGATATCAGACAGTTTGCCTCATAGAAAATATAACCCTAATGAAAAGTGTACATCATTATATAGCAAACCACAGTCAGTAAAATACATCCTTATGATATCCAAATTAAAAGGCTAAATATCTCAGTCTAGACTTCTCCACCCCTGTGTAAGTGATCTATCTCCAGAACCTGACAGTAATGATCTTCTTTGTCCATGTGTCAATCTATTTCCCTAACTACATTGATATAAGCTGTTTTACAATTTGCATCTCCCCTACCTAATCTAATCATTAAAAGAACTGCATGACAAAACTTTAGGTTTAGGTTTCCATTCACTGCTCAGATGCACATTATTTGCACTTAGCAGACAGCAAATCGGTTTACATGTCCAGCATAGATTTTCCCAGTATACAGAATATGCTTGAGTTATTTGTCCATTCCTTTTGTCTGCATAAGGGCACATCAGGATAACAACACCCATGGCCAAAATAGGTCTTGATTTATAAGAGCAGTAGTGCAAGAGAGTGGGAATTCTTTGAAAGACTACACGGCAGATGTTTTCCTATCTCTCAAAACCAACTGCAGATATTAGGAAGAACTGGCTCTGGATCCATAAGCTGGGTAAAAGAATGAAGCCAAGTTATAACAAAACAAGGAACAAGCGCTTGCAAAACAAGCACTTGATGTACATCAAGTGATGTACATTACTTGAAGGCCTAATGCATATGAAGCAAACAATAAAATTCTTATTCTGCAATAACTCATTTTCATACTTTGCATGAGAACAGCACAGTGGTATTTCTACATGATCAAGGGTAAGATAACAGATTTCTATTCAAGACATACCTGCATGAGGTGGCTCTGTATTGTTTTATATTTAGACTGGGCTCTTTGTCTGGCTGGGTTTTCTGTTTTTCTGGAAGTTTATCTTGCTGATAGTTACTCATCTCAATGGCATTTCAAGTGCATTGGAGGTTATTCCAATAAATTCTGTATATGAAGCTACGTTGGAATTAATATAATCCTAGCTTCTCTTTGTAGCTCACCTGCTAAGGCACTCTTCTGGTATTTGTCAGTAAAGTTACTTTTCAAAGAGTGAAGAAACCATCTTGATCCTTAGCTTGTACATTCATTTATGAATATAAAACTTATGGGAAAAGGATGGCATTGAGCTTTGCCATCAGTACATCACTGGATGATGGTGCAAACTTCCCATTTTATAGTAGTGCCCTTTAAAAAATACTGCTGTATGTTCAATAAAGATGTACATTTTGGCTTACCGTTTTGTTAAATACTTTCCTTTTTTTCTTAGATACAAAAGAATAATCTACAAATGAGATTTAGTGATATATGGTAGAAACCTTTTTGCCTCTGTACTTTAAGCAAGACTATTCAAAGGTCAAACACTGTATAAGATTTCTTTAAATCAAAATGCCTAATGTAGACTCTGTGGGTGGAATTAATTTCACAGACTGACTAAAAGTTAAACATCTTGACTTCCTCTGTAGTCAATGGTGAAAGGTGGGCACCTTTAGAAGTGTGACTCATTTTGTCCTAACTGTCTAGAAAAGTAGAATAAATTGTCCCCTAATGATCCTCAGTTCCCTCCATTAACTTCAGAGGAAGCCTAGGAGAGAGATTAGTTGATCTAACTTTTAGATACCTAAAGTAAACTGGGATAAATCTGAAATCAGGGATATCCAAAGCAAGACTTCCATGCACCAGAACAAACACACAAGGTTTTAATGCTATAGTGTCTAAATGAGGAAACTGGTAGCCTGGATGCCCTGTAGAGGCAAAAGAACAATGCAATGCCACTCCCATTGCCCTGGTTAATGGGGCCAAGTCAGTCAAGAAAAAAGTCAGTATGATTGCCTCACTAGTTACTACTATGAGAAGCAGCATTCAGAATTTACATAGGTACAGCTCAGTTTTCTCTTTTCTAGGTTTAGATCAAACCCTTTTTCTCAGCGTTGAAGCATCTTCTTCAATTTATTATTAATCACCAAACAAACCTATTCTCTTCGGAGAAGCAAGCTGAGACATGCACTGTGGGGTGCATGCTTTGATCTAGTGGCTAGAATATTCACTTTGTAAACATTCTACCCCTTTAAGAGTTTTCTTAAATGTATTTTCTTTTCTTCTGGATGGGTTTCAGAGTGTTTTCTAAGCTTTGCAGCAGCCAAACAGTTCTTTCCTATGAAGTCTGAATGTTAATTAACCTACTAAACATGGAGTATACTAAACAGTGTTAGGAACAGAAGATATTTCTGCCTCGGTCAAATTGTTAAGGAGAGGGCTGAGAATTCTGATCCTTAACAAACTATAGGCACCACAACAAGAAGGACACAACTAGAAAGACATTGGATTCCTTCTCAGAAAATACCATAGAACATTGCAATAGCAGTAGCTATTTCGTTTAGGAGTCAGGTGCCCCAAATGAAAATTTTCCAATCACAATTTTTAACAACAAGTCCATAGCTGTGCAGAACAGATATTTATCCCGAGCCATGCAGAGTCTGACAGGTTTCATTGTCAAGATTTGAATAAACTTTTTTCACCTTTGAGCCTGCAGCATGTTTGAAAATATTTTCATAATAATTAGCAACTGTATGTGTGTCCCAAATTATGCCCTAATTCTAATTACAAGTGTCATTAGAGATTTCAGATCTGCTAAATTATCTTTTTGAGTTGATTAACTTTCCCTTTCATATACCTGATTTGAAGTGGGAATCTAATTATCATCTCTTTCCTGATTCAAAGCCCTGAAATGTTATATGTTCTTAAATTACTCACTAGGGAATGTGCACAGTGATGGTGCTGAGTGGCATATTTCACAAGTGCTATATTTGCCATATAAATTATTATCAAATTATATTCCATGGAGTGTATGCAGTGACATCTGGGGTTGCTTCAGGCATTTGGAGTTCCATGTCTTTTACCAGATCACTATGGTTTCAGCCAGCTAGAGTAATACCATCTGTAAATTAATAAATGTCACCCTTCTGTGCTACTTCCTTTCAGTCCACACTCATATCATGGCTTTCATAGTTTGATCTGCTAGCTGCAAAAGTATCATATAAATACATAAAAATTCACCGGTCTTCTGCTGTGGTTTGCAGGGTTGGTTTGGGTTTTTTTTTCAAATATAGAAATGTCACAGAGAGAAGTTTAAAGTTCTGTTTGCAATAATATGCAATTATAAAACACTAATTTATTTTTGTTGCTTTTCTATAAAATAGGGATTTTGTCATTTTTGTTGAATTCCAAAGCAAACTGTAAGCTGTTGATTAACTGATCGCTCACATATATTGTTGCCTTCCTGGAAAGGACTGGAGAAAAAGTCTTATGAATAGCAGCTGAGGGAAGTGGGGCTATTTAGCCTGGAGAACTGAGAGGAGACCTTATAAATGTCCATAACTACTTGAAAGGAGGTTGTAGAGTGTTTAGTGTTGGTCTCTTTGCCCAAGTGATAGGTGATAGGATGATAGGGAATGGCTGCAAGCTGTGCCAGGGGAGGTTCAGATTGGACATAAGGAAAACATTCTTCACCAAAAGGGTTCTTGGGCGCTGGCACAGGCTGCTCAGTGAGGTGGTTGAGTCACCATCCCCAGAGGTGTTTAAAAGATGAGAGATGGGGTGTTCAGGGATATGATTTAGTAATGTACAGGTATGTTTGGGCCTGATGATCTCAAATGTGTTTTCTAGCCTAGTGATTCCAGGATTCTATGAAATAAGAGGGCTACCTTTTTGATAGGAATGAGGGTTTCACAAGTGGTTTTCTTAGCAAAAGGAGAATTATTAATGAGAATAAATGGCAGGAAAATTAAAATTTTCATTGTGTAAACCTGACTGAAAGGAAATTCTGTTTCATGTTTTGAAGGAGAACTGTGTTCTCCTTTAGAGAATGCGTATCGGCATTCATTTTAATTAAACTTTACAGTATGTAGCTTCGTATTTAAAAAGTAATTTTAGCACAGCCAAGATAAAATTCAGTCTTTACTTGGATCATATCAGAAAACAGGCTTCATGCTGTAATAGAGGCACAAGGCAAAACCCACTTCCATACAAAAGCTTGTAGACACATGCACAAACACTGTCTTTGTACTCTCTCTGTACTGCACCTGAATACAGCTCCCTGTAGGGCTGTCGTTTTCCTGTATCTAGCTGTAGGGCTGCCTCTGTATGTTTCACTTCTTGGAGGTGTATCATGTAGTCAGAGCACCCTTGAGAGAAGATACCACCACCATCTACAGCAGTAGCAATGTGAAATCCCATGGCTGAGGTCTCCCCTCCATCTCTCTGAGTCCAAGGTCTAAATTGAGGAGAAGCTAGAGCTGCATAACCAAAAAGCTCTCCTCTGTGTTGTTTGTCCTCATGTCCTCTTCAAAAAAAAAAAAAAAAATCATTTTTTAGTTTTAAATAAATTAAAAAAAAATATGTCAAAAAATAATTTATAAAAATTAGGGTTGCTAC
>WAAB01014078.1:24855-40978 GCA_013389865.1 Piaya cayana | reverse complement strand
AAGGTCTAAATTAAGGAAAAACTAGAGCTGAAAAACAAAAAAGATCTCCTTTGTGTAGTTTGACATAAAGACATATAAAAAAAAAAAAAAAAAAAGCATTTTATAGATATAAATAATTTATACAGAAATTATACATAAAATTATTTAACAATACTGGGGTGTCACAGAGTGTGTTGGGTGTAGATGGCAGCAGGATGCAAGGTGACCTCTGTGAATACAGGACATAGCTGAATCCCTTAGCCAGATTGGTGTTACTTCTGGGAAAATATCTTCAAGAAAGATAAAAATGCAGCAGAGACAGAAGAACAGGGAAGGGAAAAGGAGTGAAAATCAGTGGTATTAAGACCAAGGTGAGAGAAGAAGGAGGGAAAAGAGATACTCCAGGTGCCAGAACAGGGATTCACCTGCACCCTTTGGATAGCACTATGGTGGAGCAGGTTGTCCTGCTGCAGCTCATGGAGGACCCCATGCTAGAGTAGGTGGATGTATTTGAAGAAACTGTGGCCTGTGAAGAGCCCACAGTGGTGCAGGAAAAGATGGGAGGAGGAAGGAATGGTAGAGAGAGGCTGTTATGGGCTGACTGCAACCCTCAGTTCCCCTATTCCCCTGTGCAGCTTAGGTGAGCAGAAGGAGTAAAGTTGCACCAGAGAAGGCAGTGAAGGAGGAAGGCGTTTTTAAATTTTTTGTCTTAATTGCTCACTAGCCTGATGTATTTGAATTGGTAGTATTAATTTAATTTACCCCAAGCTGAGTCTATTTTGCCCATAATGGCAATAGGTAAGTGATCTCCCCAACTTTATCTTAACCATGAGCTTTTTCATCCTAGAGTATCCTCGCTTCCCTTTGAGGAGGGACGAGTGAGTGAGTGGGTTGGATGTGTGTCTGGATGTTGGTGGAGGTCAACCCACCACACATGATCATACAGAGAATTATGTCATTCCCTTTACTCCTTATGGTATTTTAATTAGTATCTTGTATCATATTTGACTTCAACTACTTCAACATGTGATTATTTCTTCTACAACCTATGACTCAAAATATATACCTTTGTGAGACAATCGTAATAGATTTTTATTCCTTCTTTGTAGAAAATATAGTTCCTCTGTCATCATTTCAACATACATTGAAAACAAAACATTATAGGGAAATAATAGAATTGCAATAGGAAGACTACATTGACAACAATTTCTGATTTTGAATCACACCCTGTTTCTAGTGTGAAGATGTGGAGAAAAAAAAATCCCTAATTTGAATGACCATCACCAACATTTGGGAAAACATCAAGTGAAAGTAGCTTCATGGCTAGAAAACAAAACAATACAGAGTGAAACACTTCACACCCTTCTGGAAGATAATGTGTACGTTTATTAAAACATAGTATGGAAGCAAGTTTTATAGCTACGTTCTCTAACAAATTACTTGCCTAGGCACTATGAAGTAAGAGTGGCATCTTGTCAATTTTGTGATTTAAGAAAGGGTTTAGATGTGGATAAGGTAAGACATTGCACAGTTTTAGGTCAATTTTCCCATACGCGACAAGTGGAGTGGAAGAAAATATGGAAATGTTTAATAAAGGAATAAGTAAGCTGGTGATTGAATCTGCCACCAATGTTAGACTAAAATGAATGACAGGTTTTTTTCCCTAGGCTTTATTGCCCCATTATTCATTTCTAGATAGTCTGAGTAATTGCAATCTGACTCTAAATGGAAAATTCAAATTCAAACTGTCTTAGGTGTTAACAGTGAAACCTTCTTCTTTCACCACTCCTGACAAAAGTGTCATTGAAACATGTGGAAGGTCTAAGGAGACGTGGGATCAAAGAGATCATAGAATCATAGAATAACCAGGTTGGAAGAGACCCACCGCATCATCGAGTCCAACCATTCCTATCAGACACTAAACCATGTCCCTCAGGACCTCATCTACGCGTGCCTTAAACACCTCCAGGGAAGGTGAATCAACCACCTCCCTGGGTAACCTGTTCCAATGCCCAATGACCCTTTCTGTGAAAAACTAGTAACTAGATACTAGTTACTGATCCTTCTTCACAAGTATCAAGGTCTAACTCCAAGGAAGATTATGCAGATTAGTTTATTAAATAGCAAAAAGAGGAAGTGGTATATAGGAGGCAAATAATTTTGTGATAGAAATTAGCCTAACATCACTTGATGGATTACCTATATATATTGTTCATCTATGTTTGACTTAAGTGTATGCATGTCTGTATATGTAACTGGTGTGGTTTCTGAACAAAATCCATGCAAACATATAATTACTTACCAATTTAACAAACTAATTTAAAAAACCCATTAGAAATATTTTTTCCTGTGTAGCTACTCTGAAAAAAACCCCTCAGTATTCCATCACATCTCTTCTATTAGTAGCAGATATCTTTTGTTCATAAAAATGATATACATGTATATAAGTCCTAGCTTTACATCACTTGCATTTTTAAGAACATCGGAAATATCTGTGTTAAAGCCACATTACATGTTTTTGCTCTAACTGTGGTTTGATCACCTGAGTTCTGGTTTAATTCTGAGAACAACAACGAATCAATCCTTCAAAACTGAATATTCTCATATCAAGAAACAACATGACTGTTGGTAACAATGACAATCAGAACAACACAATAATCGGTTCTTGATGGTTCAGACATTAGAAAATAATAAGATTCTGTCTGTATAAAGGGTGATATAGGCCCATGGCCTGAGGCCCATTCAGTTACCAAGAGCAGGGAAGAATTCTTCTTCAGAAGAGGCAGATACATTGCAGGAGCAAATCAGCTGTGAGATTTTTTTGAGAGCCAAGTGTGTTTTAGCACACCTTCTGGTAGTCTTTTGTAATCAATAAAGTGGAGATTATTATCAAGTTGCATGTATATAAGCACTTACTAGATAGTCCTAACAGAACAATGAGTGGATTGTGTTATGTCAAACCTCGCTTTAATATCTTACATTATTTGGTATTTTAATATCGCTAGCCTAAAATCATACTGGGTTGAACTGCAAGGCAGCATCCCATGTCCATTTTTAAAGCTAACCAAAGGGAAAGTAAAGGAACATCAGAATTCCCCTACCTCCTCAAAATGACTGAGTTAAGGTTGAGGCAGGGGACAGGGCATAAAAAGAAATGCAAAGAGACACCATTTATGAACTAAGGAAAGCATTCTGCATATTCCAAAACTCATAACTCTTCACCTAAACTAGTCCTCAAGGATTTACTGACATCACTACTGTGACTTTATTTCTCAGCTCTAAAAATTGTTCTGATTAAGTCAGATGAGAATAAGGCCATCATATTCTTGTTTCCTGAGCATCATCTGAACTGAAGCTCTTATTCCTGCAATATTTTTGTATGTGGTCACTGTCATTCTCTATGCCACCTTTTTTTTTTTTTTTTCCTCCATTACTTGCAAAGATACAAAACCAAACTCTGGCTCAGGAATTATCTCAGTCAACAAATACCCAAAGCTCACTCTACCAACCTGTAGTCTAGACTAGTCTAAAGTTGACTTAAGATAGGTATTCCTACATTTAGCCATGCTTTCCTGTTGCTTTCCCAAGCCTCTACTATTTTGTCTTTGCTTCAGAAAAGCCCTCCTCAGACAATCAGGATGTCATTCCACAATACATTCCTCACTGATGTGAGGAGGAAACCCAAGAATGTTACATTTGACTTGCCTGTTTCTCTGCCAGTTCCAGCTGTAGTTTCATAGGTCAAATCGCAAATAGGTTTCAGCATGCCTGCAGGAAACTATAACAGATTCTCTGTTCAAATTACATAGGTCTATGATTCGGTATTCATTGAAACTGATGGAAATCCTTTCTTACAGTGAACTGATCGGGATTTTATCTACATTTTGCCTTTTCTGCAGGCTATGCTCTTCTGCCTTATCCAGCCCAGTCACTAGGTATAACTTCTGCTTTTATTCATAATCCACTACCAGGGCACAGACCTCTTTCACAGCACTGGAGGCTGGACTGGCATGATTCATGAAGCAAACCTCAGGACCTACCAGAAATATGTAAGCAACTTGAAATCAACAGGGAATCTATACATCATCTAGCTGTGGTACTCTGTTCCATCTGCAGTGCTTGAAAGAAAACTTACACTGAAAATTGTTCATATTAAAAAGGCACACCATCAGAGGGGTGAACAGACTACTCAGAGGCAAGGACTGAATTGCCAAATGAGCAAATTTCATGAACAGTCATGGAGAAAAAAATAGTGACTGCAATTGGATCAACCCTGTAGATCTGATTCAAAGGCCACTGGCATCAGTGGGATCCTTCCCTTTTATCTTGATAAAATTAGAGTCTGTACCAGTGCAAGCAGCAGTAACAAAAAAGTAGGAATATGTTTCATTAGAGGGTTGGATTTATATCATTTATTCTTTTGTATGGTTAAAGTGCTTCCTAGATGTCCCTGTAAGGTACGTACATCTACACTGAGAAAACTTACATGGCAAAGTAATTGTTATAATCCAACAGACTCTTCTGGGGTAGCCTGAGATAGGCAATTTTTTTTTTCACGGAAGCTTTTTACTGTTTTAGGGGCAAAACATTTGTTATTTGTGCTCCATTAAAGTCATATCATCTCCAGTCATACAATAGGTGGGATTGCCAGTTTATAAATATAAAAAAGGAGTTTATTTGCTGATGTTCAGAACAACAGTTTGTTTTATGGACATCATTGGCCTTCATAAAATTGTTCCCTAGAGTGGTGTCTGTCAGTCTCTGGAGCTGATAGAGCCCTTATCAAATTCCACTTGTGTGTTGCTTCTACACATTTGTTCTCTTGAAGCCTATCCCTAAATAGTTATAGCCTCAGCAAAGAAATTGGATTTGCAAGCCAGTTCTTCAGCTGATGTATAACCAGTATACTTCTAGTGAAAATCAATGGTGTTACAGTGATAGAAATTGTCTAATAGTAACTCTAATCATGTTTTTTGTAGGTGTTTGTAAAAGCTTAGTCTTGATCATGGGATGGAGTGCAATATTCTCCAGTCAGAAACATTCACAACAGATATTTTTCTTTGTCTATGAGAAGTTTGACTAGTCTATCCCAAAAGCAAATTATAATTGGAACTAGCCCAGCTGCCTTGGACAATGCATTTGTGAGGTACAAAACCCAGGCTTACCCCAGTCTCCCCATCCACTCTCCACCAGCCTCCCTCCAGCCTGCTGGTTTGTGGATTTTGGGGTATAGGGAGTTTATTTCAGAGATCCATAAAATCTGACTCCCTGTTTATATACAGATCACCACAAAGGGATGTGAGAATTTCTGCTTGCCTTTAGCAATGTGAATATGAATTCTGTCCAAGTCACAGTCCACAGATAATATATGTTCAACAGAGTAGGATTTAGAAACATATAGCAATTTTTTGGCTTACTCTTTGCCTCAAGTATTTTTGAGGCTATGTTTTTTGAAAACAAATTTATTCCCTGTGATAGAAAGCCAATTAGCTGTCCATTAATAGAGACCATGAACCAGAACTCAGGATAGCCAGCTTCTGCCTTTTATGCTCCCAGTAAGGGAAATCTTATTCTACACACAGCCTGTTGACTTTTAGAACTGTTATCATGCGATGGTACAGCATTTTAAATGTAGTTTAAGATATAAAATAAAGTAATGGCAATGGAAATCTTTGTAATATCCGTTCTTTTGAGGTGAAAGAAAAGCTACGATCATTTCTGATGCCTCAAATTACATTTGCCAATGATGATTTATCCACAATTATACTGTTTTCATAAAGTTTAGCTGTTTGAATCACAGTATTGGTTTACGCCAGTCAAATTTTATTTATTTTATCTATTCCATTATGAGTATATGTATTGGCTGTGTCTAACATATTTTCAAAACATTTTTTCAAGTGAAACATCTCATAGCTTTTGACAGAGTTGAAAGCTTCATCCAAAGTCAGTAAAATTTGAAGAAAATCTCCCCTCTCCTTTAGTGGAGCTTTGACCTAAGTGCATGTCGAAGTGCACAATGAAGTCTTACACATGTTGTACAAGTGGACATAAAACTGAACCCATAGCATTTCAGTAGAATATTCAGCGATCAAGGACATGGCCTTAGCAGGCAATATAGAGTTCTATGCCTTAGGGAAAACATTTTGAAAATAATATAATTGGATCAAACTATGAAATCCTTACTTGGGGTTTTCTGCAGTTTCTTGATAGCCCATTTACACTGAATAGGAAGGAATGACTTGTATAAGTGCCCTCAGCAGAGCAGAAAACCTCTGAAGGGTAAGCAAACACTGTTCTCTCTACTATAATATCTAAGCTATCAATAGGAGAGGTAGGTGTAGAAAAAG
Source organism: Piaya cayana (assembly GCA_013389865.1). Lineage (NCBI taxonomy): Eukaryota > Metazoa > Chordata > Aves > Cuculiformes > Coccyzidae > Piaya > Piaya cayana. The sequence goes on along the minus strand of WAAB01014078.1, from coordinate 34,652 downwards.
GAGTTAATAAGCACCTCGACTCTATGTCACATCACCACAACTCTTCTACTTTAGCTCTAAACCAATATCTCTATACAGAGACACATTCTCTATAGAGTTGCACCATTGCATTCATAGCTGTTTTAGGGTTCTCTGTCACACCATGGCAGAAACTTCCAGAGTGACCATTTGCTGTGAATTGGTTTATTAAGAAAAGGAAGAATCCCCTGTTTTTTTATGTGCGTTTGTAGCAAATTAAAAGCTCTTCTTTGCATCGGCTATTTGAACTCCACCATATACTGGGACAAGATTTACACCCTACTCCTCCATACTTTTCAGATTATAGCTTACCCAGAGCGTTAACCATTCAGAGTAGCATCAGTCATCCAGTCTAGCAAGAAAGATACTGAAGCCTACAACAGCAAAGTTTCAGCTCACCTAATCTATGAATTTGTAGACAGGTATTGATTATCTGTGTGTCTTAATACTGCAGGGAAATGTTATCCATCACAAGGTCTACTTCTGCTCCCTCACACTATTCCAGTGCAATCCTGAAGAAATAAATACTGGACCTTGCTTTTCCTTTAACTGCAGGAAAGAAACAGAGAGCAGTCAGGTACCATCACACTTTGTCATGAATTCTGAGTGATGACGAAAGATGAGCAATGAATCTTATCTCATGAATTCAGACATGGAAAGGTGCTTTCTGAGTTTACCTATCTTTCTGTATCTGCAGAGGCAGAAAGGAGATAATCCAGGCCTCTGGGTTTTACTAACCTGAAGCTTCTGTGTACAATCTGTTGATGATGAAGTCAGATAACACAATATATTCTAGTATCTCCTTGTCTTGGTAGACCCTCAGAAGGTCAGTATTTATAATTTTCTTTCTTTCTTTCTTCTATTTTTTCCACTTTTCTTTTTCTCAAGGAGGCATTTTCTGTGTATGATTTTAAACTTCAGATTTTTGCATTCAACTACACACAACACAAGACAGCCAGGTGAGCAGTGAATGGAGATAAATAATTTTCTTATTTTGATGGTGAAGAGAAAGGAATTTATGTTGTTTCTTGGACCCTTACTATCAAAAAATCTGAGAAGCAGAGGAAAAGATGACTGACTGGAAGTAGTTGTTCTTACAAGTTTACAACCATAGTATTCAAGAGTTTTTTAGTCTCACATTGGTATCAGATTTTCAACTATTGACTTTTATGGTAACAAGTATATCTGTGTGGAAAAGTTCTAATAACTGGGTTTGTTGTTATCCTCATGTTTCACTAAGAATCCTGAGAAAGCATAATTTGCATCATTCTCACACTTGGAAGTTCTTAGTTATATAAAATTCTGAGACACTGAGTGCAAGATCAGAGTGTAAATGCTGTCATCTCTCTAATTTTATGTCTTCAGATTCATTAGGTAATTTCCCAAATTATTAGTGAGAAATGTCAGAGATACCAATAGCACAGCTTTTGAGTTGTTTGTCCCTTTTAATGACACTGTTGCTCCAGTGTCTTTCCAAGTTCAACACCTTCATAGATCACTTCGCCTATTGTCTTTAGTATACGTATTTTAACATGACTCACATTGAAGACATGGGGAGGGGCTATTGAAAATACTTCTGAATCAGAGTCCTGAGAGAGAAACCAGGGAAGTCTGGAGGACTTTGAGGACCACTGGACTACAAAGATAATCCCCTTGTCAAGCAGTTCCAAGCCATATCTTCAGAGGATTTGTCCCGCTGCATGTACTAAAACTTTCATCAGATTATTGTAGGTGCTCATGTAAGCGTCCCTCATTTTGCCTATAAAATAAAACAAAGTTTAGGAGGATTTTATTGGCAGACCTCAGTTACTGATTTCTCAACATGAGATCCAATCACTTCATCTCTCAAATAATGAATATCAAAGTATGAGTTAAAAGGTGGTTATCCTTCTGGCAGTTTGTTTCTCTTATTTCCTAGAGACAGTGTTTTAAATTATGAGAAGGTTCTTTGAGATCTAAGAAAAATTTCTGCCGTGTTACCAGCTATTACATGACTTCTGATTTGCCATTTCAAAGCATAGAACATTAAATTTTCAAAACACTTCTTATGTGAAGAAAATCAGACTGGTTTTTGTCCAATTAAGATATCAAAAGAACTTAGGCTAGGTAAATGGTAGAATGCTTTCTTTCTTTAAATCTTCACTTATTTCTGCATTAAAAAAATGTTTCAAATCACTCTATGTCATTTTTGAAGCAGCCAGGATATCTATTACTACATGGAAAGAGTGAATTAAATGGCAAGCCAATGCGATATACAGAAATGGGGACCATGAATGCAGTCTGTAGGAAAGTTAACCAAGCACCATCCAATGCCACACCAGAAAGAGGATCACCAGGCTTTGAAGGGAGTATTAAGAGTACTGGAGGCACACACCTGGAGAGTTTGGTCCAATTCCAGGCTCCCCAGTACAAGAGAGACCTAGACATACTAGTGCAAGGCCGACAAAGGGACATAAAGGTATTTAAGGAACTGGAGTACTTTTAGATGAGGCAAAGGACGCTGGGACTTTATAGCCTGGAAAAGAGAAGGCTCAGAAGGATCTCATCAATGTGTATAAATGGCTGATGGGACAGAATGAAGATGAGGCAGCCAGGATCTTCTCAGTCATGACCAGGATAAGAGATGATGGGCATAAAGTAAAAATATTTTTTAAAAAAAGAAGTTCCATCTGAACACACAAAGACTGTGAAAGTTTTCAAACACTGATCAAAAATACTCAAAGAGATACTCAAAGCCTGTCTGGACATGATCCTAGACAACTACCCCAGTCACCCCTGCTTGAGCAGGCAAGTTGCACCACATGATTTCAAGATTTCCCTTCCAACTAAAATGATTCTGTGATTTTGAAAAGAATTTACACTAATTTATGTCTTACTTTTGACTTATATTCAAAGATCAAACAAGTTGTCTCAAGCAGTTAGTTTTTTAGTATCTGTCATTAGCAATGAGTTGGCAATGTGCACTCACAACCCAGAAGGCCAACCAAATCAATAGAAGTATGGCCAGCAGGTTGAGGGTGGTGACTCTCCCCCTCTATTCCACTCTCGTGAGACCACACCTTGAGTGCTCTGTCCAGTTCTGTAATCCCAGCATAAGAAAGGTATGGAACTGTTAGAATGGGCCCACAGGAGGGCTATGAAGCTGATCAGCAAGCTGGATAAGAGAAAGCTCTGGGGAGACGTTATAGCAGCCTTCCAGTACCTGAAGGGTATGTACAAGAAAGATGGGGAGGAACATTTACTAGAGCGTGTAGTGATAGGATGATGAGGAATGGTTTTAAATAGGAAGGGGGAAGATTTAGGTCAGACATTAGGAAGAAATTCTTCATGATGAGGGTTGTGAGGCACTGGAACTGGTTGCCCAGGGAAGTTGTGGATGTTCCCTTCCTGGAGGTGTTCAAGGTTAGGTTGAGGCCTTGAGTAGCCTGGTCTAGCGGGATGTACCCGTGTCCATGGCAGAGGATTGGAACTAGATGATCATTAAGGTCTATTCAAATCCAAATCATTCTATGATTATTTGATTCTGTGCTTCAATGTGCTACTACTAAATGATCTGAGCAATGTTAGCATATCTCGATATCTCTGATTTTTAAAATGAGACAGTTTAAAATTAACTGCCACTTTCCAATACAAGTCACATTCGTATCCCAGAAGAGATGGAGAGCCTTGCTCTACCAATGAAAGAGAAAATCATTGTTCAGACCCTCCCCAAAGAGACTATGCCCTTTGAATGACTAAGTTGATTGGAGAATCTTGGCCATTTATGCAACAATTTCATGCAGAAGACACCAGCATATCCAATTTTAAATGCATTAGAAGTAAAAAGGTGGTGGAGCAAATACAGCATGAATATTAATATAAATTCCCAATCATAATCAGGAGGAATCAAACAAATAACAACATTTTGGCAGAGTCCCATGAGTTCCTCTTTTCTAGATCTTCCTGTATCTTTAATGTTCCAATAATTAAAACCAAAAAAATTTGGCATCAGCACAGTGATTGAAAAATATCTACTACCTCAGATATTTAGCATAAAGCAGATCAGTGTATCTTCATTTCCAAGGGAAACTATCTCTGTTAAATAGCCTGAGCTGCAAATCTAAACAATATCCAGAACAATTTGTATTTCAATACACAACATCCACCTAATATCTATAAGCTTTAATAGTGTTGTTCTTATTTGCTCATGCTGAAGTAAATGAACAAATTCAATACATAGTATCATGGTAAAGATATATCCAGCCTGGATGAGAGGAGAGAGCCCCTCAGCAGCGATGTGGTGTATTTGTCCCTCCCTTAGCATAGTTCCTGGTGTAAAGTGGCTGAAACAAGTCCAGCATATGCTTGAGCTAAAGCTTTAATCTTAGAAACACCCAAGTTTGGTCCCCTGCCCTCTGCTCCTCCAGTAAGCCCAAATGCATGCTTTCAAAACCTATTTTCTCATAGGTGTCAGCCTGAGCCAACAGGGGAGTCATGATGGGGCTCTGAAAAGTTTTCACTACCAGAATCTGCTGCTCAGCACTGCATTCACTGAGGCCATCACAGGTAATATAGCTGAACATTTGAGTCAAGGCAAAGAAAGCTAGCATTTCTGCTGTAGTCTGATGAAAGTCGAAGCGGAGAACATCAGCTTGTGAGCATAGAGTCTGTAAAAAGATTAAGCTTCATGTGGTCTTGTAAAATGTCTGCAGAAATTAAGGACTTGAATGCCCGAAGATACAAGTTCCCAGCATCTTATTTCTAGAACTATTTGTGAAATTTTAGCAAGTACTCTTTTTGATCTCAGAAATTCAAAGGTACTACATAAAAGCCTTTCATAAGAGATACAGGTGGTTCCTGTATGGCTACTATATTTTGAAATATCTTTTGGAGTTGCTATTAATCCTTTAAAACAACAGTTTTAAATTTTATTCTGCCAGGACCATTTTTTAGTTAAAACTATATTGTAAAGATATTTTAACAATCCATTAGATCAAATAAATTAAAATAACATATTTTGAAAACGCTAAAATACGTTCCAACGTACAAAATTGTTGAATCCTCCTTGTTTACATGATTTCCTTCAGATTAGTATGTTTCNAGGTCTCCCCTCAGCCTCCTCTTCTCCACGCTAAACAACCCCAGCTCTCTCAGCTGTTCTTCATAAGGCCTGTTCTCCAGCCCCTTCACCAGCTTTGTTGCTCTTCTCTGGACTCGCTCAAGAGCCTCAACATCCTGAGCTGAAGTATTGAGCAAGTGAATAGAAGACAATCACTTCAATATAATCACTCTGATTGACCAATTCTATTCTTTATTCCTTTTTTATTTTATGCAACAGTAAGGAAAGCTAGAATTTCCTGGTACTCTGGCTTAGGGAGGAACAGGCACTGTCACATGGGAAAGAGGCACCTGTACAGTTTTAATACCGGCAAAGCCATTGGGAGTGGGAACAGACAACTGAGTACTGACATGCTTTCCCAAGTTTTTGTCCAAGTTTTAGGAATTCTAATATTATCTCTATTGTAGTATTACCCAATATAAAAACTTTTTTCATTAAAGAGAATCAGGTGTTGTGGTGTTATACAGTATTTTCTAAAAAATTCCAAATGTCTAGAAGGTCTATTTAAGTTAATGCACATCATTTCAGAACATTTCTTTTCACTACTCTCTGTTGTAAAACTGAGGAAATGGAAGTTGGGGGAAAGATTGCAAAGTAATTTATGTCCATTCTATTTGTATGAATCACTTGTTTTCTTTTGGTTTGTTTTTGTTTGTTTTAGTTTGTTTTTGTCTTACAGCTTCCCAGTAAATAATCTGTAGAGAGTGCCTGCATCAGGTTTGATTTTATTGGTGCTCTAAAAGATTTGCAAACAATTTTAATTTGGTAAGTTAAGTCACTGGAACATGGTAAAGTAGAATAATTTTACTAAGTTGTTAGTGTAATGAAATCTTCTTGGTTTGCTGTTTACAAAATGAAAAGTAATTTAACTACATCCTTATAATTAAAAAAAAATCATAGCTTTCCTAAATAAAAGGTTACATGAGTGGAATAACTGATAATAATGAAGGCAAAAAAAGCAACACAAATGTCACTGAAACATTATGCTTTGCTTTACACTGCTGGGGCCTTTAGGCACCAGATCCTGCAGTCACGTACTCTTTCCAGTTTAATGACCTTCAACCAAACTTCTGTGCACCCACAGAGAATTCCCTCTCTAAAGGCAGAAGTTCAGACTAATGTAAATTTGGCAGAAAAGTGATTGCACTTCTTCTGCTCTCACCCTTTCTAGAAGAGTCAGTGGTTATGAAGATGCTGGTAAATATATCAAAATCTGATTCACTGTGGTACAGGACTCCTTTAGCCCTATTTTCAACATACTTATAAGGTTACCACACTCTGATTTTGACTTTTCCAGATCAGAGCAGAATCAGGAACTGCTGTTAGGTCTCTGTCATACCCTGTCACTGCTGCATCCAAGTAACTCTGCAAAATACATTCTTATCTTCTTTTGTTTATGACTGCATGACAGGTTATGATGGTGAGTTCCCAAGATGGTAACAAAGCTGTGTGACATGAAAGAGAAGTTTGAGAAAGCAGATGTCAGTGAACAAACAGAATACAGCAGATTTACATCTCCGTTCCTTTGACCTTCATACAAGTATTTCCTAATACAGGAGAAAAACAGCTTGTCTGCAAAGTAACTAGAAGGTATTAATAAACATTATTTGAGTGATAGAAAGCATGGACATTACTTTTTTATTATTTTATGTTGTAACATTGCAAGAGAATTGTGACTCATCATTTGTTACAGATGTTGCTGTAGTTATGCTTCTGTCTTTATCTGCCAGTATTTCCTCCAGATGTCAAGATTTTCTGCGATGGGAAGCTATGATGATTGTTTCAATATGATCACAAATTCTCACAGACATTATCACCACAATGACACTGCGAAAGATGTAGTCTAGCTGTGGGATCTGGAACAGCCAGCAGGATGAAACAAGCTGGTAAACGCTACAACTGACTGCAAATCTTACTGCAAACAGCTGTACCCTGAATGCCCTTTCCCTCCACACATCCTCCTCAGACACCTACACCATGCGTCAGATGAAAAGCTAAGGTGATTAAACCAGCAATGCCCCAATGCACAAAGCAGACCTAAGTAAGTGTTTCGTAAAGAGCTCATGCAATCTTATTCCTTTTCCTAAAAGAGATCAAGAGGTTCTTTAATTTGTAGCAGATGATTTCACTAAGCTGCATGCCTAAATCTTTGTCCTGCATAGTTACAGTTAATTCAGACACTGTTGACAAATACGAGTCCTGCAAATTAGTAATCCTTATCCATGTTCCCATGCTTTAATCTTATCTGCTGTCATGTTTGCAATATTATCTAGCTTTGTTGGGTCATTTCATGGTTCTTCAATCTCCTGATAATTTTATCTTTACATAGCTTTTCTTCACAAAGAAAAGTTGACTTCTTTTAAACTAGCCATTTTTCCTAGTGGATACCACATCCATTTGACTAATGTCATTACAGCTTCACTGGTGCACGAAAAGTAAGATACCTTTGCTTGTGGTCTTCCCAGTTTCCTTTCTGGATATGACTTTGCTTGTCATCACCTGAGTCCCTAGTGAGACACATTATCAAAACTGCTGTAAAGTCCAGATAAAAATTTTCAACTAATTTTTTTCTGTCATAACTTACTATACCCTTTAATTTGTCTGGAAAAGCAAGGATCATACATACTTTCAAAGGAGTGATCATTTAAAGCAAAACTTTTGTGGAATCTACATTCACAATGGCAAGCAACCTTAGTGATCAATTTTTAAAGTATTTTATGCACAGCTGGGACTCATTGCATTAATTCACTGCTCTAGTGCATTCCCCAAGCTTCTCAATACATTAAATTTGTTACTATGAAGCACTTATAAAGCCATCTTAGCAAATACCTGTGCTTATTCTGTTGACAAATTCTCTTGTGTTAGCTGAAGCATGAGCCTAGGCATTTCTACTCTCATGACAAAAAAAATGCCCTGTACTTTTTCTTCAAGTATTCTGCAGCACAGACCCAAACCATCCACACAGCATATCCAAGGAGCTCAGCCTACATCATCTGAGAACCTACCTGCAGTTATCTCACTGCCAGACAGATCTCACTGTCTAGACAGCAGAAAGGTCTTTGCCATATGCTGATTTACTAGGTATGTTTATGTTTTTCCTGTGAGGGTTCTTCAGAGCTCAGCAGCAGCTTGTTTCTGCACATGTGTAGGGGTGTTAATGATGGAGACACTCAGAGATATTCATGGCAGAGTTCACCTGTTAGAAATACATTAATGTAAATATTTCTCAGTAACATAGCCAAAAAGGAAGTCTTCCAGTTTTTTATAGTGTATTGTCATCTGAAAAAAACCAAACAACAAACCAAGAACAAGCACAAGCTCAAGTCAGTGTTTGGCAGCATCGTTTAAGGAAGTCAGCTTTTATAGTAAAAATGCAGTATGTAAAACTGTTAATAATAAAATATATTACAATGTAGCAATGGTTAATTAAAAAGACAACTATTCAAAATATCCAATGCAGAAATATATAAAAGTCAAACTTCAATATAAGAAACACTTTTATATATATCGCTGGCACTAATGCAACCTGTAATCCAAAGAATTTCAGTGAAAACACTATGTTGCTAAAAAGAAGAGGACTCTTTTTCCAGGCCTAAGAACAAACCTACATGAGTGGACACCCAGAAAAAATATGTTAGTAGTTTTTTTCTGGGAATTTAAATGTCATTAGATTTAACACTGAATTTCTTTTACCAAAGGTAGAAACCCTTTTGACCTCTATTTTATACAACAGCATAAACATTTGTTGTTCTCAGTCATTTTGATATTGTACTGATACTGGCACAATTGAAACTGTATTAATTTCATAATAAGTTGCTTTTCTGGTTTTATTATGTGGTTATGATAATGAATTTACAGTTAAGAATGAAGTTATCATTTAATTGAACACCTGATTTTCACACTCATAGGGAGACAGTTTTCCAGAAAGTGTATCTCAACTCCTACCAGTGCTGGAATTTCCTAAAAGGATAAGAAAAATCAGACTAATAATGAGTCAGTCACTGGGATAACTCACCCTGGCTCCTTTGACACCAATGAAAGGCTTAGTTCAATATGTGGTCCAAACAAATCTTTACTTTTATACATTAATTTTCTTCAAAATCCAGGTGAACTCAGATTTAGCACTACATAGCATTGCATCTTAGAGAGGTGGGTTTTAGTCTGGTTTGGGGTTTGGTTTTTTTTTTGTTTGTTTGATTTTTTTTTTTTTTCTGGAAACTGTGGAGAAAGATAACTTGGAAAGAAGAGTGGAAAATAAAGGCAATAGTTCAGAGTGACAGAAGCAGGAGCACATATGGTCATATAGCAGTGACCAAAAGCTGGGTTTGCATAAAGCTACAACCAGAAAAATAACATTAATGTAAGAACTTTGCAACTGAAATGGTAGCACAAAAAATTCACGATACCTGGAACATAGGATATAAGACAGCAAGGAAAACCTCTCTCAGATGAACTGAAAAATGCTTACATCAATTGATTATTTTGTCCTTAGAATCATAGAATCATAGAATCACCAGGTTGGAAGAGACCCATCGGATCATCGAGTCCAACCATTCCTACCAAACACTAAACCATGTCCCTCAGGACCTCGTCTACTTGTGACTTAAACACCTCCAGGGAAAGCAAATCAACCACTTCCCTGGGCAGCATATTCCAATGCCTAATGACCCTTTCCGTAAAA
>WAAB01014078.1:0-20949 GCA_013389865.1 Piaya cayana | reverse complement strand
TTTTTTTTTTTCTGAATTATGGAGGGTTTTGTTCTGAAGTCTTTTTAGTGAAATTACGGGGAAAGGCTTAGAATAGATCTGAAATTCCAAATATATCAAAGTGGATCCCACACCTTAAAAAAAAATACCAGAAAGGAACTGCACATCACTATTCTGGTCCCTTGTGGGACACTATCTCATTATGGAAGCAATAGTCTGTTAAGCTACCTTTCCTGATGATAGAATTAGAGATAGTGTTCTCACAAGCCTGTGTTTTCGGTCGATTTAAAAAATCAATTTTAAATGGCTTCTCTTTTCTTTGTGCTATTTACCCACCACTGTCCTTCAATGGAACGTGATACAGTCAATTACAGCTGAAACTCTAATATTCCTCCTCAAGTCTCTCTAAGGTTTGCCTTCTTAAATAAATTTCATAAATTTGGCATCTATGGAAATACTGCTCTTTCTTGGTTTTTATCTATACTTATCCTGACCCTCAGAAAGATCCTCTCTTGCTCTCTAGTTTTCTTAGTATCCACCATTTTTTTTCAACTCTGTAAGAAGGTTTTCTGTCTTTATTTGATGGAGAGGCTAGCTTCACCATTGCATCATGAGTGTAGCTAGAAAAAGACTTCAAAAATATATGCATTAATATTTTTCAGTACAGTGTTTTCACTTTCGAATTATTTCCTTGATAAAAAGGAGAAAAATGGTTGCACATTTGAAATTTTCCTGGAGAAAAATGGTTGCACATTTGGACACAACTGAAAGCTGAGCTTGTTAAAATACAAAAGCTTGGGATGCTCCTGTCTGCTTGTCTGCTCTGTCTTAGAGCACCGTCCTGCATATGAATTCCCCATTTCCTTCCGCTCCTTGCTAGCCCTCTGAACTCTGCCATTGTCACCTTGTTACCTTCTCTGACAAGCAGAGCTTGAGAATGTGGTATAATACATTGTACTATTGATGAGGTAATTCATGAGACAGAAGGAATTACAAACAGAGAAGTGTGTTTTACAACCCTTGTTTAATTTCCTTCTGTTCAATGTAGTTGCAGTTTCTTCAGATTGAACATAAGCTTTGGGTGGAACGATAAGAAAAACATACATATAAAGAATCTCATTATAAATAAATAAAATTCAAAGGAATGCTCCCACATCTGTTTCACACCATATCTACTTTAATCCTTTCTCGTAGATCTCAGACATGTAAGTCATTCATTTTCTCTCAAAATTTTAATATGATGTATATCCAGAATCAAAGCTATTTCTTCAATGTTATCCCTCAGTAGTTCTGATTTTGTAAAGGCAAACATGTAAATGACGATATTCTGTCTAATTAGAGCTTGCTGAACTATTGTCTACTGTGCATGTGGCCTAAATGTCTGAGCAGTGTTTTCTGTCCATTTTGTGCTTGCAGATAATACACGCTAGTCAACAGGCTATAGGAATCTTTTAGAAGGGTTCTAAAGAGATTAGTTTAAAAAATACAAAGAACATTGTCTTATTTTCACACTGCTAATTTCACTCTTGATTAGAGTCTTGCAAAGGCTGTAAATCGGCATTGGAGACAATCAGAGCTTTCTTTCATTGAAGTTATTTCACAGTGTATTTAACTATTCTTTAGTCTCCAAGGTATGAAGGAAACAATGAAGCTGAAAGATTTTTTGGTTTTCTATGTGAGAACATAATGTTCATTTCATTTCTGCCAGCTGTTGTGACAACCAGGGATTAATTAAAGAGTTACTTACTGCTTCTTCATATATTCCAAACAACTTAATCCCTGAAGTTCCAAAGTAATAAAGATGGCAATATCATCCTGCACACATGGGACAAGAACAGCAGTCCACCTTTGGTCATGTTAAACTACAGAAAATAATAAATCCATAACTTACATAATTCCCTTGTGAGCAGCACTGTATATAGAGAACCTTGGAGATTCTTGTTCTCTACGGCTTTCTGACTTTCTTTTTTCTGTTCTCCAGGACTTGCTGACTATGTAGGTCCAATGCTTCAATACAGAGAATGGCCTAGACCCAGCAGAAAATCTGGCCTCAGCAGAAAAACAAAGATCTCTGCTCAGTAATTCCAAATAGTTTGTCTTGGGAGGAAGTCACATTTATTTCAGCCAGCAGAAAGAATACAAAGTGGAAATAATAAAAAAAAAAACAAAAAAAACCCCAAAAACAACAAAAAACCCTACAAAACAATCAAAGCAAACAAACTAATTCCAAACAAACAACCCAAAACTCAGCCAACCTCCTAAAGTTATTAAAGATGTAGGTTTCTGAATTGTGAAAATTCAGAATTGGCAGAAGGAGGGGGAAGAAGTTAAAATTCTTCAAAGAGATCCTGTTTTGGTTTGGAAGCAATTTATAAGACTCTGGAGAATCCTGTGCATGCAGAGCTGACCTCCTTCAGGTACAATGTCAAAGCACTGCAGAGTGCTGTGTAGTTACATCTTAAGTACTAAACTGGAAACAGCAGAAGGAGGGAGTAAGCTAAAGAAAGGGGGTTAATTTGCTGTCTGAGATAGCATTCTGCCAAGAAGTTGTAAGATTTTTCTATTTAAATTATCAGCAGCAAAAATTTTATGTTCATGGCTTTTAAAATTATTTTGCTAGTTGACCCTTCAAAACTTTCCTGGTATTTATTGATGAAAACAGAGTACAAAATAATGCTCTGTATCTCTCCTCATTTTAACTCAAGAGGAAATGCTTTTATCTTGACTGGAAGAGGTCTGAGCTAGCCTAGTCCCCTACAGTGTCCACTGTTTATTGATCAAATATTTTAACATGGATACAGATGCAAAAAAATCCCTCCCTAGAAATTGCTGAGAATTGTCTAGGAAAGCTGCTGATATTAAAGAAAGAGAGGAACACTGAATCTTTCAAATCTTCTTCCCAAATAATGCAAAGCCTTGCTTGTAAATACAATCATGGAGTCAATATCATTTGGCAAGAAAATGTGTCCTAAATGCATTAGACCAGGAAGGTTCTGAGTCAAATGTAAATGAACCACATACTCTTAAAATTGATGGAAGAACAGAATTTTGGTCGTCCCTAAAATTAAATCAGCTATAAAAAAGTATTATTCCACCATCAGCTTATGTAAACCAAACCTATGACACAATTTGGGAAGGTCTTTTGGAAAGTCTCATTCATCGATATATGTTTGTAAATTCCAGTAAAATAAAAAACAAATTCAAAGAGGATTCTCAAAAATAATATTGAAAATACTCTGAAGTAATTTCTGTTTACAAGAGGATGCAGCAGAATTCTGAAACAGGCAAGTTCATCTCCTTTCAAGCTTATTTTTCCAGAGCACTACTGTTGTCCAGTCTTTTGGTGGCTTGAGGTGTGTTGATGAGTTTACTAGCCCAGAATTTATGTTTGTATCCCCAGCAAGTAATGTCACTTCTAGATGTACTTGACCAATACTTTCTATAGAAACATTTGTATTGATGACTTCTGAGCTCTTTCATTGTACTGCATATAAGAACACCTGCCAGGACAGAACATTTAGATTAAATTATGGCAGTTTAAAGAGTCAGACTAAGAGGGCTGAAACCACTCCTGTCTAAACCATTACTCTTGCAGAATGATAACATTTTATTTTGAGAATATTGAAGCATGTCTAGCCCCTATCAAATAGCAGTCTAATCGTTATTAATGGCAGTTGTCAGGTATGCAAGAATGAGTCACACTGGACACACTAAAAATCCTGGTTAGCTGGAAAGCTGGGGCTTTTTTGCCATAATGTTCTCTTAATTTTTCTTTTTAATTTTTTTTTATTAGCTCATTCTTTCACAGGCAGCATGATAACGAAATATCAGTGTTTATCTGCAGTAGCCATTAGGACAAGCTAATGAACTTGTTCTGGAAATACAAGAAGGTCATCCCCTGCTTTTGTCAGTAAATAACACTCTTAAAGAGGCAATTTCCATCACTGTAGGTACTCACAAGTTAATTCAGAAACAACCAGCTTTTAATTAGTAGTGCAACCACCATACTGTGTGGCAAAACCTTGCAGAAAGCTCTTCAATTTGTTAGGAAACTAAAGAAAAACATTAAAAATACCCTTCTCCCCTTCTAAAGAGGGATTTGAATAAATCTAATGCCAATATGATAGATATTAATGATTAAAAGGAAATTATTTTAAATTTTATATTTCTTTGTCTCCAAAAATAAATGATTTTGAGACACGTTTTCATTTTTATCAGACTATGGTGTTTGAAAATTTAATTTCAAAGCATGACTTTTACATGCATAGGTTTTACAAATCTAGTTCTGCAACTTAAAATAATTAGTACAGACATTTAATTCATGCTTTCCAAACCAAATAAAGTAACTACAAATAATATAAAATCTGCAGCAACAGTGCTTGTGAAACCTCAAGACCTAGCAATATCTGCTGTTTAGTATTCATGCAGGAAGGGCTGCAACAGCATCAAAGCTGCACAGAAAATCCAGCATATAGCCGTGCACCTGTTAGATAGACACAACATAGGTTGACATCCTTCATTTCAGAATCCAATTAAAAATCCTGCTCCTTACCTAAAAGATCTGTCAGAGAGAAACTGCTCTGAAGAGATGATGATGCTGACAGAGTCAAGCAGAAAAGTCTCAGGAGACCAAGCTAAATCCTAGAGGGAATAGCTTTTTTTTGTGACAGGCACCCCCCATCCTATCCCCCCACCTCCACCTCACCCCAACTCTTGAAGGACTCTTCTAACTATTGCTGTTTTCAGGTCATCATTTAATGACTATACATATTTGCAAATGCCCTCACAGTAATAAATTGGCACTTTAATGAGTGAGAAAAGTGAGGAAAGAAGAAGAAAAGTGGCATTGGAGTAAAGGAGAGAGGAGACAGAGAAAGAAATCATTAAGTGAGGGAATAAGAAGTCCTTTGTTCAGTATTGTACAGCCCTTAGCATGAATTCACTACCAAAACTCTTTGATAGATCAGACATGCCTAAGTACATTAGGCAAGAAAAGATAAAAGATGTGCCTGAGCCACAAACCAGCACATATCCACTGTTAAATAATTGTGCTAGTCAACATCTGTTAAAGTGTAAACAAAGTGAATGCTAGGACCTCTGCACATGAAGGATATACTCTTCTCTGCCCTGCCAAACAAGCTGATCTCATGCCTAACCATGCTCTTATGAATGGCCAGATTGGCTTCTGCACTTGACCTCTCCTTACCACAGCACTGGCAATGCTTGGTTTTGATGCAGCTCCTTCTTTGAACATGATTGCAATTGCTTTCCTTCAGTCTCTGCTCCTGCCTATAAAAGTCAGCAGTCCCAGATGGGATCCACTTTTCCCACCTGAAAGCTTTGGAAAGCATAGGCAATTACATTTTGGTCTTCTGCTTGTGGACTTCGCTTGTGTCTACATGTGCATCCAGTCTGATTTCCAGGTCTCAGATGGGATGAGGCTTTGTTTTAGCTCTCTGGAAGCTTCTTGGTAATCCATGATCAGAGAAATGGCTGGTGTATGCTCTTCTGACCTTTGTCCTCCTTTTTTTTTTAATATTATGACAGTTAATATGAAAAGTAGTGTTACTACCTTCGAATAGTCTTTGATGAATCACTAGTAATAACCCAACATTTAATCCTACAAATCGGCCTACCTGTCAAGTTAGTCTGCAAAGCAATTTCTTTAATTTCCACTGATGGTCCTCTTCTAACAGGGTCATCTCTCCCAGATCAGTATCTGCTGAAATGTGATTTGGCTTTGTGATCTCTAGAGGTATTAGTCTGTCTGCTTGCTCTGCTCAAGATGTTCCATCTTTCCCTAACACTTCAGTTAAACACAAAGCAGTAAAGACTTGTCCAATGCTACTGCCTTGCTTCCTAAACTGCATGCTGGATTGAAGCTGTTGAACATCAGCATAAAGGCAATCTTAACTTGTTCTTAGTCTTTCCAGTGAGTCCATCGTGCACCATTGTCATATTTTGCAGCATAAGTTCCTTGCCCTTGGTACATCGTTAGGTCATGTATCTCTTCCTGTTGTTTTGTAATTCGGCTGTCTTTCCCCAGGTATGTCTGTGTACAAAATTTATCCTCTTGATAAAAATGTATTTGAAATACTTTGGAAAATGGGGCCACAAAGCATATACCTACCTCTGCACTGTGTGAGATGATTTTCTGTTTTGTCACAAATCCCGGCACAAAGCATATGGTTAAACCCAAGAGAAAATGCTTGATTGTATAACTGTATTTTTTTTTTGTAATTTTTGTAAATCCCACTTTTTTTAAAATGTAGGAAAGCTTATCCCCAACAACTGTTACAGTCTTTGGAGTTCTTGAGTGAGACAAATAGGACATAGGTTTTGTTCTTAGGTTTATGTCAGGGGCTTGAAGTTAGTCTTTGTGCATTTAGTTATCCTCCAGTATCTATTCTTTTCTATGTGATTTATGGAGGGGTAACAAAGAGAAAGTGTTTTCCTCCTGCTATCCATTTGTATTGTCAGTTCTGTAGGCCACTTATTCATTTATTAATTTTTTTAATCTCTTTTTGTAATGGTCTCTAACTCTTCTTATATCATGTTGCTCTAGCTGTCTGCCACATGCCATGTCTATTTGCTCCCAGAGGTCCCCAGTTTGCTATGAGATGTCTTCCTTTCCCCAGCGAATCCCACTGGGATTCTTGACTATGAGTCAAAGACCTTTTTCCTTGCTGTTTTTCTAGTATATACAGTCTAACCATGCACATTTGGAGCTGCTGCTCTTCCATGAAGATATTATGACTCAATAAGCACTGACCAAAGGTAAACCTACTCCTAACTCATGTAGCTGTAGTCCAGAAGGCTAAAAAGCTGGGTCACCACAGCACTTAGCTCCATCTGTGCTGATACACAGTAAGATGTAGGCGTTATTGTCACATAAGGAGAGATGTATGGTGTGTGAGATGCCACTACTGTACCTGCATGATACCACAGAGTTAGAAAAGCTGTCCAGGCAGGAGGGATCAGGAGGAGTTCACACTTGAGTGCATACCTCTTGTTCTCTTCTTAAGAATATTTCCTAGGTACCCTGTGACTCTGGTAATTTCTGAGTTGAGAATCTGGATTAAAAAAATTTCCTGGTGAAATATCCTTTTCAACACTTGTACTTCTGTGAAATGTTTTGGCCTCAGCATAAAGAAATCATGTGAAAAATGTTTCAATCAGTTCTTTTTGGAGACATTATGATGTAGTTTTTAGTTATATATGTTCTTTTTTTCTGTTCCCTGGAGCCCTAGCCCATTTTGAAATTATTTGTATTTTATTCATACTTTCATTGTTAGAATGTTATCCAGGCTGGAAAGCAGCTTTTGTAAAGAAAAACAAAACAAATGAGGGGAAATGGTTGTTCTTTGCTTAATGTAGTTTATATAACTGTATTTGATATCTTTTTAGATAAAAATAAAATACTGGAATTTTTCACACACATAGAATTACAGGAAAGTTGTGATGTGTCTTTGTAGATTCAAATGTGTTATATTTTCATAAAATTCATTCTTCATTTCTTTTGTTCAGGTACAGGAACATCATAAATCAAAAGTAATGTAACAGTATTATCAGCATTTCTAACAATGATCCCATTCATCTAAAAGCTATTTGATTTTTATTTTATCATAGGTATTTCTGTTGTGAATATATATATATATTTTATATATATTCACATAAGTATATTCACATATATATATGCCAATAGTCAGACACTATCATTTGCGTAGGTAAGAAACATTATTCAACTTTGTATAGGGGACATAAATATGGATACTTGAACATACAGTTACTTCTGCAGTGTTTAGGATAAAATTAATCTACTTGCCCAGCTACATTTATACTTACACATTTACAATATACATTTATACTTAGAATCCACCCTGCGTATATGCAAGTATGTTTATGTAATGATACCTCCAACCAAAATGCAAAAAAATGAAGCAATATTTGAATTTTAATGGTTATGAAAAAGACAATAAGCAAGATGAAGGTTTTAATATAATTTAAAACACACATACACTCTCCTGTAAAGCCTAGGTGCTGGACAGGTACCTGTTAATGCCAAGATTTTTGCCATTTCAGGTAGTAAGTTTGGTACTAAACAGACTTTGGTATTAAATTCTGTATAATGTCGGCAATCATTTGGTAGTGACATATATGGCTTCACACTGACCACCCCAGTTGAATTGTTGGGGCATGCTCTCAGATTCACACATTTGGCGATCCAGAAAGGGATATCTCATACTTCACACCTGGATGGGCAAACTCCAGGGACTTGCTGGAGCTGCAATACAAGGGCCTGGATTCATCTGTCCAAAATAGTTCACCACCAGGACTGAAGGATGTTTGAACCAGTTGTCCACTTGTGGGGAAAAGAGACCAAATATGAGGTTGGTAGAGCAAGCCAAACAAACTGTAGATATTTCTTGCTTTCCTGACTCTCAAGCCCCTCACACCAGGGTTGTGAAAGCACTGGCAGCACATCCCCCATCCTGCCCACTAGTACTCTGCTCAACTTTCCCCTTCTGCTTCAGTGCCTCTGGTCAGTCCCTGCACAGAACATTTTTACACCTTTGTGTTACTGGATTTTTCTATGCCAGTTGAATACAAAAGTTTCGTATTCACATGATGCCTGGTCATTGAGACTTAGGTCATCAAAACCATGATATAAGGAGTTTCCTTATGTAAATATTATATATGGGGTCAAGATTTCCCAAGACCTGGCAGAAATGTGATACCATTGTTAGAGTGTAGAATAGAAATAGCTAGAGGTCCAAGTCTAGAGGACTAGGGTGCTGTATGATGCTGAGTCTTCTGGTAACAACACGAAGTGAGAGGGTGGCCTTGGCTACAGAGAGCTTTGCAAATTCAATGGGCAGGATAGTTCATACCACAAGTGTGCAAGCAAGGCATAGATGACCTTTGAGACCTTGAGAGATCATACCTGAAATCTGGTAGAAATGGGAATCAGACTCTGAATACCGCAGTGCTGTTTAATGTTAGACCAGTATGTCTTGCCCACCCTTTGCAGGCAGAATGCTTTTTTGCATTTCTGGTGCAAAAAGAAACAGATGAAACTGAGAAACAAGGATTCCAGAACAGATAATATAGAAAGAAGACTCTTTTAAAAAGCCTGAGGAAAAGATACCTTTTCTTTCCATTCTTGACCATTACTTCAGAAATAAATGTTATTTCATGAACGCCTTCATGATGATCTTCCCTGTAAATTCTTGTATTGTTTTGCATGCTCTGAGAGTACTGCATTTTCAGTCTGGCTCCAGTGATCCTTTTGAACTCACTTGCAATACAGGAAAACAAATGGAGAAACAGATTTTAATCTTGTTATCTTGGCAGCAGATTATGATGGATATTCGAAAATGAAGGATGAACTGTGAGAATGAGAACTATGTTTTCCTTTGTCTGGAGCAACCTGGTCCCAGAATTACTCATATTCTGAGGCTGATTCATCATCTTCCTCCTTTTGTTTAATTTGCTTCTCACTTCTGAATCCAATGGGAAAGAGAAAGAACAGCTTTAAGACTTTTCTTTCTTGATTAATTCTAACTTCTAATGGGACAGAGTGAATAAGCCCATTTTCCCAGATGCCCTTATTTTGAGTTCTTTCACTGGAAGCAAAGAACAGACTGATAATAGTTCAGAAAATTTTTCAGAACTAAATGGGCAGTTGTTGTATGCGAGATGTTGGTCCCTGATGGGACTGGTTATCAGTGTTAATAAGTCATCCCTTTGATAGCGCTTCATCCTGCCAAAAGTTTTGCTCGTAGTAATACATCCTTCATAATATAATACTAAACAAGTACTGCAGAAAAGCATTGTGTCCCAAATGTTTCTTTAGGAGAAAAAGACTGATCTGCTTAGAACCAACCCTACAATATGTTCTGCATTTTCTCCAGCTACTAGTTTACGCTTTCTTAGAACTGACCATTGCTACCACAATTTTGTCAACACTCTCACTTCAGGAATTCTCAAATTGAGGTCATTTGAAATGTGACTTCCTGCCTTCTTATCAGCCATAAGGAACAATAAAAAGGTCACCACTACCCTCATAATTTTATTGATGTCTCCTTCATCCTAAAAGCTAGTTTAAAATGGCTCTAAGTAAATCATGCCTTCTATGGTTTGACTCTACTTATTACAAGAAATACTTCTCTATACAGCAGATTCCCTTCACTTTTTTGAGAAATAACTACCTTATTTTTATGTGTGTGTGTAAATATAGATGAATGTATGTATGCAAATGTATACTTTGCATCTTGCATTATTAATATCTTTTCTTTTGGAAATATTCTACAGAAAGCGTGCTATGACATTTATTAAACTTGTCAGGAAAAAAGTACATTTTAACTTTTCCATGGATGTCTGAAGTGGATGATACCAGTGCTAGATGTTATTATCTGTAATTTGGGACAAAGTACAATAGTGGAAATGAGTACATTGCAAACTAAACCATTACTTTTCAAAGTTTTATAACCAGTCTGATTCATACAGTCTCATTTTTCTCACTTGCAAATTCACTTCCTTATTTGATCTTTGAAACATTATAAATCCAAATCCATATTATTCCTTGTGCTTATTTTAAGTAAATTTAAGGGCATTTAAAACCAAAGAGGAACAGTGGCATGGCTAGCCTATTTTGCCCTCAAGGCCTCAGCACTCTTCATTACCTCTGCTCCCTGGTGTGGCACAAAGGTCAGCAGCAGCACTTTCTTCACAAGAGGAGAAATAAAAATAGTGCCTGTTTTCTTTATGAGTCTATGGGACATTTTCAGCACTCACCATGCCAGCCAACCAGAAATTTACTCTGTGACCAGCAGTGCACAACTTTCCCTGTTGCTCTCCATAGTTGTGCAATGATCCGTGTGAGATTTTAATGTAATTCAGGTGAAAACCTGAGTGAGAACACACTGTACATCATATCCCATAGGTGAAATAGGTCCCTGGCAGGGGCCAGCCAAATGCAGTTCCTTCTAAGCCATTTTTAAGTACTGAGTTGCAATTTTAAAGTGCACTGGCCTTGTGCTGACCCTATGCAAAGAAAAGATGGTAAAAGGAGAAGTCCAAAACCTTCATTGTGGAGTAGTGGGTGTGTGCAAACATGAAAGAGGCAGAGGAAATCAAAAAGTTTTACATTTAAGTCAGAGGCCACATCACCAGAATGAAAGAACCACTTTCAAAGTACTACTTGTCTCGACCTAAACTGGGTACCTATAACACAGATCACCTTCTAGAGCACCCTGTGACTTCTTATTGACTATATATAAAGTGAACTCAGGGTGACTGATTTGGGCTTAGAGGGCCAATCTGTCAATGTCTAAGGGAAGGAAGATGGTCCCAGCTCACACAGCCTAGAGGTAGCTGTATCTACATACTCTGTGAAGTTATCTGCAGTAAAAGGAGGGCTTTGAGGGCTTGTCCTAAATTCTTGGAGGATGTGTGCTTTGAGGGAATTGGAAAAACAAGGATAATTAATTTATTACAAGGGACTTGTAAATAGGCTAACCTGTAGAACTTCTACAGAGTGAAATGTTTCACACATTGTTTTATATAGTTCAGCGTGGGCTGGGTTATAGATCCATGGTTAATTTAATAAATAGCACAAATAGTATCATATGTGGCATATTTAAACTCTTTTCAGCTGCACTTTATGATATTGTGTAATGTTAAAATTTGTGACAAATTCAAGAGAGAAGTTATTAGGAAAAGTCAAAGAAAATACCCCTGGGAACAACCCAAGCTACAGTGTTGTCTCAGTTTTCTTGTCTGGATATTGTTTGGAAGGTTTTTTTGCTGCAATATACCTCTGAGTGACAGCGAAAAAGTTTAGAGGGAACTGAATGAAAACTTACAAAAATGTGCATTGCCTGTTTTTGGGATATCTAAGTACAATGTTTTAGTATATCTTGTCTCATGGTAAATATAGATAGTTGCATTAGGAGGATATCCAACACGATAACGTTAATCTTCCCAAGTCTCTGCCTTTCATCATGCTTATCGGGATTGTGCTGCCTTTGGTTTCTACCACTATGTCATGACAATGTTTCAATGTGCGAAGTTCTTCATTAGTACAGGCATGGGAAAGAAATGAAAGAGACAAGCATCTTAAGTCCATTTACGTATGTTTCAGCTAAATGAAAACATTTTCTCTACTGTGTGAAGCCTAAATGTTTCTGTTTTCACATTTTGTATGCTCTTCTAGGGAGAGAATGTGCTTAAAGCAAAAATACTAACCTTGAAATAGAGACCTACTGATTATTGGTCTACTTAGTGCATGTCACCAAGGCTTTTCTGTGAAAAGTTAAGAAGTGAAAAGCTAATCTTCTCAATCACCAGCTCGTCAGGGTGTTTCAGGTGTATCATAGAATCATAGAATCACCAGGCTGGAAGAGACCCATCGGATTATCGAGTCCAAGCATCTAAATGATGAATGTATGAAAATGATGAATGTATGAAAAATGATGAATGTATGGAAAGTATCTAAATTAAATCAACAGCTTTTCCTGAGATTTAGCATGCAGAGTTAAGCAGTTTACAGGTTAACATTTGAAAAACTGATTTGACCAAAGGTAGTGATAACGTCAGTTTATTTTTTCTTCATTTGAACAAAACTCATGAGAACTTTTATGTATATTCTGTTAAAATCCAGTGAGGAAATAAATTTTCTCTGTGACTTTATATCTCTAAGTATCTCTCACCGTTGCATATTTTTATTTCACATTTCAAAAGTCTTCCATTTTCTTTAACTGCAATATTTTTGAGCAATTTATTAGAAATTCTAGATTTCAACAGTTAGGCATTTCACACCTGCCGCAGGTCCAAAATTCATCCTGGTATCTCTTTTTTCATAGCCTTCCAAAACTGCCTGGGAAATCAGTGCCTCCTCTTCTACTAACTCTCTGTGCACTCAAAACATTTCTTCTGGCTTTTTTTGGTAAGTCTAATTTTAAGTCTTCTGATCTTTGATGGATGTAAAAATTCATTTAATCAGGCAGTTATCCTGCAGTACAGGCATCTGAGTCATATGTTCTCCACCAGCCTTTGCTTGGTTAAACACCAGATGGATGAAACAGCTGTATAAATCTTTAATCTCTGTGACAGCCTTTCCTTCATTTATTCTTTGACTTATGTGGTTAGTTTCACTTGTGTGTTCTTCCAATTACAGAGTTAACCAATCTTTGTCATTCAGACCTATTTAACACATTTTGCTTGTCTTTAGCTTAGGGAATTTTACTTTTACATTGATTTTTCAACACATACATTAAATATTTAGTCTGCAATTGAAGTAATATTGATGTCTTTGGAATCTTTGTTCATTATCTGTTAATCTATCAACATTGCTGGTATAATTAAAAACACACATTATCATGACACTTTGTAGTTACAGTCTCTTTCCTTGGAATAGTACTTTTTTGTAGCAGGATCCTCTCTTCCAAAACTGTGAAATTTATGATCACTGGCTTTTTTCCCCCAACATTCTGGTTTGCAATTGTGTTATTTTAACAGTCTCACTATTTTGATTAGCATAAATCAAAAGTTAAAGACAATGAAAAAACTATTGATTGAAGTATATATCTTTTTAAAGTGTTGAACTTACTTTTTTTCTAAATTACTGACTTTTAAGAAGAGAAATTTTGGAATTAATTTAAGGTTGATCTGGAAGAAGCTAGACTTAAAATAAGGCTGTTACCAGGACTAAAGGAGCTGAATGTAAGAAAGCATGTGTGGTACTAAACCCTGAGGAAATTCCCCCCAGGTCACATGAAATCGAATATTTTCAAGTCCTGAAGTACCGTGCACAAATAACCTTGAAAATGTCTGGTATAAGACATAATGCATGAAGTATATCTAAATGTTGCGATATGGAAAATATTATGCAAAGGTAGATAACTGTTTAACACATTTGAATATTGGGTAGTTTTACAGAAGGACGTGACCTGCTCCAACAATACAACCTAGAAAGAATCTAGGAAAAAGAAACCCAAACCTGAGGTTTTGGGGTTTTTGGGGGGTTGGATGTTTTCAGGGAACAAGGATGTTCAGATGGTTGTTCTGGTTAGAATCAAGACCAATTTGTCTAGTTTCCTTCCTCACCCCATTATGCTTTGGCTAGGATCAGAGTAATACTGCAATCACTTTGTTATTTAAGCAAAAAGGGAGTGAGAGTCAAGTGGTGAATATTGATGTTGAGTTAGGAAATGCTATTGTGGCACCATGGTTCTGGAGGCTCTACCAGTAATGTTTTTCTGTCTGATTTTACCACTCCATCCAGTAATGTCATATCTCTGTTCCAAAAATATTGCAGTCTGGACCATCAAGGTCACAACCTAAGAAGTCCTGAGGCTTTGCAATCAGAAAAGAAATTTGCATATGGAAAATAATGGGGGAAAAGGCAGTAGGAAAGGAGAAGTTTTCTTATATGAAAAAACATGCCTCTAGCATCTATGAAATAAATCTGAAACTCTAGGATATCACTTGACATGTTGGATGCCACAGAGACTCTAGAAGCTATCTGATGCCCCTGGAAGGCTTCAGTGCTACTAGGTCCTCAGAGATGCATGAAACCACTTGATTTTCAAATATATTATTCTTTATGTTTGCCCTTTCTTTCCTTTTGTGTCTGTGTGTGTTTAAAGTCTGAGAAACAGAATAGGATTTGAGAGCAACATTTCTTAAGTAGTGCTTTTCTGCATGTGAAATGAAGCAAAGGGAGTGCAGGTGCAGAGACACATGAGATTTCTCCCTTCTCCTTGGTATTCAAGGATACAAGTTATAATAACCCCATCATTTCAATGCTGGCAGTTGACTGAGTTCATGCTGTCTTTCTAATAGCTTTTAAAAGCTGTGTGATTTTGCTATCATATTTTGTATCCTCATACACCAAGTATTTTTATCAACATAGAAGGAATTAGAGTGACCACAGAGTGAAGTAATTTCTTTAGAGTAGACTCTTCCGGTTTTCTTGTTGCATAGTAGCACAAACTACACTGTAGTTTATATTCCTATACAGAAACACAATCCCACAGTAACCAATGCTTTGTTGCGTTTGATGTGTTTCAAGATTTCCTGAAGTATTTCTAAGCATATTAGCTATGAAATATGAGTGCATTCTTAATACAAGGAAATAACCTTGAATTACATTTCTACAAGAAGAGATCTATTCCTCCTTCTAAGGTGTGTGTAAGAGTTGAGAAAGGAGTTTTTCTCATTTCAGCTCTGTGGGAATGTAAATTGTCTGTACCTGTATAAAAAATTCCCTTTGAACTTCCAGCTTGATATCAACACTTATTTGGCTTGCAGTGCAATGCCAGTTACCTGTACCTTGTTTATTTTCCCTTTCATCAGCATGCAAAAAAGTCCTTCCAATCAATATCAGTTAATCACAGGTAGCCAGAAGAGATTGAATCTCACTCTATTCCAGTAGCATTTTTCAAACTGTTGTAGCCATGAGATGAGATCTCATTTATTTTATGGCCACAAATTCCAGCAAGGAACAGGTATAATTTGTTCTTCATAGAAAGAATTTTTAAGCGTATGCGACCATCCAACACTGTCCTTCTCAAGGACGTTAGCTTAAAAGTTTCTTAAAGAAGTTAACTTAGAGTTTTAAGTGCTTTATGAAGCTGAATATATGCTTGATAGTAAAACTTAGTATTTCGGGTCTTCTTTTGCTAGAGGACTAGGAAGAATCTGCAGTCCTTCCTTTTACTTGATTTGACTGATGTAAGACAGTCAGTGGTGTACGGCAACACACTTTCGCATTAAGATTTCTAGAATTTTCCTCATGTTTTACCTGTTAGCTTTATTGTTGTTTTAGCATAGACTGAAGGATGATATTTAATGAGATTTGGGAAATCCTCATTAATTATTAGACAAACTGCTGTACTTCTACTCCACACATAAAGATATATTTGAAATTAAGTAACAATTTCCTTGCATATATTCTATTTTTAAATTTCACAGCATTTGAAAATGTTATGAAGGAATCAATGGTAAATACATTTTAATAAGTTCATTGTAGTTATCTTCAGACACAATAATTTACAGGGCAAACATATTTTATTCTAGATTTTCATATCCTATAGGACTGACAGGCTTTATCCCAAGAAAATTAAATCCCATATTTCTGATATTATATCCAAACAGAGAGAAAGCTTCAACATAATTTGTGGAGGACTAAATTTTGCAGGAGTAAATAATGTCTGTTATTATCTGTAAGCCAATATATACTTTCTAGTTTCTATGTCTATGCACATTAATATCTACACACTCATATGCATAGTCCATGGACCTATAGGTTGTTAAGTGAAAACATTTGTGGCTACAACTTGCTGATTGTTATTAAAAGCAATAATAAATTTTTTTTAACATTCATTTTGTCATATTCTACTGAATGCATGAATTTGTGCAAAATATTTCTGATAGAGGTCTCAGAACAAGTGTCTAAGACAGACATTTCAGTATTGCACAGCTGGAAGGATAGTTTGCATAAACATCCAGCATTAAAGTAAAACAACTTTATTCAGCAGATGGAATAAAGCATTGTACTGTAAAGTAATTCCTTGGAGAGACACTTCATATTTCAAGGAAGTAAGTTAGAAGACAACAGCACATATTATTTGGAATCTTGTGACTCCTGTCTGCGAATTTGAGAGAAATATGGTTCAGTAGTGGGACAGCAACTGTTTCATTTGCCATGAAACAAGAGGATCATGCCACACTAGGAAAAAAAAACCCAGACCAGTGAAGTTTCAGTGTTAGTACTGTCCTGGGGCTCTTGCTTTAACTAAGAAGACATTAAAATTAAATATTTTAGGAGTCTAGGACACCCCAGACACTGCCTGTTAACTGATTGCCTTTAAATGCCTATTAAGAGAGAATCACATATTTATATATTCAAATAAATTTGTGCTTTAAATGAATAGAATCGGTTGAAGGTCTGTCATCTTTTACTTGCTCTGTTTCACAGGGTTTCATAATTAACTGATCTAAGTCACTTAACATCCAATTCCTACACCAAAGGACTTAAATCTCTAAAATTCTTGCTGCAGATACAAGGATATTAATGTCCATCTATGCAAAAGAACTTGCCTTGTACAACTATTAATTGCCCTGCTGCAGGAAGACTATGTGGCAATACTGATATCTACCTATGAAAGATACTATTTACCTGTGAAAACAGTTGTCAATACAGCAAAATAGGTAATAGGTACAAATGGAAGCAAATTATTAGATGATCAATTATCCCTATTTGTTGCTTATTTTCTATTACAAGTTCTGTAATTAAAACAAATAATTTACACCAGTTTGAGTAGGAATGAAAAGCAAAGAGTTGCTACAAAATAACTTATTTTCACAACAGCAAATGTATTTTAACATAAAGGTTAACTGTCTTGTGCAGGAACAATTCAGCTAGACCTACACATGATGTAAGTGCTCAAAACACACAGAAGAGTGGTGGCAAACACCACCTGAAGTCCATTTGTGATACCACCAAATGGAATGACTACAGATCATTGTAAGATCACCTCAAAGAGGCAGAAAAACTGTCAGCATGACTTGACCATACATACCAACAGGATTCTTATTGATACTTTCCTTACTGTAGCAACCACCATCTTTCCAGTCCTTGTTTCCACTTGCTTCCAGTCCTTGGTGGGCTTGACCATGTTATGATAAGCCTACTCTACCTTTCTCTCTCACTGTGAACATCTTTTAGTGATAACTGTGATCATCTTTTGGTGCTCAGGGGCAAAGTTTAGTGAATGATAGGAATGGTTGGACTTGATGATCCTGGAGGTCTTTTCCAACCTAGTGATTCTGTGACTCTGTGATAATGAAGCTGGTAAAATTGAGAATGATTTAAAAAAAAAAAAAAAATCTGAAATATCTTTTAAAGAATTAATATTCTTAGCTATGGTGGTCAGACTCCTCTTTCAAAAATACCTCAGCCTGAGTAACAGTTCCCCAGATCTGCTGAGTCACTGCAGATAAATCCCTTCAATAATCAGGGGTTCAGGAAAATAGGATAATTATGTTAATTTGGTTTGAAAGGTATTTTGTAATCTTCTGGTGAAATGCTTTCTTTAATGAACAGAAACTTTATTACTCATAAAGAATAATATTTTTTCAATCTAACAATAGTATTGAAAATGAAAAAAAATTCAAGATATGCCTTTGGCAAGTCAGGAACCAAAAGTTTTTCTCCTTTCCCTTGTTTATCTTGCCTTTTTGAGCCTGGAAGAACCAAAACAGGGAAGATCATGGTATCCATAGATGCTGAAAGGTCATTCATATACATAGAAGCACAATGAAGAGGAAAGACAAAAAGACTCCTGAGGAAGCAGAGTGATAAGTCAAAGAGATCAAATAGAAACAAACCCGAAGTACAGCTCACTCCAGCTAAATAAATGGTAGCAATACATATGATGGATGATACTAGCCTGAATGAAACAAAAAGTGACATTTTTTCACACCTTATTTTTTTCAAAAATCTCTTCTCAGCCAAAGCAGATAACACTCCAACTGAGGAAAGCTGATTTTTTGAGAGCCTTGCCAATATGAAGAGGGGATTTTACATGGAGAAATACTTGGCAGAATCACTTACTTCCCCATAAGGCACACTATTGGGTTTTAGACTAAGATTATATGGGTGAGGCAATGAAACAGTGCATGATAAAGAGGGAAAAGGGAAGCAAAAATAGAAATGAAGAAGTCTGAAAGGATTTCAGCATTACTTATATGTTTTTAGTTGTGTAGTTCGTCTGCCTTGTGAGTAACACATATGCACTAAATTAATCTGTGCCTTACTAGAAAAGACCCTCTCTGTACTTGTCCTTTTTAAAAAGTGGAAGAAATGCTAGTCTGTCAGGTCATTGAACCACAGAATGTTCTCTCTGCCCTAAGCTGTGTCGGGAGAGCCACACACATCCTAAGCACTATTTGCTGTGATAAAAAAAGAAGTCTCTGAATGATACTAAAGAAACTTTTCACTCAAAAAGAAGTAAGCAACTCATACACAGGATTATTGTATCACCAGCATCTAGGCTTCAATTCAGCAAAGCACTTGAGCACTTTAAATCTGTTAATTGTTATTAATTAGTTGAGACCCTCAATTAATTAATTGTAACACTGAGAGCTTAATTTTGAAGAGACACTATTGGAAGAGACACCACAATGTACAATGTAGAATAATTAAGATATTTTCCTAGGCTTCTTTTTCCTCTCTTTTCTGGATTTTGTTCTTTCATGCCTAGAGTCTGTACTGCTGCAATATGCATTCACAATCTTAGAGACAGAAAGAGTCCCTAACCTGTACCCTTTAGCAATCACCTTCGATTTTACTGTTGAATTTCTGTTTTTCAGTTCTGTGAAGCTCCTGAGATGGGCTGAAGTTAATTGTGACTGAAAGAATGGCATTTTCAAAGTTGTTATGACAATCTGCTTCCTTCATTCAGATGCATAAGACCTAGATACTCCATTTTTTTCCTAAGGCCACTTGCGTAATTCTTAGAAAATATATCGGCTATGTTCTGGATGACTCAATTGTCCTGGAATAAAATACTGCTTTGACAAACCTACTCGTTCCTTGAGTGTCACTGAATAAGTGATATTCATTCTTAAAGCAAGCATTTCCTGCCAAATCCCGTATTGAAATTCTTAGTTGTAGTTAATAAAAACACTTCTGTGTGGACATAATTGCCATTCTCGTTTTGAAGTCCCCTTTTTCGAAAGCCTCTAAATTAAAAGATCAATTCTCCCTGTTCCAGAGTACCTATTGCTGATAAGTCAGACTAACAAACAGGTCAACATTTCTAGTTCTGCTGAAAGAAGTACAGCCCTTTCAAAGACCAGCTTTTCATGTTGTTGTTTCCTTTATACTTTGAGGAAAAGGAGCCCAAAGAAACTGTTAGTGATGTTTCTTGCCCGAGTTTGAACACAAGCAGAATGGAACCTTAAAGTTGAAGCATTCACAGTGAACAAAAAGGAACTTGCACCATTTCTCAGCACTGTTTATTAAAATACAGACTTAATTTGTGCTAGTCACAGCTTTCGTGTGGTCATAAGCTTGTTTCCTGTCCTTTTTTCCTCCAAAGAAGGCATACTGCAAT
Source organism: Piaya cayana (assembly GCA_013389865.1). Taxonomy (NCBI): domain Eukaryota; kingdom Metazoa; phylum Chordata; class Aves; order Cuculiformes; family Coccyzidae; genus Piaya; species Piaya cayana. Next base: position 844 of record WAAB01014078.1, on the reverse strand, counting down.
AGTTTATTAAGCAACATAGTTCTTCTAAAACCAGAAGACAATGTTTCAACAGCTACTGTGAAAAAAATAGATCTATTGTGTTTATTGATTGACTTGCTTTTCCGTTTTTAATTTTTCCTTTTTTTTTCTTCTTCTTCAGCAAAATCATATTTCCCAGCCAATAGACTAGACATACATAGATTCAGGTTAAGTGGTGCCTATATCGATACATTACTAGAGGCTACAGGAAGAGTCAGGGTGATAAAGAGTTTCAGTAGGGTGCAAGAGCCAAGCAGAAGAGTTATAGTCATCTTGGGAGAACAGGGGAGACCGGCAGCAGGAATTTTTGGGCAAGCTAAACAAGAACAGCCAGACAGGGACCAGCCAAAGCAGGGCCGTAGTGGGACAAATGAGGGTAGGAACTGAAGGACTGCAGAAATGTGCAGAATTTAAAGTTCTTGGGTGGCTGGGCAGATCAAATTAGAAAGACATGGAGATATGGGGAGGGCTTGGAAAGAGTCAACAAGTGAAATTTAGACGTGGAGAGATTGAGCTCTCAAGGATAACTGAGGGAAGGGAAGAAATCTGGCACTGAGTGAAGGATGTCTTGTCAGGACAACTCCAAACAGAGGGAAATATAGGATGAGAACAGTCTAGCAGGCAACGATTTGAAAACTTTGTGTTTTGCCTGCTAACCAGTTTTATTAGCTCTTCTAATACACAATAACAACCCCTATCAAAGCCATAATATATACAGGACATAGTCCAAAACATAACCCTGACAGGTCTAGGGTAAGGTCTTGAATGTTGGAGGGATTGATGGACAGGTCTAACAACGGACTGGTGTGATGGGTTGAGTCAAAAC
>WAAB01014076.1:65223-91490 GCA_013389865.1 Piaya cayana | reverse complement strand
GCGCCGCATCCTCGCGCCGAGGGCGCGGAGCCGGTCCTAGCGCCGCCCGCCGCGCCCTAGAGCCGCCGGGTCCTAGCGCCGCCGCCGGGAGCGCGGGCGGGGCGGGGCGTTGGGGCGGCTCCGGGAGCTCCAGCGGCCCGACGAGCCGAACGGCCCCGAGACGGTTTAGCTGGGGGGGGAACACACACTATCCCCCCAGGCAGCCGGCGGTGTCGCTTGTTCACCGGGGAGAAACAGCCGGCGGGGGCTCGGGCCGGGGCTCGCCCTGCGGCACGAGGCGCGGCCCCCGGCTCCCCAGCGGCTCCCCCGCCTCCCGGCTCCGCACGTTCCCTTTTCTGTCACGAGGTGCGATCAAACGTCCCTTGGCAGCAGACGGCAAAGCAGCTCCCGCCTGTAAAAGTGCTTTGAAATCACATGGGAACCCCTGAGCACAGACGCCTTTCAAGCCCAGGACGCTGCGCGCCGCGTTCGGTGTCGAGTGAATCGCGTTCTGGGGCCGGAGCAGCGACCCCGCTGCCCCCGGGGGGGTCTGACCCCAGCCCGGACCCCCCGCACCCAGGGCACGATGGAGCCGCAAAAACCAGCAGCACCGACAGGGAGGAGTGAGGGACACGGGTCAGTGAACCAGCACCAGCGCTGGACTCGATGCCAGCAGCCTCAGCACGTGTGTGATCCGTATCTTAACAGTATAACTACGCTACACGAAATTCAGTTTGGTGATGTCAGATTAAAAAACCTGCAGCGAGGTCGTAGCAAGCGAACCAACCTGTGTGTGTCAGTCCCGACCAGCACCAGCAGCCGCGGTGCCTGGTTTGTGGTGTCTGCTCCTTGTCTGCGCACTGGGATGCTGTGAGGGCAAAGCTACCTGCAGCAAATGAGAATTGTTAGCAACAGCTGTTCATTTAGGCCCTTCGTTAGAGATGTTACGGGACAGATTCCACCCACAGGGCGCTGTGCACCTGAAGGCGCCGTCTGTCCAGAGCAGCTGGCAGAGGCCGACAGCCTGTACCGTTGATTTATTGAGCGCATTTCACCAGACCAAAGCCTCCTCCTGTATATGCTCATCCGAGAGGGCCGGCTGGGCAGTGATCTCTGTGGAAACAAACCTGGGACCTTCCCAGCGCGTTCTCCTTATGTAACCAGATGACTGTGTGTTTGCCATCACACCCAGCTGAGTTCCAGAAAAAAAAAAAATTGGAGTTTCTAGTCCACAGAAGGACAATAGAGAATCTGGGAGAAATGCAAACCCCTTCGTGTTCATGATAAAGATCAAAGTCTTTTCCACAACTGACTTCTAAGCGTAATGTTTTCTCTTTCATCTCTTTCTCTAGGATGCCTGGCAGTTTGACAGAGTTAGTTTTAATAGGGTGCCAGGTGGCAGCTTTCACAGGCAGATGCAATTGCCCTTTCTGCTATTTGGGGATGGGTTTGCTCTTCTCGCAATACTTTTAGAGATCAAACCTGATGTTACTGCCTAGGACTTGATTTTAAAGTATCTACGCAAACTGTAAATAAGCTGCCAGCTTACACCCTCACCCAGCTGACGCGTACCAGTCTGTAGAGATACAGACATCTGTGTACCCCAACACATCCACAAACGCTTCACAGAATAAAACATCCACTATGTTTAGGAATGAAGGACGTTAAGCACCCTCTCTAACACCGGCATGACCAGATTCACCTGTGAGCTGGTGCTTTCTGCAGCTTTATACAGGTTCCAGAACGAACAACCTCTGCTTTTACTCTCTCCTCCCTGTCAGCTGCCCTTTCTTGTCTGTTTGTTCTACTTTTGACCTGTGGAAAAATTTCTAGTGTATGGCAAGTTTTCTTAAAGAAGAGAAATGCAGGAGGGTGCGGAACAGCACCGCGTGCTGCACAGAGGCAGCAGCAAAGAGCTCTGGAGGAGTCACCGCAGCCACCCAGCCTCCCAGACACAGCTGAGCACATCCAAATCCTCCCAGGGAAAAGTTCATCTAAACTCCTATGAAAGAACTAGCACACTTTATTATTTAATCTTACTAAATAAGATCTGGGGGGAGTAATTAAAATCAACTTTCTAATCTAAATATTATCTCCTAGCCAAATTAACATAGGCTGCCTAAAAAAAAAAAATTACCATTGTCCTCCTTGTAACAGGGCATGAGTGATGTTCCTATAATTTCTATCTTCTTTCTAGGAAAAAACCAAAACACTTCTTCCAATTGTTCCTCAAAACTAGTTTTTCTAAGTCTTATTGCATTCCACTTCTCCCATTTTTTTGCTTCCTCCATACATTGTGATGCCTGAGATAAAGATGGAATGCTCTGAGGCTTCATCCACCATGTGCAAGATATTAGGGAAATTTGTGCCTAACGGTTAAAAATTAGCATCAAATGCTAGTGAACATTATTGAGTACTTGCAACTACAGCAAAAATATGTTTTTTTACTCCTTTGTTCCCTGTCTGGATCATGAAAATAGCTGTGGGTCCCATCTGTAAAAGCCTTTTGGAAGTGATAATGTGAGACCCAGAAACAAATGTTTTATTCCTAATCAAGAAACAGAATGAATAGAAGAAAAAACCATCAGGGCTCCAATAGAAGGATCCAATGTTGAGTTTATGAACCTGAGCCCAGTATAACCAAGCCACAGCCTAAGTCACAGACGGTCACTGCAGGGAGGGTCCGAGGGTCCGTGTGCAGCTTTGCAAACATGGGCTCGCACAGTTGCCTCCTGCTGCTGACACGTCTGGGAGAGGCTTCCCCTGCCCTGCCAGCTGACAATCGCTAAGTAAATGCCAGCTCGGCCTCGGCCGAGAGAGGAGGAAGTTACTGCAGAAAACAACCCTGTGTGACGTCTGAACTTGCTCAGACTGGTTCCAGCGTTTGCTTTGCTAACAACAAACGCCCTCTCGAAGCTTTCTGTGCAGGCGGCAATGTAACGGGGTTGGCCTGGAGAGAAATCTGGGTTTCATCGTCTCCTGAGAAGCTGCACTGTGGCCACACTTCTCCAGCATGAAGAGATCAGCACTGAACACTCCCAGCAGTCACCGATTTCAGACTTTTCACACACCGAAACCTCCCCAACCATAACCTTTCTTTGTCTTTTTCGTCACAGACTGCCCAGTGCCACATTCACAGGCACTGCCTTTCCCTGCTACCCAATGGGGATCTCCCAGCACGATATAAAACTTCAGCACTAGCAGTCTGAATAAGGCTCAGCTCTCTGAAGATGTCTCAGCCCTCCGCATGCATTGTTGGTTTGGGATTTTTCTTACAGACACAGGCTGCTACTGACAAAAAACAAAGTGTGAGTTCGTAAGGGTGGAGGAATGGAAGCGATTTTGGAAGACATGGTGATCCACTCAGAGAACACAAAGCTCTGAGTCAAGAACAGGAGCCTGACTCTACACTGTTTTACCAATTTGTTGTTGGATCTTAGGGAAGCTCCTGCCTCAGTTTCCTATGTTAATACTACTTATGCCAGAGGCAGAAAGGATTATATGTCTGCAAAGTGCTTTGAAAGCTTCAAACATTCAATACAAATCTTACAAAATGGTATTCAAAGGGAAGGAATCATGAAGAGCAGTATGTATGGAAAGCCTTAAGACATTCTCAAGATGTAATGCTGACTTCGATGAAAAACACAAACAAGCTTTAATGGAAGAAGAAAAATAGACTGTTGTTTGTTTGGGGATTTTTAAGGTATAAAAGTACCTTTGTAGCTTTTCTCATTTCTTAATTCACTGTTGCACACAGCAGTAACTAGCATACCTAAGCAGTGAGATAAACTAACATTCATTCTTGTTAAAAAAAGTTGATCTAAAAATAATAAGTTTATCTGCACATGAGAAACTTGAAAAAGGCTGCACCTAAATATCTGGAGATTTGTTTCTGCTCTGATATCTGTTGAAATGAACTTCCAGTGCATTGGACAGGGCTATTAAATATCCTTCTCCCAGTCTTTCACTCACCATGGACACTGATGGCACAGTCAAACAGAAGAGATAGCCCAAAACTCTGCTGGTTTAGAGTTCAATAATCATGGTCTATTATCGAAGTACGAGTTAAGAGTCCATTGTGGAAAACATGAGGTTGCGGAATTGCACTTAAATATGCAAAGCTTTCCATTCCTGCAGAAAATAAACCACATCTAAATAGCAGAACCACTCACGATAAGCAAGCAACCCATCTCCCATGCCAACAGAAAGCAATAAGGTAATAAACTTGTACATATTTTAAAAAATTACCAAACACATACTTTGTCTCTCTAGGGGTTTGGGACTGGGATTGGAGTCCTAGGCATTGTGATGGGTCTCTTTGTCATTCAACAGGTGAGCAGAGACCAAACCTTTCCCCAGAGCTGAGTGTTTCCTCAAAGCACAGGACTCAGGGACATTTGCAATGCAGAGCTCTCACCTCCGATTTTATTTTCTGAGCTGACCTGAAAGCAGATAAGACCTTTCTCCCCAGGTGTTTGCCTGAAGGCTGCGTGAGAGGTTGTTTATTTTGCAAAGCTGCCCTCTCTTTCCTGTGTAGAAAGACAAAGCTCTTTATGTTCCCTTTGGGTTGTACACCTGCCAGAGGCAGGCAGATAGCCTTTTCCATGGCTCTTACATATGCACACCGGCTTTTTCACATCTTTTTACAACAGCAAAGACTCTGTTCCTTAAGCAGGTTTACCTAATAAGGCAAACCTCTGTTATTCTGGTTTTGAGTTTGCCGTTCTTTTAGAAAGTCAGGGCTGAAGCTGGTACCACAAGGAGGCAAACCAGGAATGAACAAAGTAAGGTTTCACCTCATACTTCATTTCTTCCTTTAGAATGCATTTGACCGATGGCCTAGCATCTGATGTAGGCAGGCCAGAAGCACTGCAAAAATGTATTTATATATCCTGTCTCGTTTTTATTTTCACTGCTTTCCAGGTATTCAATGAGGACACTGAATTTCATGTAGGTACTTGTAACTCCATCCCCTTCTGCTAAAAGAATCTAAGAAATCTCACTGCATAGCCCCAGAGAAAGGGTTTTCTAGTCAAAATAAGGCCATCCTGATACTCAGTGATGCAGCCTGTTCATGACACTCTGGGTTTCCATACAGAGCTGTGGAGACGGGCAAAAGCAGGAACTGTCTCTGGAAAGATTTCAAGATGAGAAGTGCAGGCTGTCTCTCTGTGCAAGCTCTGCCCTCAGTCTCCAGGAAATGAATGCATGCAGCCTGCAGAGTTTCATTCTCTTTTGGTTTATTACTATTTAAAAATCATTTTTTTTTTAATCCCCTTCTACAGAGGCTTCACCTTTCAACAGAACATACAAAAAATACACACAATAGAAAAAAAAAAAAGATAGGTAGGTAAGTTGCTTTATACAAACAGGTCCCCAAGAACCCAAAAAGGCTAAAACAGGCTTGGTTTCAACAGAAGCAGGCCCATAAATAGGCAAGAGACTTCATTCAAGTAGGGAAAGAGTTATCCATCCTCACCTAAGATCCTTTCTTGCTCACACTGAAGACAATGGGAGGATTCCCAACTTCAGTAGAAGCAGGACTCGGATCCATCAGAGCCAGCGGCAAACTTCTCTGCTCCTTCCCTTCCAAGGCACTGTCTCTTCCACACAGCATGCAGCCAGGGAAAAATGGCAGTTTTCCTGGCTCATCCCGCACTCATGTTTCAGTTGTTCACTCTACAGGACATTGGAGAACAGCCTTTTATTTTCTCTCTTACACTGAGTATTTGAACTAACTGCAGCAAACTTCCAGATTACAACAGTACTGAGGAGAAATTCTGAGCCCGACAGCAAGGCCTGGTTGACTATTTAAGAGCCAGCAGTTAGTCTGAAAGCTTGGCAGAGGGCATGTAAAAATTGCCTGGAGAAGGCACCAGTTTGTAGATGCAGCAGCCAAAAAAGTAATTAGCAAGCATGAGACGTATCGTAAAAGCACTTACCCAAGCTCACTATGTGACTGCAGGAAGCTCAAGAGCATTTATGGCTGCCAGTGGCCATGTGAAGTAATCCCATGGTCCACATGGAATCCAGGAGCTGGGAGAGTCACTGGAACATCAGTGAGACACCAGTTACCTCCTTCCTTCAGCACATCTCAACTCAGAGCACCTGCCAGTCTCCAAAACTGCAGTACAAGTAGAGAAACCAACCAGGAAAAGCTTCATTCACATAAACCCTGAGAGCAGATCAACAATGCCAGGCAGTATTTAAATTAGTTCAAATATGTCACCTTTCAGGAAGAATGTGGCCAAATGTTTAACTTTGAATTACGCCTGGAGTCAGTGAAGCCAAGCACTTGTAGCACAGTTCAGCAGCACAATTTGGCATGTCAATGGAATCTGGAAACATCTTACCCAAGGGTTATCATAATCTCATTTGAAAGACAGGAACAAAACAGAGGAAGAGGCTAGAGATGACACACGGCGTTAATTCTTCACAACCAGGCAGTCATTATCCGCTACCACAGAGCAAACAACTGTGGCTTTTCACAAACATGCTTGAACCATTCCAGACATCACCACAACCCCTCACAGCCAGGCATCCTGCTCCTCTTCTGTACCACTTTGGAGCTAGGTCACGGAAGTAGTTTTAAGATGTTTGTTGGGGTTTTGGTTTCTTTTCTTTTTAGCCAAATAGTTATTTGTTGGGGTTTTTTTTCCTAGCGAACATGGTTCTTTGCAGAGCAGCACCCCCCAGAGCAGGCACAGGCACTGGCATAGGAACAAGTGGAGGGTGAAGGTGCCACAGGAGCAGGCAGACGCGATGTCAGTGCTGCTGCTGACTCTGCCACAGAAGACGCGCTGCCTCCCTCCGGTGCAGGCTCTGTGCTCCAGAACACAAGGCCTCTTTACAGGGACAGACAAATCTGGAAGCCAAATCTGCTCCCAAAGGCTCATTCACAATAGCTGAAGGATCTTGTTTTGAAAAGGATGCTCAGGATAAAAAATGGGACTCTCAGGAGACAGGGGAATCTTCCAGAATCTGTTTTCCCTTCAAAGTTTTCCTATTGGGTTCTTTATCCCATTTGTCATTTGTTTTGTCTCTCAGTGTGGAACCAAGAACATAAGCTCAGAGATTTACTGTGAGCTTGTGTTCTGTTCAGTCAAAACTCAGGTACTGCGCCCAGGTGGATGGCAAAAAGCTGGCTTAAAATACATTAAAATATTTGTAATGCTGTTAAGGTATATTGATAACGCTGAAAACGCTAACACATTCTGTGGGTTTGATTGGCACTTGCTCTCAGAGTTTCTGCCATGCACTGAACAATTGAAAACACCTGTGGGTGTTATATTTGTGGGTGATAAAGGAAAAACTTTTCAGTTTCATTATTGGAAATTTTGGTAGCTCTGTTTCACTTCATCCATTCATGTCTCATTAAACCCAAAGAGAGCTCTCGCCCTCCATTTGTTTTTCCAACAATGAAGTCTGGAGTTCCTTTCAAGTTTACTTTGGCATCTACTTCCTCAAGCAAGCACCTTAAAAAAAAAATCAAAGCTGGAGGTGGTACTCCGCTCCAGTCTCAAGACATAAGTTTAGATATTGATTTCCAAGAACAAAGATTTAGTGAAAAAACAAGACACTAAAGTTACAACAGAGCCTACAAAATCTAGGTTAGCTTTCATACTATCAATTCAATTAGTTGAGTTAGATAGACATTCAGTTACACAGCTCTTCTATTCAAGTCATTCCTTACTGCTGACAGCAGCTGAGGGAGGAAACAATAATTTCAGGGAATATGTGGGAAATCAATACTCCCCAAGTCACTGGCACTAAAACAGGTCTAAAATTGTGACTGGGCATTTGCAATTATTCCAAAGATTGGTGGGAAGACCAACCCCACACCATCTTATAGTTCTAGGCTTTATAAACAAACAAAGCAACCGTCTCCCCCAACACAGACTACTCTGCCCTACAAGAGTTAAGGCACTGGATTGAGAGAAGGAAAAACCTGTGTTCAATTTCTGGTTCTGCTATCAATTTCCCATGTCAACATGGGTAAATCACTTCAGGTGAGCTACACCACGTCTGACTGCACACATCTAGTGTATGACAAATGCAAGGTAAAATCACTCAACTCAGAGTGGAATGAAGTCCCATTACATTGCTTTACCTTGCATTTGTTGTAGATAAACAGCATATAAAGGTCAATTCAGGCAACCAAAGAAGCCTGACAATAAGTCTGTGCCCCTGCATTCAACAAAACACTTAAGCTTGCAGGCAAGTGGGTTTTAGTCCTTCATCTTTATTTCACTCACTCACCTAGGAGCATCTATTCATTTTCTGTCTGTCTTTAATGTTTAGATTATAAATGTTTGAAGATGTTTTCATCACACTGAATACACAAGAGCCTCAGCCTCAGTTGAGGGGTTTAATGGACTTCAATAATACAAAGAAATACTATAACTCTCATTATCAAAATTTGGATCAACCACAGTCCTATTCTTGGCAGGGAAGTGCACCGGCTCCAGCACTGACCTGCAGTGCCACCAAAGATGACAAGTGACGGAGGGCTGTCCCAACATGAGAACTATCATCTACACCTTGATACGCCAATTAAAAACAGAATGGAAAGAAGGGAGCCTGCAGTTCAAGATATGTTAAACATTTACCCTTCTACCTCTGAACTGAACTTACAAGCCTGCTGAGTTTTGTTTGGATTCATCTTCTGGGCTTTCTCAAAGTACATTACTATCCAAAATGGAACGCTAGGCTTCCAAAGAAGCAAAAAACTCTGAAAATACACCACTGCTAAAGATCTGCCCAGCCTACTGCTGGCACCGATCCACACCGGCCTCTTGTGCTGGTGCAAATCTCACCCTTTTACACCAGGACGACCCAGGACTGTTATTTCAGGATCGTTAGCTTCCTACCCAATTGTTTCCCCTGTCCACTAGACTGAGAAGTAAGTAGCTTTCATTCAATGTATTCATGACAACTTAGTAAGCATTTTCTTTGATGAGCAAAATGCGGAGTTAGTGTTTTAGAAGGCTTCCTTTCTAGTTCAAGGCTTTTAATTTCATTCATCAGGTTAAATTCAAAATTAAATTCAGACACACACGGCCAAAATCCAACCCACTGGTAACACCAACGTCAGTGGAGCTCAGTGTAGGCTGAAAACATCCTACATCCTTAACTGGGCTTTCAGAATTGAATTTTGCAACTAGAGCACCCTCTCTCAGTGCATGTAGGAACACTAGGGTGGCAAACTTACATCTTTCAGAATACAGCCTCAATTCAACAAAAGCTTTCCTGGTGGCTTAAATGTGAGCCACTAGTGAATCGGAGAGATCGTGGCTGCATTTGCTAATTCCAGTGGATTGTTATGCTGACTGGAAAGCCTGCTGTACCTTGACTGGCTTGACAGTTTACAAAGCCATCTCATGATGGCCTAGATTCGTAAGGTGTTTTAAAATGTTTTGTTACCTTTCTCTAATGTCCTGTTTCCATTTTCCAAGCTTTTCCAACTAAGCTTACCAGTACATTAATAGCAATTCCACAAAGCTTTAATTTGAAGGTGGGTTGTTTTGGTTTGGTTTTCCCCCCGCTTTTAAATGCAACTCATACCTATTCCAGGGATTCTGGAGGAAGATGAATGGAAAAGAACATGTCCTTCAGTCTCACAACACAGATTTATAGCAAAACATCAAGTCCACTGCAACATGCTCTCAATTTAGAAAGTGCTGGTGCTATAAAAAAAAAGCCATTGATTATTTATCCTTGCTTTAAAATACTTGAGAACAAGTACAAAAAAGTAGCTTCTCAGAAGAGAGAAGCTGGGGCTTCTAAGTCTGTACAACTTAGAGCACCATCCCAAAATCCATATGCTCACAAAAGTCTCTGTAATTCTAACACAAAATCAAAACAGAAATGTGTTTTATCACAGTCCTGCATGAGCTGCAGGGGTTGGATCAGGAGCACCTGGGCAACACAGGTTGTAGCCCAACCACGGCTTGTGGCTGCATTCACATTTCACACAGACGTGTCTCCTGCAGGACGTGGTCTGTCCTGCTCCAGCACCATATGAACAGTGGAGACAGCTGCTGTTTCACAGAATGCAAGCCTGGCGTGGGACCGGGGCTCTTCAGGACTCTTCTGGAAATATTCAGTACACACAGCAACGCTGTTCACCCAATCACTGCTTAAGCTTTGCTCATTAACCTCACAGCAAGTGTGAGAAAACTTTCCAAAGATGGGAAATTAAGGAATAAATGCAGTGAGCTGACCTACGTGACTTTGGGCATCAACAGCAGAACCATCATTACAACTCAGAGCATTCCTAACTCCTAACCCTGTGTTAATCAAGCAACATTTATACCTGGATTTGGTACATAAAGACCTTGACAAGTTACATGGGAAGAGGAGGGCCAAAAAAGGACACTATTTCGGCATTATTTCAGATTAAATGGAACCCCAACAGCCTAGAGACCGGCTTCTTTGCATTTCATAACCAGTTCTTTTGCAGACAGACGCTGTTTGCAATTCTCATCTCTTACAGTAGAAACCCCCTTCTCTGGAAAAGGAAGGAGTACAACCAGCTTTTGCAAACCTGACTAGAGGCAGATCAGGAGAGCACGACTGCAGCCAAACAGCCCAGGTCCCTGGGAGTGCGGTACCATGCAGAGAGGGATTACTGCCCTGTTTACTGGTTCTCCTTTGCACACCTTTGGGACAGGTGGCAAAGCTTCTCAAAAACCAGACAGAACAAGGGGATGCAAAGTTACGTACTAACTTCTTTAATAGTCCAACCCAATTAACCAAAATCACCCCGTGAACCCCTGGGTTTATTCACACTAAACAAGTCAGTGGTACATAGTGTTACCCGATAGCTGAGCGTGTTTACACCCTAGCTCCCCACATGAAAAATGAGCACCAGTCAAACAGACTGCAATGGTGGTTTTCCTTNGCTTTTTTTTTTTTTCTTTTCTTTTTTTTTTCCCCATAAAACTATTTCTTTCATAGACTTAAAACAACCAGCTAGCCAAGTTATTAATTATGGTACATCTTAAAAAAAAATTAATACTAACCCTAATGTGACTGCTGTTTTCAGAGTGCTCTGTGTATTGCCTTAGACTGGCTTTTCAGTAGCAATTCACTACAACAGGTCCTAAAATAATAATAATAATAGAGAATTAAAATCCCGACAGCAAGTTTAATCATTAAAAATAACAAAAACAACCTGTTCTGAATGGTGATTTTTGTCATCAGTTCAGTCCTGCTGCAGCACTCACAGCCTCACAAATGGCAGAAGGGGGACAAATTCTCTCACTTTCTTTAAATTTTTGTTTTTAAAAGGACAACTGCATTGTAACCTGCTAGGTACCAAAGGGCATTTTTCTTCATGTCATATTCAATAATGGGTCTGTTTTAAAAACTTACTGCTTTTCTGAGGCAGGTTAGGGAAGGCGGGGAATAGAGAGAGAACAGAAGCAGAGCTCACTGCAGCTGTAGCTCCCCTGGTGCCTCGGTCGCTAGGACTGTCTAACTCTCAGATCAGTGCTGGCAACTTTTACTTATTCTAGAAGATCATGATGAAACACCAGCAGCAGCCTCTAAAACTCCATTTGGTGTTTAAGGTCATATCTCCTATTCAAGGTCACCGTCTTTTGTAATTCATCAGCTCAGAAGCACTTTCTTCCTCTCCCCAGGGAAGGTTTAAAGGTGGGGTAGGCATGGGACAAAGAGGGAAGCTAAAATGAATAAAAAATTCTCAGCTATAGAAACAAATTTCATTATTTCCTCTTTCATTCACAGCATCTTATCATTATAGCCAGACTGCTGCTTCGCTTTCTGAAGAGCCAGCTGATCTCATTTCCCCTCTGGCCCCATTGGTTGCTGGTCGACCTCTGGATCCACTAGAGATGACGCAAACGCTGACTGGACGATCTGAAACCCGAATGACTCCAGGAGAGACATGTTCTGTTGGGGTGAAAAGGGGGATCCTAGAGCAGGACCGAGGTCCCCCAGTGGGCCACCAAGAGCCCTGACGTGAACTTTCTGTATGTGTTTGTTCAGATAAGACTTTGATCTGAAAAAGCTGCCACATTCAGGGCAAGGGTACTTCTTCTCTCCTTCCGTCTCCACTTTGTTTTTGCTGACTGCCATGTCACATGAGAAGGACCCGTTGGCGCTCTGTTTCTCAGGAGTCTTGAGGTCACTGGTGTCGGAGAGGTCTCCGTATGAATCAGAACTCTCAATCGGGTCCGAATGTGAGCATTTCTGGCCTTCTACAGGAAAAAGAAAAGAGAGAAGTTTTCAGAATCTTATCTCCCTCCAAAAATTTATTTAACGTGCATTCAAATATATGATATGGTTGCCACTCTATTTCATTAATGCTTGTCACGACAGAATGATTCACACTTAACATTGCAATCCCTCATATTCTAAAGCCCCTGACCATAGCTCCTCTTTACAACCACTGGGCTGCTATCAGAGCAACATTCAAGTTTTATTACGGATTTGTCATAATACTGAATGAACTCATAGTGGATCTCTGGTTTACATAAAGCTTTTCTGATTCCCAAATATAGCACGTTTATACCGCAGGCACTACAAAAGAATAGGTCTAACAATGAGTTTTTAACTGGACAATTCACTCCCATGCTTCCGAAGTGTTGTTGAGACTTTGTGGGAGAGCCTAGAAACTTAATAAAGTACAACAGTGTACAGCAAGGTGAGAAGAAACCTGGAAATACTCAGCAAAACAGCAGTGAGCGACGGCAATTTAAGAAGTGTGATTCCATTTAGCTTTGAGGACCTCATTTTTACAAGTAAGTGCAACACTGTTAGAAGTCAACTTCATAATTTGGAATTGCTGTGATATGAAACAGGAGGGAGGCCAGGGACACTCCTTTAAGTCATTTGGATACATATCCCGGCCAAGCCATTGGTATGTCTGGAGTGTTCCCATTCTCCGCTGGCAGAAAGCCAAGGAAGTTTGTCCACACTTTTTGCTCACTGAATATGAATGAGCGTGGGAAACCCAGACGTGCTCCCTAAGGAGGTCTCTGAATACAAATAAGCTGCATCTACTGTTAACTCCAAAAGACCAAAGAACCACTTGGCACAACCCAAAAGACAGATTTGCTCTGGACTCAGCATTACAAACCAAACAGGATATGCATGAAATCAATACACCGCTGAGCTGGAGTAAATCTCTAAGTCAGCACACCACCCAAAACCAAAGGGCTTCTGTGCTAACTCTATCAGGACTTCAACAGAAAAAAAATTACACAACCATAGCTTTCTGCTGCACAGGCTTTGTTTAACCCAGCCTGCTGTGCTCTTCTGGGCAAGAAAAAAACCAACTTTTTGGGACAACCATGGTTTCTAAGTATATTCTGATGTTTCGACTTCACCAGGAATACTGACAGCTTAAACGAAGAAATAAAAATCTAGACAGATTAACACAAAGATATACGTATTCAGAAGTTAAATACTCTTTAGCTATTCTTAGAATAATACCTATTTTTTTCCCCCAGAAAATAAATGCACGGTAAAACCCCTCAAAAGTAAGTGAACTATTACCACCCTCTACCTCTCCTCCTCAACAACAGCATTAAAAGGGTAAGTTTAACTACAGAGAGCTGCACGGCTCCTCATCAACCTGAAGATGAATGTTGCTTTCACCATTCAAGAATTTTTATGAGCTACATTCTGTGACTCCTCCTTTCACCCAAAATCAGAAACACAGTTTGTCCAACACGAGACTCAAGTGTAGTGGGACTAAGGAATGGACAAGGATCTGCACCCCGCAGGCAAAATTCACATGCTGATTGCTGCTAGGAGGGTGGTCAGGATGAATTAACATGGCTTTCTCAATCTCTAACATCAAAGAAACTGCTAAAAATTCACATGCTCTTGTGTCCCTCTCCTTCCCCTGGCTATCCATGCTACGCCATTTCTCTGCCATCTCCCTAAGCATCTTTCCAGGTTTTCCCCGTCCTTTCCTCTCTTCCCTTCCTCATGCCCAGCCTGACACCCCACAACACAAAGCTCCGCACAGAGCAGCAAGGTGCAGAGCAGCGAATCGCTTGCCTTTGATGCCATAGGTCCTGACGCAGTGGAACGCTGCTCCCCCATTCGGGATGGACTCCTGGTGCCTGGAGACCTGGGGAAGGGGAACACCGTGGTGGGTTTTAACATGGACCTTTAAGTAGGAGGCAGAGGAGAAACCTAAACAAGATAAAAGGAGATGAGATCCTGCCACCAGCAAAGACACATATCTGCCTTCCCTATTCTTTTAATTATCTCTGGCTCCCACTCCCTATGACAAATGTGCTGTTCCATGAGCTGGATTTCTGGTTAATACAGCGTGCCCAAGGAGGACCCCAGGCACCACTGGGCAATGAATGCCAAGCACACCTTTCATCAGGCCTCATTTGCTTTTTGGAAGTTGCAATGAGAGAACAGCCTCCTTGAGGAGAAAAAAACATGGAATAAACTCATCAGATGACATGAAACCTTCTGGAAAAAGGTAGAAGATACATGACACAAAAAGGCACCCAATTTTATGCTGTTTCATTTATTTTAATTAAAAATGCCTTCATCATCTGATAATACTTTGGGAGACAGTCCAAATTAGTTTATTCTCTGTGCTGTTAAGATCCGAAGGAACGCCATTTATGAGCATCCTATTTTGTGTGTTTTCCCCTCAGCTTTCCAGTATTTACATGACTCCCAAAAGGCATAATATTTTGTTCCATAGTAATTTTTGAAACATATTTTGTCTGTTCAGCTCATCCCGAGTTTTAAAAAACAGATTAAAACTCATGTTTTGTCAGCAGACAAAAAAACCTGAAACAAAACGTCAGTATTTGTTAGCTCTGATTAGTGTTTAAGCCCCAAACACTCTGCTTAAAACAGTGAACATTGTGATTTGGTTCTAGAACACTTCGGATTCAAATTTTTGCTGTCATGGATCATAAATCTGTAATTAAAATTCACAGCATAACAATGAGTTCATACCACAGCTGTTTAACAAATCCAGTCTGTAACTTCCCTTTCATATGAATTTTAACACTGGGTAGATATTTAGCAATAATTCACCAGAATAATTACCTTTCCTCAGTAAAACTGAAACTCACAGCAGACTGAATTCTGACAACACACATAAAATACACAAATTGTACAAAGAAAGCAGTTGTTTAAAGTCTGCTATACACCAGGTTCCCTATCCTTCTGCAGGGAAACGTGCATTTTATTTAAAAATCTCCCCTGCACGTTTAGCCTGTAAAACATGAATAAACAATGCAGCGCTTTCATTGTTTGAACACCAGACCTGCCTTTGTCACGCTGGCTGAATTCCGCAAGGGCTGCAGTGACATCCAGTGGTTGTTAGGTCGAAACTCAAGCTTACAGATGTCGGGGAAAAAAGACAGTATCTCCCAACCCGTATGAGTTTCTGCTTGGCACCATGATCAGCTCAAGGAGAGCAGGATGGTGCTTGGATCTTGCACAGCATCCTCCAGGTTGTTACCACAAAAAGGACTGGGATAAGCATAAGCCTGCAGCCGAAATGGAGGCCAGGTTTTATGTCACGCCGTTAACCTAGAGCTTCAGAATCTGAAGGTGCCTCTCACTTCACACTGTTAACATCACTGCCAGGACCTGAGAGTTCCACTGCTGGAACTCATTATCCAAAAGCTCCCTGGACAGTTTCAACATTAAATACAGAACAGCTTTGTTTTCCCAAATGATTTCACCTCTCTTAAATCAGAAAAGGGAACACACATCATTAAAAATGGCTCATCAGAAAAAACAAGATACCAAAATGCAGCAGCAACCTCCTCCAACACATTAAGGGGTCTGTGCCCCTGTGCAAGCCAATGGCGCGTTTCAAAGTTGTGTATTAATCGTTCAGTAAAAGGCACCAAGAAGTCAGAATTATTTTTCGAGCTTGCTTTACATCCCACAAAGCCTAAATTTACGTCTCTGTTTAAGTGAAGAGTATCACATACAGATGGAAAACCCCCAACAGGTCTTAGTCATATGCTTTAGTATTAGGTGGTTCAGCGAGGAACGGGCAGTTGGACTTGATAATCTTTATGGGTCCTTTCCAACTCCAGATATTCTAGGAATACATGAAAAGCTGTATCTGTACAAATAAGGGTAAAACACATTTCTAGTACTCTTTACAAAACTTGTTTTAGAAATCTGTTAATACAAGGTAATTCACTGGGTGAAGAGGGAGAAGCACCTTGACTCTTCTGCTACACCAGGAGGTTAAGCAAGACTGATCATATAATATAGATTTCTATGTACAGTGTATAATTTTCAACTCGGTGTGTATTTTTAAGGTTTTTCTTCCAAACTGAATGCAAGGACTCAAGTATCATGGTTGCTCTATAGGGACCCAGCTCTTTAGCAAATAAAATTCCTAAAACTGTCCAGAAACTATTTGCTTCAACCATGTAAAAAAGTGAAGCGTTCCACAGACACCTGTATAGTACAATCTCCTCCTGTTGCAGACAGACTCACAAAGGCTTTCAGCTTTCCTTCAGTGCTGCCCCAGCCCATGGAAATAAAATTACAAAAAAAACCCCAGCCTCTCCATTACCTCGGTTACAGATAGTGCAGAAATTGCTTGGTCCTTCACTATGTTTCTTCAAATGATCGGCCATATATGCGGCTCGCAAGTACTTCCCACACACCTGGCAGGGAACTTTGTCTTCGTGACACGCTAGGTGTGAGCGCAGTCGGTCACGGGTGGCAAAGGAAGCATTACAGGTCTGCAGGTACAACGAGAACCATGTGACTCATGTGCTCTGCTAAAAGCGCTTTTGTCCAATACATTCAGTGTTCTTTAAATAACTTACACCCTGTGCAACCAGTCACACAACACGATGATGTACAAGCCATTTTCCCACAAATGCAAAATTCAGATCACAGAAGTGCTGCACAAAATGTGACCTTATTTCCCAAAAGAATTAAGAAAGCAGAAAACAGCTCTAAAATTCTACAGACAGTAAAACTTAAATCAAGATAGAGTAGTAAGACCTTATCTGCTCTCTGAGGATGAAGATACTAAAATTTCAAGTAATATTTAATAAAAGAAACAGCACAAGCCACTTAATTCAATTTACAGTAGATTCTGCCATTTCTCTGAGCCGTTACCATCGCTTCAGGCCACTCAAAATGCCCTCTCTGTCATTGTGTAAGTTTCACTCCTTGATCTGATCAATCTCGCTTCAGCACACAAAAACTCTTTGGAGTATGAAGACACACACACAAAGCATCAGAGAACTGGCTGGGGTGAGGATGTGACAAAAGACAGTAAAGAGCTGTCCTGGTGCCACAGCAGCAGCGCAGACAAACGATGCAAGTGAAGCCTCAGGACTGAGCAGGTATCAGCGTAACTGCCTGGCACTGTGATAGGTTTATCACTTACCCCAGTCAAGGTAGAACATTCCGCTTACTGCCAGGAAACAAGCTTGATTTGGCACAAAATAATATTGACTCTACCTGCCCCCTTCCCAGACACAATCCATAGGATGAGGCGAGTGCAGGCTCCTTCCCTCCTTTGCAATCACAGCGCTGGCAGGCAGGCACATACGGAGCTGCTCTAACAGCTGCCAGTTCTGAGCAGCTCGCTCTGCCTCTAACGCACGGAGGGGAACACACCGCCGGCTCGAGGTATTAACGAAAGAGTCTGCAACCACTGCTACCAGTGCAAGTGGAAAAACAAGTGCAAGCGTATGCTAGTATGACCACAGCAAGCGGGCAGCAGTGAATTCACAAACGTACAGTGTCTCAGTTATACCACCTTTATATAGAATAACACAAGTTTGCAATGTATAAATGAAGCCCTCTAAGAGGTTATAGAAGTCTACTGAGTGAGTGGGGAACTGGTTATATTCTGTTGTTTCAAGTATGAGCGTGTAAGTAAAAAACTGTTTCAACAGAGACAAACTTGTTAAAGTAACAGTCCTGATACGACTACAAAACTACAGCTTCAAGTAAGTGAAACTGATAATACGGGAGAGGATAACCCAAATCATTTAGTTAATCAGGACTTCAATCAAAAAAGTACTGAAGGCAGCTGAAGAGTATCTATCGATTTCAACAGGCTTTCCCCTCGCTCGATCCTGCGGGGTGTTTAATCGTGCCAAACGCTCACAGAGCTGAGGCTCCTCTGCAGCCAGTGCAAGGCCTGGCCACTCAAAGGACCAGGGCATTATAGAATCATGGAATGGTCTGGGTTGGAAGGGACCTTAAAGATCATGCAGTTCCAATCCTCCTGCCATGGGGAGGGACGAACTTAGACAGACAGCAGTGACATTCTCTGGATTTCTGTGACACACACAGTTCAGCCAAGCTCACCACACCAAGACTCATAAATTACGAGCAGTGAAGATTAAGAGGCAAAGCCCTGAATTTGAAAGATTTGTCTTAGTTTGAAATCTCAGTACACAGCGCTGAGCAAAACAGGCGCAGCTTACGCTTTACTGAAGTGCTTTTGGGGGGAAGCACTCACTTAGGGTGGGATTCCAGCACTGACTCTAACCCATCTGCTGGGTATTAACTAAAGACAGGTAACAAGGCAATCGGGGATGGCAGCCAGAAGATCCACCATCAGCACGCCTGGCCACGCTGAGCCACAGCGAGCGTCCGCACACAGCACTGGGAGCGCAGACTGGGAACAAACCACATAAACACAGGGATGCCAGAAGCAAAGCCGCATCTATCCCACTGGAAGCTTATCGTGTTGAAAGCTTAAGGAAAGGCAATATAACCATTTGTGTGTTTGATTTCTCACTCTTGCTGCTGAGCTGACCAAAGTTCACCCTGGATAAGCAATATAATAAATATATCTGCAAAGAAGCTTCAAAAAATTAAGTCCAGCGGAGAAAGCAAGAACCAGTTCAGCTGAATGGTAACAATGGGAGACAGGACTAGGCTTAAAGAAAAACCCAAAGTTAACGGTCAAATAGTTAATATTTATAAAAGGTATAGAGAAAAAAAAGTTTTATTTTACAAAAGATGTGAAGTGCTAAATAAGTGCTAAGTATTTATAATTAATGGTTAATCATAGCAGAAAACCCTCCAGTGCTTTCCTATCAAACATTGCACAGGTATATAAATAGATTAAAAATAATATATATAAAGTTTAAAAAACATTGTTTAAGAAATACCTCTTGAAGTTTCAACTTTTCTATGGATGTGGATGTCTCTGAGCTTATTCCATGGTGGCTGCCATTTTCCTGCTAATAGGCAGGAAGTAAGAGAAATTAGGACAGGAAGAAACTCATTCTGCATTGAAATCAATGGGAAAAGCACTGGACTTGGGGTGCCAATTTTAGGTTTACTTAAATATCTAGATCTTTTTCTTTGACAAAAGTTATGCTTTAATTTAACCTGCATTTTTCTCTTTTTTACTTAAATCGCTAGAAGAACAAACTGCCTCTTCTCCTCTGAGAAGGAGCAAACTCTGGTTTTCTCCCCGTTTTCTTTCACGTCCACAGATTCTTAGGCCGCTGTTTCCTCCCGCAAGACACCAAACTGTGGTACCACTCACACTCCAAAGCCAACAACCCGGCTTTGCCCCTTCCCATGACACATCAGCAAACTGAGCTACCCCGTTATGACCAGAAAACCAACTTACCCACTCTCCTACACCCCAAACTCAACTGTCAGATTAAATCACCACTGTAACAACCCAGGGAAGAGGATCCAGAGTGCCATTTGGTGTCAGTCAGGGCTGGACACCACAGCAACTCTTTGGATCAAACTGCTCAGCTGCCTTGTCTCTGTGGGGGCCTTCCCTGTCCTGAGTCTATTTAAACAGTAATTAAAAGGCTAGGATGCAGTCTTTGGCATCTGGTGCTAAAGGGGCTGGAATTTAGAATAATTTTTCAAAGATCTGTGAAGCACAACTGTTGCTTCAGGGGGATGAGTGCAGGATTACATGCTGAGCACTAACAACTACCGCTGTTGCATGATGTTCAGCTTACAACTGTCCCGCTTCTCACAGTTTCATTTTATTTATTTTGAAGTTGGCCTGACATCTTCACGCTTTGTTTTGGTAGTCAAAAACTGTCTTGTGATGCCACACCGACAGAACATCAGATATCCACTGGTTTGCCAAGACACACGAGGGCTCTGGAGAGCGGCCGGTGGATTTTAGTTAAATCGTGACAGAGCACAGCTTCCAAGAAGGCCACCAGGACAGACGGTTCTGGAAAGTTTTCCTGTTTACTGACAGAGCACTTCTCTTCTGCAGCAAACATCAACAAAGCGTGACAGTAACAGGAATTTTCAACAGAAACTCAACATACAAAAAGGATGCTCGATGCTTTTCAGGCTGCTCTCGCAGGGAGCTAATCTGCCAAACAAAATCAATGGTAGAAGATAACGGAAAATGGCAAAACAACATGCCAATATTAAGCTGTTTTCCTTCTTAGGGGCCAGATTCTGTGTTCAGATACATGTCATGGAAAAGAAGTGTAACCAGTTATGAGATAATCACAAGGAGAACGTTATCAATTTATAAATCAGTTTTCAGATGTGGAACAGATTCCTAGTGTGATGGTGTCCCTTCTGTGGTTTGTACCACGCACAGCAGGTCTGTGCATACTTAAGAGAACTTTCTAAATCTGACAGGATATCGAGTACGTATTTGCAGACACACAACAGCTCCTTAACACATTTTCTGTATCTTAAGATTTATGAAGAATTAACTTTGTGGTGTTAAGCAGTCAAAACTCAAACCCAACCCACACCTGAATGACAACCCCACCTCTGTCCTGATGCTGATACCCTACAGCCTGCACCTTTAACTGAAACCAACAATGCACACAGCATTGTGGCACTTTAAACAACACACAATGAGAAAGACTGTTCTTAGAAACTGCTATCAGAAAATACATGTGTGCAAGTAGACCGAGTTGCACTTCACTGTACAATCTTAGCTTCTGTATTTTTTGAACTTCTCACTCTTATCGTATCCTCTGATTCACACTGACAAGAGTTTATATTTAATATTCTTAAATCCATAAGAAAGCTATAAACGAATTAACAGGCATCAGCTGGCAGAGGACAATCCACGTCTATCAACGTTATTCATAACCTGTGTTCATTCAGTAACCTTGAAATCACCTGGCAAATGATTATGCTGGGATCTGAATATTCACTTCTGTACTTGCACATCAATATAAACTGATGGGAAAAAATCTGTAGTTGCCCTCAGTTCATCCACTCCGACACCTTGCTATCCCCAAACTGTGAAATCTTTATATGAGTGGAACTTTCCAATTTATTGAAATCTATAGCCCCTAAATCATCTTGAGAAGCTCAAACCAATCTAAGGCTTTATATAGGACATGCAGCTAAATCAACGTGAAAGCTCCATGGCCTGATTTCAAAGGTGCTGGGTTTCCGCAGGTCATGTGGAGATCAATAGAAACTTGAGGTGGCTCTAGGAGTCTGAAAAAAAGTGCAGATCAGGAAGCTGCAGCCATGCAGGGCTGAGCGAGTTCATGACACGTGGCTGAAAATTTTAGAAGAAAAAAAAATCCTCTGACCTTCACTGTCTTCAAATAAACTCAAAATTATCTTGCTCCAACATTTAAATGAATAATTATTTAAATCTTTTGGGGTGGACCGAGCTGGAGACTGTTAGCTCAACAAACGCGTCACAAGTTTGCCCAACAACTATGTGAGGGCAGTGAGTGATAGTGGAAGCTGATTCTCAGATTTGGTTTTAATTAATACTTCCAAGCACCTTTTAAAGCTCTCTGAAAATTAGTTAGAAAATATATTTCTTGATTTGATATTTCAAACCCTAATGACTAATTTATTAACTGTAAAAAGCCATATATAATGTTGTGACATTTACTCTGTAGGATACTATGATGCTGTTATCTCTGTTCCCCCGGGAGTGAAAAAAGCTTCCAGTTTTGCTCAGTGCAATGTTCTGAAGGCTATGTGGATAATAAAAAAAAAGAGTATCTTTGCAAGTTATGAAAATTTACCGATTTTATTTGAAATTGTTCTAAAAAATGAAGTCATCGTTGGAGCCTCCTGTTGGCAACCACTGCGATAAAAATGGGGGGAGGTGGAGGGAGTCACCTGTGATGTTGCCTTTAAGCCAGAGGAGAAGGTGACTGGGGGAGAGATGCAGGGTGAGCCTGGGACAGAGCGGCAGGAGAACATCTGGTAGAGGGAGGGGCCAGGAGGACAGCACTGTGGGTGACACAGGGGGCTGGGGGACGGGAGGGATGTAAAGCAGCATTTGCTGTCTCACGCTGTCATTTACAAACTTTTATCCCAACTCACACGTACGTGGGATTTTTACTGATACTCCGTAACTGCCTGCGCACACAAACGCGATGCCGAGGATTGCCCGTACGTCGGTCTCGGCCCCGCCAGCTCCTACCTGACACTTGTGGGGTCTCTCCGAGGTGTGCACCTGCTTGATGTGCCCGTTCAGGTGGTCTGGCCTCGAGAGAAAACACACAGAGCAATTACAACAGGTACTTGGAATAAACCCACAATTTTAACAAAACAAAAGCCAAGAGCCCCGTGGCGCATCTTTGCCAAGCACAGCGATATTCAGCTTTCCAAGACCCAGATCGTCAGCAGCTGGAACTCTGCTCGGGAAGCGCCCTCACCAACTCACTAAAAGGCTCTGTTTCCTCAGGAAGAAATGATGACCGAGTGATTAGAGCGAACAGGGAACATAAGCTACAGTTTTCATGCCTGCAAGTCCCCTTCCAAATCCTGTTTGCTTCTTTTAGATCTTGACAATGGGGGCAGTTTGATTTACAATTGCTGAATATTTGAAAATCAGACCCAAATGGTTTGTGTCCCAAATGCTGAGGTAAGAAGCCAGCTTTGAGCAGGTCTGTGCAAGGAGACTGACTGAACCCTGCTGCTGCAACACATCTCCTACCAGTGAGATGAAAAAGCACTGTCCCAACTCACAGTGCGGCTGGGAGGCTGCAAAAATACAAATACAGCGAGGGTCCCAATGAGAAGGTGCAACGGAAGAGCAAATCGTTACTGGAAAAAGATCACTCTTCACAACCAATAAAGCCTACTTTGAAGAAGAGAGGGCTGAATAGCTGCAGATTTTCCTGGTGGGAGTTTCTCCTAGTGGCAAGGCGGCTTTTCATTGTATGAGGCCAAAACTGCTTGGAAACAAGTTCTCCACCCTCTCCTCCCCCAACTCCCCAGCTGCGCCAATGAGAGGGCGCGGGATGGAATTCCCGCACTGCAGACAGAAAATAGACCAGCTTGGCAGTCAGGCTGCTCGCCTAGATGCTCCCGCGGGCTGGAGCGGCGTAACCAGAGACAGGCTGGGGTCCCTCCCAGCCCCTCAAGCCTGGCAGCCCACCGTGCTGTGCTACCGAGTGGAGAAAAGGATGCTGGAATCAGACTTCCAAAATCTCTTGGCTGCTTCCACAACTAGATACTGAAACTTAAAGAAAGCGTCTCTACTTTTCATTCATGCTTCAGTTTTACAAAGAAGCGCAGACACTTTTGTTGTTTACTTTTACAGTAACAGTCCTGTCTGTTCACATTAACATACTGGGAAAAATGAGAACTCAACAAGGATCTTGCACTTTTCCTTCTCGACCTTTCATACAGCAACAGCAGAAATCTTTAAGCATGAATAAAGTAATAAGAATTGGCAGGTGATCTTAGGCAGCACTTTAACAATAAAAATGCTTCCACTTCCAGCTACAGGTGGAACGTTCCATCTCTACGTTTCTATTCCTTATGAAGGCGCATCCTTAATTACTGCAGGTTTTAAAGAGAGTCTACATTTTCTTAATTTATTTCAGTAACAAAAAGCTCCTCTGTCAAAGAGAGTGAGCGGGGACACAACTTGCTACACCTGTACCATGGGGACGACTGGGTTGTAGCCTTTGGATTTGTTTCGGTATCGGGGTTCCTTCCCTCCTGCTGGAGCCCATCGACTGCTGTAGAAAATAACAGAGCGCAGGCATCCCCCGCCCCCCGCAACTTCCAGCCTCAAAGCCAGCACCAAACTTCCCAGCAAGTTTCAAACTCATTAACTCAGACTACGAGATACCACTAACACAGCTACGCGTATCAAACTACTTATTAAATTAACTCCCACAAACAGCAACATCAGCAACATGAAATGCATGGCTCTTACGTATGTTGCAGGGCAGAGGATCCCCTCCAGAAGGATGCAAACCCAAAGGACACAAAGACCATGTATTAAAAGATACTTGACGCTGCAGCCCTTGAAATCTCACCTCTTCCTTCACATTTGGGTGCTAAAAACCATTACAAACTAAGAGAAATGAAGGGAAGTTAAGAAAATTTTAAATGGATACAAGAAAAAGAATAACCTTGCCATGTATTAATATTCGCGCTTCGACAGCACCTTCAAACCAGCTGTGAGTCAGCAGTCTCAGGACCCCGGTGTGAGGCAGGTAACTATTTCTCTACCCGTTACCCATTCTACAGTGAAGCAACTCGAGGGAGAGGAGAAACGACCTGCCCAAGGACAGGGCTACTCCGAGCCTGGGAGGACACCTCACCTAGAAGCCAGCTCCTCCCAGTTCTACGCCTTAATTACTTCTAAACCCTTTCAAGAGAGGGCAGAATAGCATCCCAGTGCGAATGATGGAAATCTCTTTTCTTGAGACACTGTGAGATGGAGCAGTCAAACTATGCTAAGCACCAACTGTTCTCGTATCCCAAGGGATAGGAAAGTCAACTTCCTAGGTCTCCGTTGGTGTCCATGGTCCTTATCAGCACTCTCTTACCTGGAGAAGCCTTTTCCACAGCTCTGGCAGATGTAGGGCTTTCCCACAGAGCCATCGTGAGATCGAACATGATAGGACATCCTGTCTTTCCGCTTGAACCGTAACCCACACACCGGACAAGAGTAAGGCTTCTCGCCGGAGTGCGACAGCTTGTGCCGATTCAGGTGGTACACGTCCCGAAAGATCTTGCCACAGATCTCACAGGCCACCTGTTTCCTCGTCCGGCTTCTTTTCCGGGGTGCGTCGGGGTCGTCCTGACCAGGGACACCATTTTCACCCAGTCTCGGGGCTGGGATGTCTATGTAGCCCAGCTGTAAGCTCGTCACCCCGTGCTGAGCCTCGTGCTGCCGAAGACGATTAGCATCCGTGAACACCTTCCCACAGAGGCCGCAGGGCAGGATACCGGCCTCTCGCAAGCCTCCGGGGGTGCCGAACATCATGGAGTCCAAGAGATTGGCTTTGCGGGGACGCCCTCTGCCCCTCTTGGTGCCCAAGGCGGGGGCGCTCGCCGCCACGTTCTGGAAGGGGGAGGCGAGCAGCGGCGGGGACAGCGGCCCCGCCACCATGGGCAGGCGGTCCACGCCCTGCAGGACGGGCAGGGAGGACTGTGCGGCGGTGAGCGCCGCCCGCGCCGCCTCGTCGTCGGGCATGCCCGCGATGCCGTTGCCGTTGGGCGCCAGGGCGGCACCGTTGGTCATGTCAAGAGGGAAGCCGAGGTCGGCGGCCCCCGGGCGGAAGAGCATGATGTCGGGGCGCGCGGGGGGCACGAGGATCTGCACGTTGGACTGCTTGATGACCTCCTGGCAGATGTCGATCACGGAGCGCATCAGCAGGAACTTGGCGGCCGTCATGAGCTCGGGGAAGCTCTCCAGCCGCACCACGATGCGCGAGGTGTAGGCGAAGTCCAGGATGTCCCCGAACACCTTGGAGCTGATGGTGTGCATCTCCAGCTCCCGCCCGCCGCCCGCCGCGCCGCCCGTCGCCTCCGCGCCCTCCGCGCCGCCGCCGTCGCCCGGCTGCGCGCTGAACACCGACTCGAAGTACTCGCTGCAGGCGGCCAGCACGGCGCGGTGCGCGGGGAAGCTCTCGTCGCCCACGCGCAGCAGCACGTCGCAGAAGCGGCCGCCGTTCTTGCGCTGCTGGTTGAGGCTGTGCAGCATGTCGGCGCTGTGCCGGCTCACCTGGTACGTGTAGCAGCCCGCGGCGGCCCCGCCGCCCGCCTCGCTCACCCGCTCCATGGGGCCGCGCCGCCCGCCGCCGCCCGCAGGGGGCGCGCGCTCCCCGCCCGCCTCNAGGGGCGCGCGCGGCGCGAGGCGGCGGGGAACGGGGAGACGGTGGAGGGGGGCGGGGGGCGCTCCGGCGGCGGCTCCGGGCTGCCGGCTCCGTCCGTGTGTTTGGAGCGGAGGAAAGATGGCAGCGGCCGCACTTCCTCTTGCACTTTCACCCCTGGGGGGAGGAGAAGGAGGGGGCGATACCACCCCCCCTACGAAAATCCAGCGGGGCCCCCCGGCCGCCGCGCCCCGACCCCGCGCCGCCGCCGCCGCCGAC
>WAAB01014076.1:34255-65218 GCA_013389865.1 Piaya cayana | reverse complement strand
CCCCCTCCCCGCGCCCGGGCCCCTCGCCCGTCGGGCCGGGGGGCTGCGGGGCCGCCTGTCGCCGCCGCGGGCTCGGGGCCGTCCCGGTGCTGAACCGGCTCCTCGAGGAGAGTTCCCCGCCGCTCGCGAGCCCGCACCCCGCACACGCTCGCTCCCGAGCTGAGCCCTTTGTCTGCGAAAGCGGCACTTCTGACGGTGTCGGAGGGCACTTTTCTCCGTTTGCAGCATCGAGGCGAATGAAACGTCCCCGCGTGCCCCGCGCCCTCTCCGGTACCGGCGCCCCGCGCTGCGATAGCGCTGAACCGCGAGCCCCCGAGCCCCGCACCAGCTCCATCCCCGCTCGGTCCCGGGGCAGCGTGCGGGGGGACGATGTGCCAACCCCGCACCGACTCCAGCCTCCAAAGCGCGATATCGCATCGATGGTCCAGGACACGCGGTGCTCCCGCTTCCCACAGGAGCCGTTTGCCTGCGCGGCGGGCACAGGATCACCAGTAGCTCTTTATTGCTGCTTGATGTGTGCACACACCCTGATAGCAACGGGTATTTTTAGAAACCTGAGGTGGCCGGGGCAGTACCCGCGCTGACAAGCCCAGCTCCAATAAACCCTGTGGTGCAGGTAACGCGGAGCTCACGTCCTGTACGTCCGTGTGCCAGCGGCGCAAGAGTTGTACTTGCCACAGCAGCAAGGAACAGGATTGTGTTTGAATGCACTGGCCGGGCTGCGCGCACACACACATACACATACACAGAGCAGTTAAAGCATCTGGAATGTGCTTATCTTCCCTAGTGGCTTTGGTCAGTTGAGCGCCTTTTCCCAAGTGGTTTATTAATTTGCTTTCTTTTAGTCCCCAGCCTCCTGACATGGTTCCTGCTTCCTATTTCAGTTCCCTCCTTGCCTGTTCTTTGTCTCTCCTCTAGGCAGGGGGAGGGGGACCCTGCCGCTCCTGCTGCACTCTCCTCAGAACTTTCTCCAGTTGCCATGGAATGTTCTGGTTTCAGCTTCCAGCCCTCCTGGTTTACAAGGCACCATCCAACCCACCCTGCCTGCTTCTTCAGGTAAAATCTAAGTGTTCACCTCCAAGCGTGGCTGGTTTGGGCAAGCGACCCCTTCATGTGCCACGAGGATGCCACATCAGCACGCGGGGAGCTCATACTCAGAGTACATTGCCGGGTGCCCCTCAGAGGTGACCACCAGCACCTTGCACTCCCAAGGAAATCACAAGGAGACCAACAGAGCTTTTCAGCTTAGTTCCTCAGCTCTGACACGGTACAGGCTGGACCTCTCCTTTCAGTACTGCGACTCTGACCATACTGGCTGCCCCCACCTTATAGCATCACCAACACACTTTAAAGCATCACTTCTCATCGCTTTCTTGGGTCCCAAACTTACCCTGTCCAGACTACGAGACTAGCAAAGTAGTCACTGAACTAGCGTTTGTTTCAGCACAGCCAAATTTCTTCCACTTGCAAATAAGCAGTTTGTGCCATACCAAGACAAAACTTGGCTCATCAGTACAAACAGACTCATAAGATGAAGTTCCCCACATTTAATGTGATGACTGTGTCATTTCCCTGTACTTAGCTATGTATGATTACCTTTGAACTGCTGTTGTGAAGAGAAAGCTCCAGATGATGAGTTTACAATTAAAATTTAAAATCTACATTTTCAGTATACAGATTTTTTTCCCCTTTTCAGATGATTCCTAGCCTTATTTTGTCTGACATCCTCTGCATTGGGATGTGCTGAACTTCTTTTGAGTTCACCTCTCTTAAATAAAGGCATTTTCCTCAGCTACTTTTCCAGCTTCTCACTATTTCCTGTCTCGCTTCTTCTCATGGGAATTCCTGAACTGTCCCTAAATGTTTTGCAGCTGTCTGGTCCTCGCTGAAGTACTTTGATTGGTGTTTCAATAGCATTAGAAACCCTGCTTTGCTCTGAACATGTGTGTGCCATTTGGGACTGCACTCTGTACGTTGCTTATTCCGCTGCAGCTCCCTTGCTACTGGCCTTACTCAGAAGCACAGACCTTAAACTGCTGTGCAAACACAGGAGGTAACACGGGACCACGTTGCAGTCCAATCTATTCAAATACACGTGTGTCTGTGCTAAGTGGAATGCAGCGCTACCTATTTGTTGGTCACTGAAGTCATGAATCTGTACAGGTCATGGCACTGCTGCAGTTGTTCAGACCAGTCCCCATTCTGATACTCTTTAAGAGGGTTCAGTAGTCACTGCTTCACATGGGTTATAATATTAGCAGAGACATTTCTGCACAGCGCTTGTGCCAGCTAATCAAGTTATATGAATATTTTCCTTGTATGTGTGCTCCACAGAAAGACAGAACATGCTGCATTTCATGGCACATTCGCAATTCCAGGGAGCAGCTATCAGTTTTTCTGAGCTTTTGCTGCAATTTTAATTAACAGCAATTGATCTAATAAGCAATTAATTCAACATTCATTACTAGTTAGGTTGATTGTTACTTACATTAAGTTTTTAAACCTTGCTCAATTTTTTATTGGGAATCATCCCCTGAGAATGCCAACCCTGGCAGCAGGGGTTCTCAAACATGGAGACATCACAGTCTCCTGTGTAATCCAGCCGGGGGCCAGTGATTTGTCAGGTTTCTCCTCCAGAAATGGACAAACAACTCTTGTTTAAAAATAGCTACAATTCTCACAAGAACGCCAATGACTGATAATAGGGAGGTATATGATGCTATGAAAAGTATGCAAAAAGTTATTTTTAAAAGGGAAAACGACACTTTGCTTTTCTTCTTTTTGACCATTTTCCTCACTGCTGTGTAGCCCATCTCTTGTGAGGCAGTCCATGATAAAGTCTGGGGAGCTGATGCTAAACTACAGAACCCTCTGTTGTTAAACTACTTTAACACAGTCTCAGAAGCAAACCTTCAATATTTAATCTCCCCTTTGCTCCCCTCATTTCTTCCCTCTGCACAGTTTAACCTATTCTAGACTGCCTGGAACCAAAGCAACCTGAGCCATTCAAAACAAGAATTCCACATTAAGGATCTGGTCAAAATGACTCTAATGGGCTCCCCATGACTTAGGCATCCATGCCTACCTAAGCAGCCCTGACAGACAACTTTCTCATGTAAAACATACCTTACAATGCAATCCTAAATACACAAAGCAAGTAGTCAATGCTCGGTATTTACAGATTAATAGCTGAACTGTTGTGCTGTCCTGAGGAGGACTTCTCCAGAAATACCAAGTAAAGTGGCATAAAAATGTTAATCCAAGAAAACAACAAAGCATGGATGCCTCTGTATTTCTTACAGCCTTCAAAAATATACACAACTTTCTCAGGAGTCAGTGAAGATGTGAATTGCATCAATGTCCAGAGCCACTTCACCTCAGGCAATCAGTATTATGGTTCCATTGAAAAATCAGTATTATGACCTCAAAAACCTTACCTTTTGACGTGGCTTCTCAAAATCTCTTTCCTCCAAACAGGAACCGGTACAGGTATAAAGCTGGCCCTTAGACAGATCATTATAAACCACCTTAAGAAGGTTTGTCTCCTCTTCAGCAGGAGCAGTTCTTCCCTGAAGTACAATAAAAGGGTTAGTTAGCAGACAGTTCTAAAATCAAAGTAAAATTAATGGCGGGGTAGGGGAGGAGAAAAAGTAAATTTGCAAAACTGTAAAAGAAAAAACAACTCAGAAAAATCATCTTCAAATGAAGAGATTCCCTACAGGCCTTAACTTGTAGTTACCCTGTTCTCGTGAGGCAGTTTGGTTACAGTCCCATGCCCGTCATCCTTAAACTCATACATACTAAGCTGAGGTTATAATTTGATACAAATTATTTTTCACTGGAGTGGTGATGATAATTTCTGAGAGGATATGAAATCAAGAACCTTGTTGCACCTGCAGTCATGATTTGGCTTCCTCCCTCTTCACTAAATCCTGCAGAACCCCCTACTAAGCTGGAAATGCAGGCACTGTTGGGTCCACACACACACGCGTGGGATATAGCTGCTGTCAGGAGGCGAAGCGCCAAAACCACAGCTGCAATACTAATAGAGTGGCTCTTGCGCTAAATAAACCTTCTCAGTGCATTTTGCCACTGAAGTTATTTGTTTTTAAGAAGAGTCTTTGTGTGATTTTAATGAAGCATATGTTACACTAGTTATCATTATTTTTTCATACTCAAGCTTTTACTGTGTATTTCACATGTATAACCAAAAGACTTGCAAGAGTCTTCTCAGCACACTTAGTTTGCATCTCACATAAGTAAAACTCTTATTCAAGCTAAACTAGTAGCTATTTTAGAAATAATTTCAGAATTTGGAGCAAAAAGCAGCAGCTTCTTTAAAATTGGTAGTTTGACAGAAAACACCCTAAAGTGCACTAATTACTCAGCTCCCCTATGAAGTGACCTGCAATTATCATCCTTGCAGGGCAGTGCTCTGGAAACACCAAAGTTTCAATCATTTTGCGGCAACTGCACATTCCTGTTGTGCAAACATAAAACTGAGGCACAAGTAAAGGAAATTACTTGCTCAAAACCTATGAGTCAGCAGGACTGGGGTGGGCAGCACACGGATTTCTGAAGCCCGTTTTTGCTGCTGCCCTCCCTCGTTCAGATCTTGCTAATGAGGTATGTGACACTTCAGTCACATTCCTCTCACTGGAGCTTGATCAGATCTAAACTCCTGTTTTTTCCCAGTCACTGTTTTATGGAATCATGTTTCTTAACTGTTTGATGAGACGGCACCTGAAATAAAGGCTGCCTTCCTGCATTCTCTGAACACCCTGCAGTACCATCACTTTCCTCACCTTCTTAGGAACATTATCAGAAAAGTGCTTGTGTTACAAACCCAGGTTGTCAGTAACTCCTATGACTGCTGGATCGCTGGGCTCTCACTCCCTCTTGGAACCTCAGCCTGTGCTGTCTGACACAGCCAGCAGCTGCCCACCGACTGCCTCTGCAACTGGAGTGCGATTCTCCCTTCATCTAGAGTTCCTTCATGGAATTCTCTCTATTAAAAAACCCCATACATATACATTTTAAGGAAAGAAAGTCAATTCACATATTCAATTTTTCACATATTCACATATTCCATTTCCAGCGCCCACTACAAAGCTCCATTAACCTTTTGAGCAGATCTCACTCTGTCGCATCTCCTTTCGTTTTCTCTCAGGTGCTGCCGGGGGCTTTTCCTCCTCTGACATTTTATCCAATGTTCTACCAATATTTTCCTGGATTTTTCTTTTGGGCGTTTTAATAAACTTTAATCATTTCCTCCCCATTTTCTAGCTCTGACCACTGTCCCCAGAGGACACTGTTTATCCCTTCCCAGTTATCCGTCTTTCTGCCATTTTCCCCATCATCACACCTAACATCTCATGGTCATAACCACCCCCTTCTCCAAGTGCCACGTACCACCAAACATCTTTATAATAAATTCACAGCAGTCATCACAGCAAATAAAACCAATTACACCCTGTTCACAACGTGGAACCACTCTCTGTTGAACAATCCTTTTGAAGCTCAGGTGAGTATGCTGTTACAAACTAATATGAACTACTTTAACTAGTCTAACTGATTAGAAAGTATTAATTTGGTTAGGAAAAAGCTGAAAAATTTATTAATTAAAGTCTTATTGTCCACTAAGGACAATAATCAACACTGAAAGAATCTCTAGATGAACAAATTCCTTATAGGATCATTGCTTAAGTAACTTTCTGGGGAAAAAATGAATTTAAGAGCACATATTGGGCAGTGGTGTGTTAAGAACACTACGAATAGTGAAACCAGAAAAACAAAACCCACCCAATCACTATATTTTAAATCCATACATTTAATTAACATACTTGTTCATTCAGCCCACACTTAATGTTTAGTTTGACTCAGTCAACGGGATTTGGAGTGAGTCTGTAAGAACAACAGTTTCTGTCACTACACATGAGTTCTGAAGTCTGCCAACATCTACAAAAGCAGAGGTGCTTTTAAGCTCCGAGTAAGCATGCAAGATTTGCTTTTTTCTGTGTTTTTTTCCCCTGTTACTAGAAGGGATCCCAGCCACGCACTGATTGTGTGTGGCTGAATTCAGCTGAAGCACCAACAAGCCCAATTCCATCTGAAGTTTGTAGGAAAATATTTACACCAGGACCACATCCACTGTGTCCTGTGTTGGAAACTGATATTGCTTACAAGGAATAAATAGAAAACCATGAACAAATATATATGTGTGTGCATTTATGTTTACCTGGGTTAGCTGTGTGAACATTACCAGGAACGGTAATCCCAGTTTAGTCGAGATTCTATTTCAGTACGTTCTGTGTAAACTTATAGCAGTGAAAACTCACACCATCAAGAGTTTATGACATGAAAGGCTGCTGTTATGGTTGATATGAGACAGACTGGGGAGGCGCAGGGGCAGGCAGCCGCGTGCGTCACTCGTGCGCTCTCGTTCCTGTGAGATGAAGGACTGAGCAATCCACAACAATCCTGTTACCTCACGGTTATGAGGTCGGGGAAGCAGCATCGATCCCGCAGCACTCGGGGTCCCATCCGAGGACAGTCAGGCAGTTCTGTACAGGTGTCACTGTCAACGCTTCCACCGTGGGCTGAGAGAGCGTGTTTGTGTTTAAACAACGCGTGAAGCTTTAAGTTGGGGTTTGTCCTATAAACCCTTTGCAGTAAACGGAGACTGAGGAGCTTTCCCGGAGGCGTTACAGAATGGGGGGAAAAGGCTTCAATAAACGAGCCCAACTTGGCTGAACAGGACGCAGAAATGAGCCTGGAGGCTACAAAATCCGGAAAACTCGTGAAACATTTCCCGATGCCATAAAACCCCTTGCAGCTCCCAACCCGAGCACTTGGCTCCCTTTGACACTGCCAGAGGGGGGGGGCTCCGCTCCTCACCCAGCGCACCGCCCGCTGCCCGGGGCTCCGCGCGAGCCGCCTCAGCGCCCGCTACCGCCCCCAGGCGGCCGCTCGAACCGCGCTTTCCCGCGCTTTTTCCGACGCAGGGGGCGGCCCCGCCCCGTCCCCTCAACCCGCCCCGTCCCGCCTCACACTCACTTCCCGCCTCTCGCTCCGCCCCGCCCCTCATTCAATTCCCAGCCCTGTCCTCTCTCGCCCTTCCCCTGTCCCGTCCCCGACACGGGCTCGGTTCCCGCCCCTCTCCCGTCCCTGCCCCTCACTCGGCCCCGCGCCCTCTCTCCCGTTACCCCCCCGCGCTCACAGACATCGCACCCGCGCTTTCCCGCGCTTTTTCGACGCCGGTCGCGGCCCCGCCCCTCCCTCAGCCCCGCCTCTCTCTCATCTCTCAGCCCCCGCCCCTCGCTCAGCCCCCGCCCCTTCCCGGCGCGGCCGCGAGGGGTCGCTCTGTTCCGCGGTTGCCGCTCTCGCCCCGTTTCTCGCGAGAGCCGCGCGCCGGGGCCGCTCGGGGCCGCGTTCCGGTATCGGCGCCCGGAGCCGCCGCCGAGATGAGCGGGACGCTGGCCAAGATCGCGGAGATCGAGGCGGAGGTGGCCGCGCGGGACGGGGCGGGGGGCGGGGACGGGGCCGCGGGGCCGCGGCGGTGCGAGCGGTCGGTGTGTCCCGTTGCAGATGGCCCGCACGCAGAAGAACAAGGCCACCGCGCACCACCTGGGGCTGCTGAAGGCGCGACTGGCCAAGCTGCGACGGGAGCTCATCGCCCCCAAGGGCGGCGGCGGCGGCGGCGCCGGGGAAGGTGCGGGGGCCGGGGGTGCGGGGGGCCGGGAAGAGGAGAAGAGGAGGCTGAGGGGAGGCCTCATTGCTCTCTGCAACTGCCTGAGAGGAGGTTGTGGAGAGGAGGGAGCTGGGCTCTTCTCCCAAAGGACAGGGGACAGGACGAGAGGGAATGGGCTCAGGCCGCACCAGGGGAGGGTCAGGCTACACATAAGGATAAAATTCTTCACGTAAAGGGTGATTGGGCACTGGCAGAAGCTGTCCAGGTAGGGGGTTGGGTCACCTTCCCTGGAGGGGTTTAAGGGACAGGTGGACGAGGTGCTGAGGGACATGGGTTAGAGATTGATGGGAACGCTTGGACTCCATGATCCGGTGGGTCTCTTCCAGCCTGGTTGCTCTATGATTCTATGATTCTAAGTCTCAGGTTTCAGGTGAAGAGCACCTTGCAGCAAGCTCCTCTGTACACCTGGAGGAACGAAGGTGTGAGCTGGGGCGCTCCACCTGCCCCCAGCCTGGAGCCTGCAGGGCAGCGCAGACTGGCAGCTCTCAGTGCTGGGCGCTCACCCTCACCTCAGGAAAATTACCTGGTTTTCACTTGGGCAATATTAAAAGAAATAGCAGGACTGCTGTACAGAACCTTAGAAGATGAGAAATGTCAATCCTTAAACAAATGTTTTTTCTCCTTACTTGCAGGTTTTGATGTCGCAAAGACAGGTGATGCCCGAATTGGGTTTGTTGGTTTTCCATCGGTGGGGAAATCTACTCTGCTAAGTAATCTTGCCGGAGTGTACTCTGAAGTGGCAGCGTACGAGTTCACTACGCTCACCACTGTGCCTGGTGTCATCAGATACAAGGGAGCAAAGATACAGGTGAGATCCCTCTGTGTCTGTGAGGATGAGGTGGTGCGCACAGGTATACTGGACATGGAGAAGTGCCTGACAACACTTACTGGAAACGTTTCCATGTACTAATCTTACCCTGCATTCCAGTTTTCTCTGGGGAGGGAGATCCTGTGGTAGCTCTCCTGTTCTGGGTGATATGGATCTGTTCTGTTGTACCCTTAGGGCACCAGGGATAATGCAATATATAAGAATCAAAGGGGAAAGGACTTACCGTGTCCTATTCAGATTTGCAGTAGAGTCAGCTGGCCTACGGCAAAGGTAAAAGTAGGATTTATGTTCTACATGCAGAAGAATATTTTTCTCATGAAAATATTTTTCTCCTTCCCCTGAATGAATAGCTACTTGATCTCCCAGGAATTATTGAGGGTGCCAAGGATGGCAAAGGCAGAGGACGGCAGGTGATTGCAGGTGAGTATCTTAGCGCTGGAGGCAGTGTCCTGTCACTGGTTCAGCCCCTACAGCTTATGAGAATGAAGGGCTGAGTCACTGGTTCTGATGTCTTTAAAAATCAGAATTCCAGCTGGAATTGGGCTGCCTGATGCAAAGCAGTAGCTGCTGTCCTTTTGCTCTGCTTCAGTTCTGGCTTTAAGCATGTGCTCTGCTCGTGCTCTGTGTTTACCTGGTGGTGAAATTCTATGACCTCTTTTGAAGGCAGATGTGAACACTCAACAAGGCTGGTGTCTTCATTTTTTTACCTTGCTCATTGTTGTCATTCTGGGGTCTGAATCTAGAAGACTTTCCTAGCCTCAGTGATTCTTATAATATGACAGGGTCTGTCTATCAGTGATGCTTGGCCAGCACTACAGACTTCGGTCTTATACTGGAATTTAAAAATAAGCAGCGTAACCCCTGGCCTCCAGGGGTTTAATCTTCATCAGCCCATGGAGCTGTATTTTATGGTGTTTTGTCTCAGATTGTGTGAGCTGTCTTTTTTGAGGGATGATTTTTTTTTTTCCGGTTCTTAGTTGCTCGAACCTGCAATCTCATCCTGATTGTGCTGGATGTGCTGAAACCCCTTGGTCACAAGAAAATAATTGAGAATGAACTGGAGGGATTTGGGATTCGTCTGAACAGTAAGCCCCCCAATATTGGCTTTAAGAAAAAGGATAAAGGAGGCATTAACCTTACAGCCACAGTAAGTTGGAAGTTTTCTTTAACCAAAATATTTAAAAATGTGCTTGAAGAAAGGCATTTGCTGTTTGTGGTGTGGCTGGGGCTGCCCTCTTGCTGTGCCTTCTCTAGATGCTGAGCTGCTGCCCTGCGCTGTGGTCAGTCACTGCTCTCAGAGGCCTCTGTACCTGCCCTAGGAGCCTGACTACCTCCACACCCCAAAATGAGAGCCTTGCGTGCTTTTGAGTGCAAGCTCTTCCATCCCTTAATACTGTGTCTGTGTTCAGTGTCCTCAGAGCGAGCTGGATACTGAAACAGTGAAGAGCATCTTAGCAGAGTATAAAATTCACAATGCTGACGTCACACTGCGCAGCGACGCCACTGCTGATGATCTCATTGACGTTGTTGAAGGGAACAGGTACTGTTGGGACCCTGGGTCCGGCCTACTTGCCATTTATATTCCACAGAAAATAATTCTCTGGGCTTTGCTTCCCACAGAAGCCAAGCTAGGAGCTTGGTATCAACAATGGTGTTTTCTTCCCAGTGAAGGTGGCGTTGGATTGCTGCAGGGCTGCTGTAATGGTTATTTCCTTCTCTTTGCAGGGTTTACATCCCATGCATTTATGTCCTAAATAAAATTGACCAGATTTCCATTGAGGAACTAGATATTATTTACAAAGTACCCCACTGTGTACCAATATCTGCTCACCATCGCTGGAACTTCGATGATCTGCTGGAGAAAATTTGGGACTACTTGAAGCTCGTACGAATGTGAGTGCCAGTCGCTGCCTTCTGTGGCATTAAGTGTAGGGCTGAGACTGCAGAATGGCCAAGAGTGGTTGAATGATGATTATATTTTATAGTGGTTTTCAACTAGCTTAGAACTCTCACTTTCAAATTATGATGTCTCTTGTCACCAAGGTGTGTTTACTCTGTAAACTGGAAACTGCGCTCCCCTTGTCTCAGTTTATTAATGGTCACAAGTGCTGTGGAGAATTAAACAAGGACTTTGTGAAACCAAGTCCAAAGTACATCTTAAAAAAATTACTGAAAACATGAAATCCTAGTCAAATTTAGTGCAAAGCTGCGACTTTCAGAGGTGCCTCTTTTCAGCCTGTCATGAGCGATATGCATTCAGCTGTTAATAGAATAGAATTTAGTTCTCCATCCGTGCTTATGCTATAAATGCACTTCTTCAGATGAATTTGAGTGAAACCACTCATAATAGAGTAGGTGCAGCCTTTTAAACTTGTATCTGTCTTCTGTGACAGTACAGAGTACATTGTAAAAAGGGACTTGGTGTGTAGGTATCTGGGCTGTAGACTTGTCCATCACCTGTCCCTGTTTCATCTTGTAACCAACTACAGAAGCTTGCTAGGGGTAAACCTCTGCGGTTACAGGGGAGAATCTGCTGCAGCCATTGGATACCCAGCTGCCTCTACAGCTTAAACACACCCAACAATCTGCAGAGTATCTGTTGTTGCCACTGAAGCAGTGGAACCCTGCACAGGCACCCTGCAAGTGACCTACAACATTTCATAAGCAAAGAGGTGGTTTTGATATTGACTGGATGTTCCTCTGCATTACAGCTACACCAAACCAAAGGGGCAGCTCCCGGACTACACCTCTCCTGTGGTGCTGCCTTCCTGTAAGACTACCGTGGAGGATTTTTGCATGAAGATCCACAAAAATCTCATTAAAGACTTTAAATAGTAAGTATTGTAAATTAATGAGTTATAGAGAATACAAAATAATCCAGCTCCTGGTATATTCTCTTGTAAACTAGAAAGGAAAACAGGATTTTATTTTTTGATGTCAAATGGAATGGATCTCCCTGTAACAATCAAACCCAATACTAAATTACTGTATTATAAGTTCCTTGATACATTTCCTCCACAAGGACAGTGTTCTTTGTATTCAAAGTAGCCCCAGACACAGCATTGCAGAGCACTGTCCTACACAAGTATGTGGGGGTGACTTCATTCTTTTTGATCTGCCTGGGTTTTGGTTCATCCAGGCCACTCATCCAGATACTTGCAGAATAAAACCAGCTCTCAGCATTGCTTTCTGTATGAGCTGTGTGACAGAGAGCTGTGCTGCTGTGTGCACATGGTACTTCTAAGCCTTTTCCATTTGGTTTTTTCCTTTCAGTGCATTGGTCTGGGGTTCATCTGTTAAACACAACCCTCAGAAAGTTGGCAAAGACCACACTCTCGAGGACGAGGACGTTATTCAGATTGTGAAAAAATAAAGTTGTTCTGACATGGTTTGCCACTGTGCCCAGTGTGTGTTATTTGTTGTAAGCAGCAAAGAACAGGCCAGTTCTGTCCAATCTAGAGTTGTAGCTTTCTGCTTGGTAAACCCAATGTTCCTGTCCAAGCTTGTGCTGCAGTGTTCCCCTGCAGAACTCAGGGAAACTCACACGAAGGACTTTCCCCAACCAAACCCTTACAAAGCTTTGACGCCTCAGAGGAGGTTCTGTTGCTTTTTAATATAACTGAAGGAAGTTTTGCTCATGGTAGAACCAAAGCATCAGCCTCAAGCATTTGCTTTTTGACAAAAAGGATGGACAGGTGTTTACTTAAATGTGCCAGTCATGCCCCCTCACGTTATCACACAGCAGCACAACAATTTCACACACCCAGTCAAGAGCACAGTCCAGTCTTCTCCAAGCATTTTCCTAAGCTTAGAAGGAGATCCCTGCATGTGCTCCACGCACCTGCCCCTGCCCTGGGGTGGTCAGCCTCAGCTGGAAGCCATGAAGAACCACCCTCCATCACTCTGAGAACTGATTTGCTCTATCAGTTCTAGGACACTGGAATCCCCTTGTACTTAACCATGGCTTTCCAAACCCAGCTTTTACTTAATGCTGCTGCTGCAAGATGCTCAGTGGAAAAGGCATCAACACCCACAGTTGCAGAGAGGCTTCCTTCCTCAGCAGGCTGCTCTTCTCTCCCCCAGAGAAGACAGACCCAGGCTAAATCACCCACAGCTGCAGCTCAGCCCACTTACAACTCACACTCAAGAGCAGCACTCGAAGTTAACCAGTCCCCTAGCAGTGTAGTTCAGCCCAAGAGCAGTTGATACAGACAGCTGGTAGAATCAACTTTATTTACAGAACGTTACTGGGAAAGTGTCAAGTTAAAAAAAGTATGAAAACAATCATACAAGGACAAGCTGGTGATTGCATGTTTACAGAGATTGGTTTAGGAACAATCCCTGGAAGTATGGGTGACCCCCAACATATTTCATACTAGATTTCAGCTTGCTATTCTGTACAACAGTCTCTGCTGGACTGAAACAAACCCACCACAGCACACTGGCAACTGTTATAATACAGGCAGGGGAGTTTTTTCCTGCTGCTGGTTTTGCATTCAGTGAGACCAAAAAGCAAGTCCGTGAGAATTCTGGTTCTAAGGTTTTAAAGGCTTTTACCTTTTAAAAGAGCACGAGAGCCTAGGCAGTCCTACACTAGGCAGAGGACAGGACAGCAGCACCAGACAACACACGTGAGAAGGTGAAGTGAGGAACCATGCGCTACAAGAATGGAAGAAAGTACTGAGCTGCTCAGGAAAGTGAAATAGGCTTAAAAAGAACATAGTATTTTAAAACCAAATATACACAAGTAAGAACACAAAACTACCCCAGTCCTCCCCGTCTCAAGCCACAGACACCGGCTCCAGAGGCGGGTTTCACAGTAACTGCACCAGCAGATACACACCAGGCTGAGAGCAGTTCAAAGAACTCCCATCAACAGCACTGAAGGCAGCACAGAACACCACAGCTACAACTGAGGAGCTGAAGGGTGAGGATTTAAAGGCTCCATTTTGATGGCCTTTAACTGGCCTGAAAGATTAAAACAGGAAGAATACTGCAGCTCAACCAGGACCAGCTCCAACCCTCAGGAAAGCACAGACCAGTGGGTACCTGCAACCTCTGCTCCCGGCAGACCAAAGAGCTGGCTGTATCCTTACTGTACCAGCTCCCATACTCAAGGCTGTTTGAGGACTGAATAATTCTCTCACTTGATGGGAAGAGTCACACGCAGAATCAGCCCTTTGTTACAGAGACAGCAAGACATGGGCTTTGACATTTCATCTACACCAAGTGCACAAAACATGACAGAAGAACGTGAGGGGAAGCCTAGAGATGAGCAGCAAGAAAAGGCAAAGCAACTTTATCCTGTTCATTCACACTTAGGATATGCAATTTTAATCTTAAACAAAGTCCCACACATACAATGGAGAAAGATCCAAACAACTAAAGCTCAACTGTTATCAGCTACTCTTATGTACAGTTGTATAGGTTCAAAAAGGCTATTCTATTTGTATATATACAAAAGATTGTTTATACACAAGTCTGTA
Organism: Piaya cayana; assembly: GCA_013389865.1. Classification (NCBI taxonomy): domain Eukaryota; kingdom Metazoa; phylum Chordata; class Aves; order Cuculiformes; family Coccyzidae; genus Piaya; species Piaya cayana. The sequence goes on along the minus strand of WAAB01014076.1, from coordinate 51,153 downwards.
CACAAGGTTCTATACATTTAGTTTTCTGCAGGAGGAATCCATAGCTGCTACCTCTACACTAGAGAATATCAGCACTTCATTCACATATCTTACAAAAAAAACCAAAAAATAGACACTTCCAGGATTAAACTGGGTTTGTCTTGCATCTAAATTTCTTCAGGCTTCACTATTCAAGCCATAATTGATCCTTTAGTCTTGATGCAGACATGAGACCAGGACAGGTGCCATGTGCTTTAGTCTCTCAAACAGAAATTCTGCACAGAGTGCTAAAAATAAAAGCCCCGAAAAATAAAGAGAGGTGAAGTCCTGACTATGGACCTTTTAATCCATTTCTAAAGAAGTCCCACCCAGTGGTCACTGTTCACTGCCGGTACTCCAGTTCATCCACACTGATAACTTTGGATGGCATGGAAGGGAGAGGCTGCTGCAAGACATCCGAACCAAACCACTTTGCAAGGCCAATGGGAGAGCCACTCCTCTGGCTGGGGCGATGGTCAAGCTGTGTGTGCCCGTGAGATAATCCAGTCCTAGACAGCACGTTCTGAGGGGTGGTCTGCGCACTGGCAGGTGATCCCTGTGCTCCAGTGCCTGTGGAATGTAAAGCTGTTAGATGCAGCCATATGTTCAGAGACTTGCCCTGGAACAACCACTTCATCAGGCCTAAGCTGAATGGGCTCTTACTCTCCTGCCAGCCCTGATTAATCTAGTCCTCATATGTTTATTCTCCTCCTCTAAACAGACACTGCCAGCTCTGGACACAGCCCCATCTAGGTTTTTTTATCTGCAAGACCAGCATTAGACAGCATTTTTTTTTAAATAGGTGGGTGCCCCCTCATACCCAGCAAGGAAGGAAAGGCCACACATGCTGCAAAAGGCAAATCTGCCAATAACACCATTTACTGTTAAACCCAAGTGCTGCACTTGGACTTTGATCTGGCCTAAGAGCCTGCAGAGCCCACTCCAATACTACACAAGATCAGCGATTATGAAAACTGAAATTACTAAATTAGCTTGTTAGCCCACGTACTGAAACAAGCCAGGAAGCGCAGTGCCTGGAGCCGGTTGTCAGTGCTCTAAAGCTCCCACTCCACGTTCTGGCCTACCTGATCGTTGTAGTTGCTGCTGCATCATCGCGAGCTGCAGAGGCGTCCCAGAGCGCGGATTCAGGATGTGGTGGCTGGTTGTTGGGAGAGGGTAGAAAGGCTGCCCAAGGATGGGAGCTGATATTCCCTGCAAGTGATTCAGGTCCACTCCAGGAGGAAGCATACCTGTCGGACAGGAGTGAGGAAACCTCTTACCCAAGAAAGCATAAGGAACTTAAAGCAAAACAAACACTTGTGTATTTAGGCAGGCAGGAACTTATTGCCTGGTTTTAAAGGCAAGTGTTGATAAAATAAACATTTCCAGTAAAGAGTATCAGTTCATGCTGTTCCTAACAAAGTTGGCCTTACAAAGAACATGCATTAACTTAAGGGGAAAACACATGGATTACCTGCTTGCAGTAGAGGAAGGTGTTGCGGATGAACCCCCTGTGCCAGCATTCTTTGGACCAGTCCTGGATGCAGTTGATGAGCAGGTCGTACAATTGGTACATGGGGAACAAGGGGTACTTGATGAACAGGACGAAGGAAAGGGCCTCCGGGTACTGGGGAGGCCATTGTAGGAGTCTTTCTACCAGTTGATTTGGGCCTGTAGTCTTGCTCTTTGGTGCAACGATTTGCTTGGGCAAGAGGTGTGGAACATGCAGAGCGTTGCAGTGCAGGTAGTTTGGTACCTAAGGTGGGCAAAGTTTCTTGATCTGCATTCTCCACAGAACTAGACAGTAGGTTATCTGTAGCTAGAATTGAATACAACTATTATAGTCCACAGCTAGAGATTACAGCTAACGAACATCACAGCTAGCGAACGGGTTTGACAGCAAGATCCCAGGAGGAGCTGATCTTTAGTCACATACATAGTTGTAAGAACCTGTCTGTCTTGGATGCTTTTGGATAAATTATTTCAAAACAGTAAAGAGGAGGAGTATGTTCCACAGAAATCCCTTAACAGCAAGTTTAAGTTAGGTCAGAATCAGCAGTAACTCTACTTTTAATTCTTATTTTCCCTCTTTCTTAGAAATTCTGAGTTGGCAGCACAGATGAGTCGGTAGTCCCAAAGGAGACAGGAGGCACAAAGGATACTCCCCACTCAAGATCATAATTTGGAGCTGTGCCACCAATCCAGCCCAAAGTGATCTTTCCAGTTTAGACGTGCCTGGGGGTTAGCAGTTGTCTTCCATGTCTGACATCTGCTTAGAGCAAGACCTGAAACACTAAAGCCTCCCACAAAGCTGGTTCCACAGACCATCTTCATCAGTTAGACAAGACCTAAACCACCTTAGAACCATCTGCTGCCAGCTGAGGTCACAGTGATAGCTGGGAGCGCTACCAGGAAAAGTCACCTGGAGAACAGGGTCTGCAAACTGCCTCATCACCAGTACCAAAGAACAATAACCTGGTGACTTGGCACATCAGTCTTACTGAGTCACACAACCGGTATTGAGCATTTCATCCTGTAACAGCCTCTTGCATCAGTGAGGGTGACAAAATGCTTCCTTCAACTGCTACATTTGAAAGAGCTTAATCGGTTTCAGCTTTGATTATTGAAGTTAAGACACCTTGAGAGTGCTGTAAGTTGCTTGTATTCAACTACTGGTGTAGAGCAAGACGCAAGTGTCAACATTAACGCACTTGTTTGAGACCAGCTACAAAGAGAGCTTTGGTCGAGGCCTCAGTGTCACTACTGCTCACAAACTGACAGACAAGAAAACAGTGGATTTAAAGCCAGCACTGCTGGCACACTGCACTTGTAAGTGCATACCCTCCACAGCTCTAATGCTTGCTCTTATCACAGACTCACTTCTACACCCTCATCCTCTTGGATGACAATTGGGATTGTCTAACACTAGCCTGGGCCTATTATGTGCTAAAGCTTGATTCTATTCCACATTCTTCCTGCATGTGTGACTTTAAAGCTATTACAATACCTTCATTTGGCCTCTGGTTTTCGTCTTTACCATCGCTGACTTTCATTTTCCCAGAAACTGGTTCTTCTTTGCTTTTCTCCTTGCTCTCATACATCTTGCGGATCACCGAGGTAGGTGTAAAGGAAGGAGAGAGCTGCAGAGAACACCACAAGCAGCAACACTTTACCCTGTGCCAATGACCTAGGCCATACTACATTAGTTGCAGGTGAACATCATTTCTAGTACACCGTTTCCATTTGAAACTCTTGAATCAGCCACTGCATGCCCATGATTTTATTTCACCTCATTTCATTGTTTTATTCTATAGCTTAAGCACTTTAAACATTTTGCAAAAGTTTGAAACCTTTATTAAAGCAAATGAAAGTTTTCAAACCTACCTTAACATGCCTGAAACCAAACTGAGCTGTATTTTAAGTTTGAGCTGTTTCCTCTTTGCTACTGGTTCAGAGCAGCAGCTCAAAAGGAGTTCGTAAAGAGCTGCCTGATTTGTCTTAGCTCAGGGCTGACAGACCTGCAAAGATCTAGTACTTCATTTGTACTTTATTCCCCCCGAAGTTACACCTTGTGGCCTCTGTGGAACCACTCATCTGTATGCACAGAAAAGCATTAACACCTGACATCTGTGTTAGTCCTGAGCTACAAGTACTCGACTGACTAATTAGAAAACTTAGATGAAAGCAGTTCTACACAGTACTGAAGGCTGGAAGGCAACAGCTTAGCTTTGAGATCGTATTTATTTTCAAAGCAATCCTGAAGCTCCTATATAATATTCTAACTTACAGACATTTAGGTCAGTTACCTCACATCCAAAGACCAGCACTTTCTGAAGCTAACTGCTATCAACACTTGGCTCTGATAACTGAACTCCCAAAACATGAAGGCTTGAGTTTTAACAGTAACTTTCCTTTGGTTTCAGAAGACCAGGCCAAAGTAACAATGGTGCTTCTTCAGTGTTAAAGACAGTGGCCAGAAAAGAATGTTTCCCAAAGTGAGGGCATTCAGTTAACTATGAGATGTAATTCATTCCTGTATCCCATTGCCACCAATTTAATGCGGCTATGATTAACTCCCCTTCTCCCATCAATTACAACTAGTGTATTTAGTTACTGTGGACACTTCTACAGCTTTACCGACTGCCATTAGGGATGAAGTACTGACCATGCTGGTAATGGACGCTGCAGGCGCTGGAGAAGATGCATTCCCTCTGTGTCCTGGGGCAGGTGATTTCGTCATGCGCTGAGGCCTGCTGAAGGGCAGAAAGTCACTCAGTGGCAGGCCTGCTCTTGGCACAGGGAAAGGCAGGACTGCCAAGAACCAGAACCAGCTGGAATTCACTATTTCTAATATCTAGTGAAACTGAACACTTCCATTAACAGTCAGTCAACAGCATAACCCTTAAATGTTGCAGTCAGGTACTCACCTGTTTCTGTAGCCGTCCCTGCTTTTGTCCATCTGTGGCTTCCCAAAGCCGTGCTGATAGAAGTTTGCTGCCTGTATGGCCAAGTCATGCGGTAACGCCAGCCCCTCTAACGCTGCTTGCTGTATTTCCAAGGGGCTCATCTGAAGAAGAGTTGTATAGAAAACAAATCAAAGCTTGTACCTGGTTGGGGTTTAAAATCCTGAAGATTTGCTGCTATAGCTACTAATGTCTTCACAGGGTGTCTGCCCACCAGCAGCCATCCATTTTATCAACAGAAAATAAATGTTTCAAATACATTTTGTATCTGAGGGACTCCAAGATGGATCCAACTGCAACAAGATTTTGAGACTGTACTAAATTTGACTCCACTTCCCCACACACAGACTGAACTTAAGCATAAACATCTGAACGTAACAGATTTTTGTGTTTCTGAAAATTTACTCTAGACCACACAAAGCAGATGAATACACATTAAGCAGAAAGTGTTTAATCTAACCTGTGCAGCAACTGGACTCATGGGCTTCCTTACGCCTGGAAACGGATCACCAAGCAACTGCTGAGAACCTTGTCCAAAACCTAAAGAACATTCAACAGTTGTAATTAAACAGACTGTCAGTTCCTTTCATCTTGCACAACATACCTCCCCTAGTTAAACAATTCTACATGAATTAAGGGTTCCTTGTGAAAACTCTCCGCTCATCCTTGAGGTCCACACAGAGCCACATCTCTTCCTTGTCACAACGCTCAGGAGCTACAGGGAGACTGGTGGCATTTTCCACCACAGTGACCAAGTGGTCCCTGAAAACTGGCTTCTTGTACAGCAGCTGAGGACACTGCCCCACATCAGAATTTGTGGGTTCTATCTGATCTGCCAGACACCAGCACTCTTTGGAGATCAATTTAAGATCAGAGATGATTAAGTAAGGAGGCACCTCGCACACACACTTGAGGCAGACATCAGCCTAAGCTGCTCACTAAGGGCCAGGAAGTTGTTACTGTTCTCCCAGGCATTATGTGAGTTGGTTTTAAAGAATGATAAGCTAAAAAACCACCCTTCTGCATTACAGCCAGTCTCACCAATGGGTGAAGATATTCTGTGGCGGAGGTAATCCGCAGAAGCAGCTCGACTTGGGAACACCGGTGGAACTGGAGGCGAAGGTGCTCTCTGTGTCAGCAAAGAGGGTGTGGGTTCCAAACCACCTATCAGGCCACTCAGAACATTTGACGAAGCAGGTCTGGTAATGGGTGGACCAAGAAGTTCCTGAGAACAAGCCACAAAAGAATGTTCAGAACATGATCAATTTACACAAACAAGCTCATTTTGCTGTCCTGCAGGTTGTGCTATTTATGGGAAGTCAGAGAGACATGGTAGACTCGTGCACCAAGACACACCAATTCCAGATTACCCTTAGAATCAAGGGCTTAACCAGCTTTTTAACTTTCAAGTTGTAACCATGGGAAATAGTACAACAAGATAAACTTCTAAGTAAATTGAACTACTGAATAGTTCTCTTTACTCTCTCTAGAATCACACTGACTGCTGATCACATTAACTGCCATAAATCTTTTTTTAATAACTTTTGTTCCCCACCAGGGACATGCTTTAAAGTGCTTTTCCCCCCTAAGTAAGAAGTACCTGCAGAATATTCTTTGACAGAGGCTGGCCTGACATCTCTGGAGGAGACATTAAGTGGCTCTCAAGGCTCTGCTAAGAAAATGAAAACACTAAGTATATAACAACAAGCATCAGACTCATTAAGAGACCACCCATATTTGTCTCTGACAGAAGTAATTTTACTTATTCTGTTAGATCCACAGTTTATGCATCAGCCAAATAAAATGCCAGCAGAGGTACAGGCCAATCTGGCTCACAGACCTCCCCAGCTAAGAAAATCCCTAGTGCTAGATTGCATACAGGCTGGCCAAGGTGCCTTATTCACGCATCAGATTTAATACTAGAGAAAGCATTGAAGTGATTCTTCTATGCATCAAAACTACATGTCAATGTAAAGAGCCAGCAAGAAATTAAGATCTGTTTTAGCATGAAATCTATCTGCAAACATCTCGTGAGCCAAATTTACATTCTTTGGTATCTTTTAGGGAAATGGGATGAGGCTAGAAGCCCTTGGGTTTAGTTTGGCAGGAAAACAAGGTGTTTTACACTTATTTGTTATAGTGTTTTAGGGTGGCAGAAGCAGTTACCAGTTGCTTCTAGGTGAAGCAATCTTGGCACAGATCCACTTACAGTTCAGAAGAGCCAGGAGTCTGCTACTCACATTGACTTTGGGCTGTGAAGGCAGCGTCCCACTTGCCTTCATGCTGCTCACTAGTTTGTTAAATGCAGTCATATCTCCATCTTTCTTCATCTGTCTGGAGCCAGCAACATTCAATGCTTCCTCCATTTGCTCAGCCATAAATGGAGTAGCAATTTTTCCCTCTTGATCCACCTTCAGACCTTTTAGTCCAGCTTCAACTTCTTCCACTGAAAGTACAACTCCTGAATGTGCTGAGAAACAACAGAAATAGTGGTGAAACACAGTGGTCTGCTTACAAGTGAGCTACATTCTTGCGCAGGTGCTGAATACAAGTTGTCTGAAACCAGGGAACAGCCAAAACCTGATCTTCTGATAGCCATACCAGCTGTCAAACTGTATCCAACCTGCAATTAGACTTCTATTCTAACACTCAGATAGGAGCATTGTCATGCAATAGCTACAGGCACGTAAGACTCCACAAAACCTGTTTCCGTTTCAGTTGGTAGAGCTCTCAGCATTCATCTATCCTGCAAGACACACCATTACTATATTTTACAGCTTCATGTAATGGGGAAAATTCACCTGACAGCTGATTTTGTTCTTTTCCAGTTAGGAAAGTTCCATTCATCTTATACTCCAGGAGACCAGATGGTCTTGCAGCCAATGTGAGTGATGCCAAATTATCTGATGCTATCATAAGGAGAGAGAATACGTACCTGGGAAATTGAAATACTCTGGAAACTCATGTTTAGCTTCAAGGGCATAAAGTTTGAAGTAGTTTTTTTTTCTCAGAAATTAACACCGCTATAGAAAGATTTCACTGGCATAACCTGAATAAGGCACAAGTGTTGCTAGGCAGTGCTTTGTTTCCTGTGTATGCATAAACATCTGTCAGTGCCAACATCAGGCTAGACATGCTTTATGGACCAGTTAGCACACAGCACAAGGTCTGACACCTTAAGAGAAAAGGAAGAAGAGGCAGGAGCATGCCATGGGGTGCTGAAGCAGATGCTGGCCCAAAGAAACAGGACTTACTGGAAATTTTGGCAAGAAGGTGGAGAAAAGAAAATGATGCAGACATGCAGTATGGAACACAAGGAAAAATGAGGCTGGTGGAGAGGAAATGACCTGACAGCTCCACAACACAAACTACAGCATTTTATGGAAACACAGAACCAAGGTCAAGTACTTCTGAGTGAGTGGAAGCTTCTCCATGGCTTTTTCTTCCTTCATTCTTGGTTTGTGAGGATCAATGTTTACAAAGTTTTTAGTATGGAAGTCAGACTAGGCAGAGCACAGATGAGACTCATAGTTCCATTTAAGTCAAACTAAGGAAAAGTTCTCCACTTTAGCTGGCACTCTCTACTTCCAGACTGGATGCATAAGAACATTTGCAGTGCTTGGATGCTTTCCTTCCTAGCTGCTGCACACATTACAGCAGCATTGCTTTTTGTTCAGTCCTGTTTACATGGCAATACATGCTATTTGCCAAAGAGAAACCAGTTTGGAATTAGAACTTGAGATTCCAAAGAACACATGCATTTCGTACCCTCCATGCATGCTACAGGCCCAAACATGCAAATCCCAAACTTGGAGGAGCCCTTGAACATTAAGTTTAAAGTCAGCCCTAAGCTCTGTTTAGAGAAGCTGATGCAAGCACAAGTGAATTAACAGAGTAAGTTCCTTGGAATCCTGTGATCCTAGTCAAGTTAGCATAACTAAGACAATTCTGTTTCTATGGTGTAGCATTATGTTAATGATTTAATTGCTGCTCTGTTCCGCACATTAATGTACAGACCACTGTGCTTCAAGTGCCAGCAACACCACAGAAATGTTAAAGTTTACAGTATCCAGCTGAGAAGCACCGGCATCCTCAAGCCCTATCGATCTTTATAGACACCAATACTGAATGGATCAATTTGACTCATTAGAGATGCTGGCAAGAATGACCTGCACTATTTTCTTGGTCAAGGCAGAGTTTAAATGCCAGTTTCATAGCTGACATTACCAGCCTCCAGTGTGAAAAACTTATGTAAATACCACAGACAAAGCTGGAAACAGACCAAGACTTGCATAGTCTTAACTTATGGCTATTGCTGGCCAGTAAAGCCATCTGATACAGCCCTGATGTCACCTGACAATTAGGATGAAAAGAATAAGCAACGATATCGACACAATTGAGATGCTGAGTATCGGGTTCTCAGTGTGAGCAAACCCATAATACTTCCTACTCCAACTCAAGTTAGCAGTTGAAGTCTCCAGAATACCAAGCCTCTTGTCTTGAGATACTGCATCACAGGAACTCGACAATATCTGAAGAGGCACTTACTGCTCTCTCTAAGCTTTTCCTTGTTGGCTGAAAGACTTGAAAGAAGAGGTTTTAAGTCCACTTTGGCTTTCTGTAGCATTTCTAGGATGTCCACTTTGTTTTCAGAGTGGTCTTCCAATGGAATGGGAGCAAAGTAGTTTCCAGAGTTCTGGCCAGGGGAGAGAATGGCTTGCTCTAGACCTGAAACAGCAAAACCAGGAGCACTGCGACATCAGTTCACCAACCCAATGTCTCAAGATGAACATAAACTGGTAACCAACTTCAACACGTCACTGAAAAGTTATTCCTTGCATCCCCTGCCCAAGATAAGCTGGAAAGTCATCAGGAGCACAAAAAGAACATTTAAAAAAAGAACAGCAGGTGCTTAAACTGCGGGAGAACTCACTATCCTAAAGCTTCATCTGCCATATTCTTACTGAATGAGTAGGAATACAGGAGGTGTCTGACTGTCCTTTACTCTTACCTGCTAGCCTCTCCAGTTCCTCATGTGGTGTAGATCTCAAGCTGCTTGATCGACTTCCAGAACGACTGGGATTAGAAAACCACCTGCTGAACCTGCTGGCAGACACTGAGCCTTCCCCAAGCACATCCTCGATCATCTAGATTATGGGGTGGGGAGGAAAAAGAATCTTAACAGAAGCAAGATGACCAAGATCTTTAAGAAGTTTCACTGTGAAACCCAGATTCTTCTGCTACAGACAACAAGATGCTACTCCCAGAGTTTAGCAGCTTTAAACTGCCTTTTTTCCCTTCTAGTATGGCAGCATTTGCATAGTCAGTTAGCATAACCCATCAGACATCTTTCTTTATACCAAACATTTGTTCAGAGTAAAATTATAATTGAAACAGCATAACCAGAGCATCCAAAGACCATTAACTACACCATCTTAAAATGGATGCAAAAAAAAGTGAGAATCATTTGCCACAATAATTAAACCAACAGGTAATTCTGACAGCCAGCTCAGCTGGTCCCTGTCACTGCACAGGAATACTCTGATCTGTTCTGCTTTCTGCAATCATGACTAACTTGCATCCCAGCACTGGCCAAGCACAGTGCCTGGAACACAGCATAAAGATTATTCCCTGATGTGCCAGTATCCCCTGCCAGTAGCTGAGGGTTGTTTGCTCACACTTCCTGCACTGAACCCCTCAAGGACTGAGGGTTGTGTTCCAGCCAAGGGATTCTGTGTCAGCAGAGTCCTAGCAGCCCCTCCTCTAAGCAGGACCAAGGTCTCCAAGAGGTACCTCAGAGCTGTCTGCCAGTCACAATTTACAGCAACTGTTTCCTTCTTTGCCAATCAGTACAAATATTTCAAAGATGGCACATTAGTAATTTTAACTACAGCTCTTCCTAACTTGCAGGACAGCATCTAGTGAAAAGCCTGCTCAACAGGCACAGATACTGTTTCACCACACAGCACATTTAGAAGCAAGAACAGCTTTGTACTGCCAGAGCCGCTGTTTTCTGAGACTAGGGGCTCTCGACACCATTTCCAATAGCAAAAACGAGATAGTATTGATCCATCTGGTTTTGACTCTTCAAATACAACACATTAGAAAACCTTTATGTCAGGAAATAGTACAAATCTACTCTAAGACTTGTTGCAGATATCACCCACACAACTTAAGAACAATGCAGCTGTATCTGAGACAGCATTCATCAGGTGTCTCCAGGTTTACTGCCTTCCAGGAAGTTTGCATAAAATACCCACTTGCCACAATTCCCAGATCAGCTACAAAAGAGTGTTTTCAGCTCTATTAAATTTGTAGAGTGAATCTTTTCTAAACATATCTGTAATACTTTCCAAGATGATCCATCCAGGATTCTGTCTGAGTTTTTGGTAACAATCAAAAGAAAGGAAAAATAATCAGCTAGTTTGCCTCACACTTTTTTGGAGACAGAGCCAGTCTCTGGGATAACATTTTAGAAGTAACATCCTAACGCTCCAAAGCTAAGTCTGCAAATTCATCTCAGACTTACATACTGCACAAAGCAACTTCCACGAAGTGAGAAGTTGTAGCTTTTAGTCAACGCAGCAGCACCAAAATGCTTCTCATGAATATCGCCCATCTTAAACAACTCACCGAAGCCAAACCAGGAACGCTTTTATCCAAGTTAAAGAACTCATTGAAGTCAAACTCTCCAGGAGCTGGTTCTTGTAAGACTGCTTCCCTCGGAACTTCTTGATCTGCTGGAGTTTCATTGGCCAGGACAGTTTGCACTTCGTCTTCCTCTGCCACTCCGCCATTGCATTCTATCCCTTAAAAAGAAAACCAGGCGATTGTCAAGTCACTGAACTTGACTCTTTCCTGCAGGAACAGTGCCTAACAGTCAATGCATCTGCCTAGGAATTAGAAGCGTAGGACTAAAGTAATGCAGCCATCCATGTGATATTTCACCAGTTATATTGTGGCAGGTGGCAGCAGCACAACAGAAACCAGGACCCACTAGAACTCCAGTACGGATCTTCCAGTCTGTAATTAAGAATACCTACCTCAAGAAAATAAGAGTTGCCATTGAATCGGGTGTAAACAACTGCATCCCAACCAGCCCAGGAGATCAGACCTTACAACACACTGAGCAGATGCAGCCACTTAAGTCAACAGCTGCTGCTGGTTTTCCACCTGGTTTTCCTCTGGCAGCTCCTGCTTTCTTCCCATATGGCCCAGAGATCATGCTCCCTTTTTAGTTTGGAAAAATACTATTCTATCACTTAAAGGTTCTTGCAGTCTGAGAGATCAACCACAGGCCCTATGTCTGGTGCTTTGACTAATGACTGATAAATTGCATTATTCTTCATACTCACCTGGATCTCTAACAAGCACCTCCACATCCAGCAATATGCCCTGCCAGCACGCAAGCAAAGGTGCTGTGAAACGTGCCATTACCTTCTTTCAGAGAAGCTGTACGTCGCCTTGTACGCTTCCTCCCCTTGTGATCTTCCTCCAGAATTTTATCATCAAAGCCTGTGAGCTCAATGGTCTCAGACTGACTTGTGGGACCAGCAGAGAACCACTCGGGCTCCTCTTCAGTGTAAGAATCATTCCTTCGTCGCTCCCCAAAGATACGTTTGCTGTCACCAAACTCCCTCTGCAGTAAGATATTAAAAACTACTAAATGCTGATTCATGAGACTCCCTCCCTGACCTCCAAAGCAAGTGACAAAACTTTCCACATCAGTTCTTATATTGAAGATTTAAATGTACATTCTGCATGCTCACTAAGCTTTTAAATTTAAAAAAATCATGCAGCTGAATTTCTGCTTCATTACACAGAAAGCTACTGCTCTGCAGGCACCTAATTAACTCAGTTTTGTATCCTGAAAGGTACCCTTGTGATTCCTCTTTTTCTAAAAAAATGCCTGGAAACATGGAAAGCTTCCATTTACAGAGGTTAAAGACAATGCTTGCTGACAACTGGTAGGACAAGAACTATGAACAAACTGTTAAGAGCTTTGAATATCTTGCTACTTCTACCAGAGGAGAGGTCTGTGAAACAGTGTTAGATGCATCCACATTGAGCTGTCAGAAGGACTGAAAACTAAGTTTTTTGAAGCACCCTCTAAACCATAAAGGTAATAAGTAAAAACAGCCCACGTGCATGGAAAGCTTAACCACTGTACGTGGTAAACCCGCCCCTGTTGCTTTTACTGCAAACTGTCCAAAAACTCTGATTTAATATGCGATCAGGAAAGAAAAAACAAACCCTGAAGCGTTTATCTTTGTAGTCCCTCTCACGATCTCTGTCTCTTGCATCTCTACAATCACGGAGGTCTTTTTCACCACCTCGGTGGTCTTTATCAAAGTTACGAGAAGAGATAATTCTTCCACTGCCAATCCTACGGCCACCAATGACACGGATGCCATCATTCTCCTTCTCCAACGGGCTCCCTGCTCGGCGTGAGCTAACAGCTGCAGTTACATGACAGCCACCTCCAAAGCTTCGCCTTTGTGGACTTAAGACTACATCCAAGTCATCATCTTTCACTCGCTCTCTTGGATCTACAAATCAAAGATCACATGAAAAGCACTGGGTTTAGGGTATTAATAAACAGAAGCTTGTTCTCTGTACATCAGCCTTCTACTCCATAGCCCTGCTGCTATTCCAGAGCTTTCTGAGGAAAACACCCACTAATTACTTTCAAGAGGCTAATCTAGGCAACACCACAGGGAGTGCAAAGGAAAAAATAAAATTGCAGTTGGATATCAAGGAATCACTGCTATTTCCCAGGAAGTAACTGCCTTCCCATCATAGGGCTACCAAGTACTCAGTCTTGAACTGAGAGGAAATTGCTCCCTGCGCTGGCATTATTACATATGCATTTACTATTACACAGCAAGAACAGCAGGACGTAATAACTGACTGTTACATCCAAGTTTTTTCTCACAGAACAGTTAGCAAAATACCAGAAACTAGACTGGAGTTGGAGCAAACAAGACTTCCTCAACACTTGTTTTATGCAGTTACACATTTTCAGATAATCTTGGTTTAGTCTGGTTCGACTTACTGCAAAGAAAAGTTTGTGCCAACAGCCTATGCTTGGTTTTGAGTCTCGTGCTATAAGGATGCACTTACCCACTATCCTGCGTATCAGAGAAGCCCGATCTGAATCCAGATCTTTTTTAAAGCTTTCCACTGGTGAAGTTCTTCCTGAACTTGGATATAAAGATGCATGCCACTTCTCTGGATCCCAGACACCATCACTAAGAAAACAAAATTGCAAGATTGGTTACTACTTGTAGACTAAGAAATAATTCTTAGTGCTGCTGAAAACCTAGAACTCACTGACTATCAGTCTGTACAAGTGACGTCTTTCACACCCAATTTCTAAATCTCTGCCCTTCTACACCCCATACATGGTATTCTGGATCCCCGTGTAAGGGGATGCAACACCCAGCATCAGACTATCAAAGGGACAACACACAGACATGTTGTCCCAGTGGCTATTCGTGAGGTTTGCCTCGTGCACTGAGAAACAGCTCAAGTAGATCAAACTCTTCTGTGCTTAAGCATTCTGAGGATTTTACCTCGGTCTCATGCTTACATATATAATAAATTAATCTACACAGTAAAAACCCCACCGTCTAGCAAACTTACAAGCCAAGAACTCTCACCCTCATTTTTAAATGAGTTATGCTGTCAACACAGGACAGTAATCCACCACACAAGCCAGCGTGTTGGAACATGACCTAGTCAGCCTGTGCTACAGCTATCTCCACGTAGCTTCTCCTGCATGTCTAAGACTTGTGCTGTGTGAAGTTATCTTCTGCTGAAACCCAATCTTTGTTCAAAGCACAAAACCCCTAGCTAGAGTATGAAGCCTCTCCTAGCAGAGCAGCACATCTGAACTCTAGAGCATGTATTTTGCATCAACACAAACATTTCTTTGCTAAGAACTTTTTGCAATTTAGACCTTTTATTAGAAAGAAACATATATAGTTTTTGTATAATCAAGAAAATACCTGTCATATTTTTCAGAAAGACAAGAAGGTCTTTGTTTAGAGTAGGGACGCTCTTTAATATCCAGCAGTTCCTCCTAGAAAAAGCAAGGAGTTAGTTCCAGTTCTCACCCAGACAAGACCTAAAATACCTACTCCAGACTGCCTGTTTTAGCTTGACAATCCAAGTTTCCCAATAGGTTGTTTCACTCCCTGTGAAACACCGCAGTGAATAGCTGGCATTAGACAGCAAGTTTATTTTGCAGTTTTCGGTCAGCAGCCACTGAGCAAAGATGCATGCGAAGCACTAACCCTCACCAGCTCAGGCTCAGTCCTCATCGTACCACACAAAAGGCAGTTCTCATCGCACATGTTTACGTGCTCGCTTCCCTAGAGAATTCGCCTTACAAGCAAGTTGGACATCATTGACACTGGAGTTCAAAACAGAATAAAAATTGCTCTGCTCAATGCCATATAAGATTCATCAGGTAAAAAGGCATCATCACAATACCATTTACTAATGTAGACCTTTACATTCAAGACAAGCTTTACATTTCTGACCAGCACCAACTCCAAGATACCCAAATGTACGTTAGTTACTCACTCTATCCAATGCCAAATCAACACTGAGTAATTACTTCAGCTCTCCCACTTTTTCCCAGCTTTCAGATGCAGTATTTGGCATTGTTAACAGTGGAATCATCTGTGCTTTGAATCACCATCAACTTGGCTTCAGTCAAGATCCACATTTGTAATTAAATGTACTCATTCTCCGTAGATTACCTCTCTATCTGCCTCACTCCCAACTGAGCTGAACCCATTCAGTATCAGGCAGCTGGGAACAAGGATAAAGAAACCTTAACAGCAGACACTACACCCTGAAGGGGGAAATTCCTTTACCTTTTTCCCAAGAATGCAATGTCCTCTAGATCTTTTACATCTTTATCCTCATGTGATTAAAATCAGTTCATCAGCTATGTGAGCTTGATACTTTTAGAATTTCCAGATGGCAGCTTGGTAGGAGGACAAAACCTTAATACACGTGCACACATATATCCAAGCACCATCCTGTACTAGTCTTGAGCAAAGAGTTCTATTAAAGGGACAGAGATGGGCCTCTCTGCCCACAGCTTCCCAAAAATAAACCCTGATCTACAAGGACCATTAGCACTGTAACAGCACCATACTCCGATGTGGATATCACAGGTATGAACAGCACGGTCCTGCTGGCCACGAGAGGGAGTCCACAGGCTCCATCAGATCCTAGGGCAATTCTTCCACCAGAGCGGAGAAAACTTGAATTATTTTTGGGGTTTTGCTCAGCACCTGTGCATCCCTGGAGCAAAAGCTTCCAAAGAACTTGAAGTCACAACTTAGACTTCATCAAGGTCTCATAACAGAGAAGATTAATGCTGGCACCTCCAGGGTGTGTTTTGGGATTTTTTTTTTTTTTGCTAAAGTCACACACTATTATTTATAGGTGTGGGAGTACTGCATTTAGCTGGTATCAAACTTTTTCCAATTTCCAACTGTTTTCCTACTGGTAGTGAATGAATAAGCTGTTAAAGGAGATCAGTCCCCTCTCCAAATCAGCAGCACATGTCCTGAAACAGTGTTCCTCCCATCCCTAATTAGCAGGAAACCGACCACATGAAAATGCCTTACAACACTGATGACATGAGCACCTTCAATATCTAAGATGCTACTTGTGAAAAAGCCCATACAACAAAAGATGTTTTAACACAGATTGATTTCTGTTGTTTCTTGACTTTAGGTTCCTTGTGAACCAACAGATAAACAAGGCCAGATGCCCTCTGGTGCTGGTTCTGCAACTTTGTCCTGATCAGGTACTTAATTAACAAAACTGAAGGTAGAAACATCCCTTCTGGCATAGATAACACCAGCACCAACCCAGCACTGCCCAAAGGAGCAAGCAGAACTCAAAGCTGCATTTGGTTACTGAACTCAAGAGGCTGGACAAGAGCAAATGAGTACAGATGCCACCTTTCCAGCAGCAAAAGTTAAAAACAACTCCTCCCCTTCTCTTTACAACTAACTGAGTAAGGAGGTCAAAACAGGCCACTCTGCATCTCAAGAAGGTTAAGCCACAACTTTTCTAAGGAGTGAGACAGAATCAGTGAGCCACATTAGTTACTCCCATTCAAGTCTGGCAAATTCTACTGCACCTGGTTTATTGTTGATGTTTGGTCACAATAAGCCAGCCCTGCTATCTCAACAGAACCACAATGATAACTTTTCTTTTTAAAAACAACCCCTCAGAAGCTAACAGCCCAGAATTCCTCAAGCAAGATAAGGCAGCCAGCAGCACTGCACTGCCCCCTCTGTTCCATGCTGAAGGCCATTTGGTGCCAAGTATCTTAACAGATTTCCACCAAGCAACAACCACCTGTTCCCACAGCTTCCCACAATG
>WAAB01014076.1:0-32749 GCA_013389865.1 Piaya cayana | reverse complement strand
TCCCGGCCCGACCCCGCCAGCCCCGCCCCGCCCGGCCCTGCCCGCCGATCCGCAGCCCCGGAGGGTGGGGTGGGGGGTCCCGGGCCCTCAGGCGCCGAGGGGGCAGCCCAGGGGGGCGGGACCGGGGCAGCGCCCGTTCCCCCCGCCCCGCCCCGGGGCGTGTTTGCTGGTGACTGAGACTCACGGATAAGTTTTGCTGCGTGGGGTCCGTGTGCTTCATTATCTCGTATCAACATGGTCCTGAGGGGCTACGAGCGGGGTCGCAGGGCGGGAGCTGAGCTGGGGCTGGGAGCGGCCTCCCAGGGCCTGAGGGGCTGCGAGAAAGGGCGGGGGGGGCTGCTCACAGAGGGTTGTGGGGATAGGAGGGGAAACGGGTATGAACTGGAAAGGGGCAGATCTGCACCAGAGAGAAGGAGCAATCCCCTCACCGTGAGGCGGGGGGGGCCTGGCCCAGGCTGCCCCGGCCCCGGGGGGCTCGAGGCCTAGCGGGACGGGGCTGGAGCCCCTGATCATGGGGGTGTCCCTGCCCTGGCGGGGGGGGGCTCGGAGGTCCCTTCCGACCCGAACCCTTCTATGATTCTCTGATCTTGAAGGCCCTTTCCAGTCCAAACTGCTCTATGATGATATGGAGCTACTTAAAGTTGAGAGATAACCTGTCTTACGTCTACGAGAATTCATTGATCCCCTTAGTTGTCTTGTAAGGTGTAGCCGTTCCAGGCCAGCAGGTAACCTGCAGAGCGTCTCCAGGCACGGTTGGATTATAAGGGAAAAAAAAAGAAAGTTCTTTGAGGTTTTTCCCGGTTCTTTGTCTAAAACTAGTATATCTCCCCGCTGCTTTCGTAAGACGTTATGTCTCTGTTAGGAGGGCAGCCGAGTCAGCGCCGAATAGTAAAACAGAACCTTTCTGGCCTTTGCCTCGAGGGCTTCGTCGTTGGCGGCGCCTCAGCCGCCCTCCGGCCGCACGGGGGCGCTCGCCGGGCCGGGGGAGCCGCGGGGTCCCCGAGGCTCAGGGTTGGCGCCGGAGGTGCTGCCGTGTCGAGGGCCTCGGCTGTAATTTACTGTCTTTCATTATCATCACACAGGGACTCCTCACAGACCCTCCCTGCCAGAGTCACAGCCTGGATAGTGCAGGACGAGAGGGAATGGCCTCAAGCTCCACCAGGGGAGGGTCAGGCTGGACATGAGGAGAAAAATTTCCCAGAAAGGGTCATTGGGCAGTGTCAGAGGCTGCCCAGGATGGGGTTTGAGTCCCCTTCCCTGGAGGGGTTTAAGGGATGGGTGGACAATGTGCTGAGGGACATGGGTTAGTGTTTGATAGGAACGGTTGGACTCGGTGATCTGGTGGGCCTTTTCCAACCTGGTGATTCTGTGATTCTGTGATTATGGCATCTCGGGGGTTCTGTGAGGCAGAAGAAGGTTGAATTATTCTCAGTCAAAGGCTTCTTGGTCTCTGTGGGACGTTATTAAATAGAACGTGTTCCTCCTGAATGCAAAAGACTGAACACCGACCCCGAACCCCTCATGAAACACAACTTCATGTGGGTTTACGTTACCATAACACTCGCATATAAGAACTGTGATCTTGAGCTTTAGGCTGGAACATCAGGTGTTTGGCTATAGTTGTTGGCCCAACCACAGATTTATTCTGGGGTGTCAGTTCTTGTTTTCCCTGTGCTTTTGTTTTCTAACTTTACAAAGGACAAATAATCCTTGAACTTTTGTTTTTTCGTGCTTACTTGCCATAAATTCTTATGGGCACAAGTTGTCCTCACTCTATACGTTTATCACAAACAACATTTCAAATTTGGAAGTAATCTGTTAAAAAGTACATACGTTGGACAATGATTAAGTATTCACAGGCCTTAGCCTTGAATACAAAACTTCTACATGTTCTGTCTGAGCCTGATTCTTTCACTGCTTTGTGTTAATTGCACATGGCCAGCCTAGGTTTACTTTTCAAGTGAATTGGATGTTTTTAAAGGGAGTTGGGCCTAGCAGACACATACAAGAACTTGTGCTGAAAGCTATTTTGCCTAAATGTAAAAGCTTTTGCAGCTCTTCAGCAGCTGCCTTAACTGCATGTCTTGATGTGAACAGAAATCTTTTGTCTGCTGGATTGGGCTTGTGTTGCAGAAAAGAGTCAAATTATATTTTATAGGAGGAGGAGAATTTCTCACATGAAATACAGATCTTGTTTTATTTCATTAACTTCTTGCTGGAGCAAGCCAAAGATACTGCATTTTCTCCTGTGAGATTTTGTAGGGTGGATGGGCTTGGATTTTGGTTTTGTTGTTCTGTCTCTCCCAGTGATTTGTTGTTAAACCTGTGAGCAACTGGTTATTCAGCTGAACTCCTGGAATTCAGCGGTAGCGATTGTTCCAGTAACTTTGTGGAACCACTGCTTTTTTTTCTGGCTGCAGCCCTGTTCTCCCTAGCTGAGTGCAGGTGATCATGGGGGGTGAGACTTCAGTCTCTCCTCTCCTGCTGTGGAGCCCAAGAACATGTTTGTGGTTCTAGTGTGCAGATTTTCAGGGTGGTGGCAGTATTTGTTTTGGGAAAGAAGCTTCAATATGACCGGTTCAGCAAGTTTTATCTGGGCAGATTGGTTTATATATCTTGTTTTCAGGAAATTACTGAGACAAAATACTTACAATTCATAACAAGATACTTGTTATTTTTCAGATTAGAACTATGTGTGAAAGTAAACGGTATGATGGAAGAATATGCCTAACTGCTTTTTGATGATGAATATGTACAATTAGGAAGGGAATTTTTTTTTCAAGTGAAATACATTAAAATATGAGCAAAACTTGTTCCTTGTAAAGTTCCATGTAAAGGAACTATATCTGTAAGTGCATTTTGTATTAAAATGGGCAATTCTCACGTCAGTTCCTCTAGTCCTCAAGAGTGTTTTTTGGGAACAGATGGAATACCTTGATATATTTGAGAATAAAAGGCAGGAAAGCACATTCAGATCTTCTCTGTTAGAGGAAGCACAAGTGCATTTCAGTGCTTCTTCATTTCCACTTTAGAGAAGGGAGTTTTCTGTAACATGATTTGCTGAAATGTCTCTTCCTGCTTGTCTTGGGGAAACAACTTTTATAGAGAGTGAAAAGTGCTGGATAAAGAGGCAATAAATGTGTTTTAGCGTCTTATAGCTGTCAACCTCTGTATGTGATTGTCTTCCTTTGTTAGAGATTAATTTATTGAAATAACGCTACTTCTTTGCCGTTAATGTAGTTTTTCACAAAACTTCTTTCCTTTTAAGTTCAGAATCTCTGAAGATGCATGAAATCCAGCAACCATCTCGGTGTCAAGTGCTTGCAACTAGGCAGTTGATTGCTCCTGATTCTGCTCAGCAGCAGTTTGAGGACAGCAGTCAGGACGACGCAGATCAGGCCGGGTGTACCTGGCAGCAAAGAGGGAAGTTAGAAGAATTCCGAATCAGGTGATGATTTTCTTTGAATGGATCAGGGGGATCAGACTCAAAGAATCCTGTCTTTAGTAGTACAAGTGCAGGCTAAGGCAAAGATTTTATTGGCAGGTACACGTGACATTTCTGAAGATGTTGCTGCTAACCTGAGGTCATTGGCACAGTCAGACTTCGTACATTTTTTATTTTCCAATGTAAATGGATATTCAGCAGTATAGTTGGCTAGTGGGCTGCCATGTATAATGGTTTAGTCTTGCCCTTCTCTTGTACTTCTTTGTTTGTTGAAGGAATCTTGACGAAGGCAATGTTTAGAGATTAAACCTCTAATATTTATTGAACTAATTCTAGCAACTTGCTGAAAGAGGGACATGGCTGTGTGCTTTAATTAACTACTTTATGCTGGCTTTTTGGGGTCCTCTGTGAGGCAATTAACTCTTAAAGCCATTTGGAAGACAGGGAAAAAAGAGCGATAATATCACAATTCAGCTCTTGCAATGATGCATGGGTCTCTGTGCTTGATGAACAAGCCTGTAAAGGTACTAATTTCAGGGCATAAATATTGCATATATACATTGATCTCTGTAAAACCAGACCTTGAGTTTTAGTCCTGCCGCTAGCATAAAAGTTTCTACTTTTATAGCTGCCTAGGAATGAACAGTATAAGACTACAAAGACAACTAACCTTTCCTTATGCTCCAGATATCTAGCAAGGAAATGCTTCTATCTCTGGGCAAAAAAGACATTTGGACAAATTCTTCCTTCCAAAGCCAGGTAGAAGTAACTTTTGTATTTATTTCTACATATAAAAATATTCTGTGTAAAAATAACAACAGTAGCAAGACAAACACATCTCATTATTGACTGTGCTGGGTTTTTGAGTAAAACACAGAACTGAGGGTAAAAGTTGAGGGTTATTCGTAGGTCTGAAGTCAACTGGCATTCTGATATACAGTTAACAATGTCTGTCTTTCCTTCCTTGACTGAATATAAAGTATTTGCAGTCACTAAGCTGATTGCCCCTTGTCATGCTGCACGGAGCTTTGGAATAAAGTGCCCCAGCAGGGCAGTGCTTTTTAAATGCAATTAGATACTGTTAGGCTAATTGGGCAAGACTGGAAAAGAGGTAGCATAATCTTCATTAAAACTGATTTGCGGTCAACTGGTAAACCTGCATGAAATTTCCTGTGTCCCAATCTTTCATCTGTTTAGGTGCTTTTATGACAAGAAGATTCTTCAAAACACTTTTGGAGAGTGGAAGGAGTGGTGGACTGTCCGCAGAGAAAGGAAGCTGAGCCTCAGAGCAGCCAGGCACTACAGGTGAGTGAAACAATTCCTCTTACTGTGTGTAGACAGCAGTATGAGGAATCTTCCTTAGGCTCTTAAAGAGCTATTAATTCCAGTAAGCAAGTTGCATCAGCAGTAATCCTTCATTGCTTATTTTCATGGTTTTCTTCCTCTTTTTTTTTTTTGTTGTTGTTAATTTCCTTTGCGCTGTATCTTCAGAATGCAGCTGAACTCGGAAGAATCCTACTTCTAGGCATTGGTAGCTATTTCAGTGAATGGTGTTGTTCTAATTTTTCAGGCATTTCCTCCTTAATTTGATATTTAAGGCCTGGAGAGCCTATGTGTGCCAGCAACATGGAATGAGGAGCAAATATGCTATTGCAGAGTCTCATGGTAAGTGTAGAAGTGATGGTAACTGCCTTTATTTGGGGACATATTGGGATGGGAGTTTCCAAGGACAATATTTACACAGAATCTCTGTCCCTTGTGCGTGTTTTTGCGTTGGCCTCCCCCTCCCGTGGCTGTGTGATGCTTTTAGGTACAGATGGTTGCTGTATAAAGCTGGCAGGGTGTCTGTTCAATGCTCTGTAACTATATAGTTATTTAGGGATGCCAGTGGATGAGCTTAGGGGCCTCTCCATCTGCTCTCAGTAGTGTTATTTGGTTTTGGGGGGTTGGTTTGCTGTGGTTTTTGTGGGTTTTTTTGTTGTCTCTTTTTTTTTACTTTGTTACAAAATATATTCAAATAGGTATTTTTTGATAGAATGTGTTACTGTGTTACTGGAATTCTCAGTCAACTGTGGCTGTATAGGAATTAGATACTAATCCCCTCTGGTATTTACACCTATTCGGTCTCTATTCACTATTCCTTCCAGCTTGTGTCTTGCAACTGAAGAGAACCCAAGCTTTTGAAGTGCCCCTTGTCTTACTGTGTAGATTCTTTGTTCTGCAGTGGGTTTGTCCTGCTGTTGAAGTTGCCTATATTGGTTGAAACTTCCTTTGGTTTCAGGAAATTTCTGTGTCCCTGAAGGGGAGGATGACCATCTCTTAAAGATGATGATGTGGTTTTGTTCTGTGCTATTTGGCAAAATAAGTTAACTGTTCTCTTTGCGTATGAATTTAGCCTCGGAATACTGTATGTACTGGCACCATTGGAAACAAATGGATGGGCTTTCTGGATTTCCTTTTGTAGTGAGGGAGGCCAGAGAATTTACAGAACAGCTGTGTGTTACTTAGTCAAAAAGGTAGAGCAGTGACCTGTGTTAAGGTAGGTTAAGACTCGATTCACCAGATTGCAAGGAATTCTTAAAAAACAAAGCATGTTTTTTTAGTGTAAGCGTGGAGTAGCATAAAATCAGTGACGTTTTTCTATTAACTGCTTCACTAGTATCTGTCCTGAGAAGCCAGAATGTTGTGAGGAGAAGCTGCAGTGCTCTGCTTGGAGTGCTGTACTGGAACTGGTGACACCGCTTCTGTCTTCAGCTCTGTGACCAGCCTGCTAAATAAACTTGGCATGTTTCTGGTTGATTTCTCTGCTGGTGATAGAGAATAACTCAAAAAGCTACTGATGAACCTGATGAATCTTTTTTTTTAATGAACCAAAGAAAATCCTGTCATTCTTACATCATGAGGTTGTTCTGCTGCTGCTGTTGCACAGTTCTATGCCCTGTAAGTGCTGCAGACAAAGTGATGCTGTTGTGTGATAACTCGTGCTACACTGAACGAGTGGCACGGCACGTCAGCGGTTCAGAGATCCCCACGCTGGTGGCAGCTGTGTTGGGGTTTCCCACGAGGTGTCACTGCAGGCTGAGGGGACAGAGCTCAGGGACATAGAATCTATGATTCTATTCTATGTATGAGGGAGTGGCTAAAAATGCCAGATTCCTTCAGGAACTTGAGATGCTGTAACTTTTTTTGTTGTGCACAGCAAAGAAACAACAATTGTTCAGGACCTGGCAGTGCTGGCTGGTTTATCTTGATGTTCGGAGGACAAAACACGGGATGCAGTCTGTGGCAGTGGCTTTCAGGGAAAGAAGCTGCTTGCGGTAAGAACGGAGTGGAAGCAGGTGGAGGAGCGGCACTGACCGTGAGGCCATGGTTTTGATGTGTGTTCTGTTATCCTCTCCTGCAGTGACTTTGTTCCATGGTCTGTGTTTTTTTGCCTTTTTTTTATCTTGAGGAAATGTTTGTGTCTGAATTCTTCTGGTGCACTCACAGACTGTGAACTTAGAAGACTGTTGTTAATACCTTTATCCAGTGAGAGGAAGGTGATTTCTTGCACCAGACTGTGAATTCTGCATTTCATCGTATGTGTTGCATTGTTTTGGCAGCGTGTCCTGGGCTGTGTGGAGAAGACGACACCACCAGAACTGTGCTAGACATAAAATGAACGTTTTGGCTCTGCAGCACTGGGCTCAGAGCCTGCAGTTTCGAGTAAGTCCCAGAAGCTTCAACTGCTACCTTTTCTCATCTTTAAGCTTCTTATGTCTTGATGAATTTCTGTGAGCATGTTTAGCTCCATTTTGGGGTAAGAAAATACAAGGCTGCGTTTCATATTCTTGAGGGGTTTTCTGCTCCTTCAGTAAGTTGTTCTTCCTAGCTGAAGCCAAAGCAGGATGGTTTTCTTTCTTTCACTGGAACTGTGGCTTTTTAACCATTTAATTGAAAACAGGTGACAGCATTTAATTCAACCTTTGCTGTAAGGTGGTGATGCTGTGCCTGTTCTGAGGTATTCTGCCAAGGAGATAAACTCATGACTTGAGAAATCTTGTTATATCTCAAGATGTGACTCTCTTACATGAAAATACTCCGACTGAAAGGAAGCCTGTTGATCAAAAAATATTATTTTGGTCTTTTAATGTGAAAAGTGTCAAAGCATTAAAAAAGGAAAAAACTAAAAAGAAGTATGATATTCATGGTCTGACTGTTTTCATGCTGACATTCCTTTGACACTTGTTTGGTTGGTTTTGTTTGTTGTTCTACCCTGCCTTGTGGGGAGGAACCACTCTGCTTTTACCTTTAGGTCTTACATGGAATATCCTGTTTCCTCTTTTTGTTCTGTTTCCCTAATCTTGTCTGGTTTTCTCTCCTTACTTCCCTCCCTCCCCAATTGCTCCTGCAGGCTTGGTTGCAGTGGCGGGAGCTGTACTTTTACAGCCAGAATGAGAAGCAGAAGGAGATGAGGGCAGTAACTCACCAGCAGCAGCGGGAATTGAAGAGATGCATGGAAGCATGGCGCAGATACTTATACCTCCACAGAGCAAAGAAACATCAGAACGGTGAGTTAGGCAGAACAAAGCTTAGCTCCTTTGCTTTTAGGGCACAGTGACTTTATTTTATTCCTGTTCTAGGAGATGCTGCAGTGTTTCCGGTTGCTCAACAGACAATGAGATGCAGCTTGGACTGTGCCCTGTTCCAGGCCTGGCTAGCTAAGGTTACATACTGTGCTGTTGGGAAGATCACCTACTTTCTGTGTGATTTAAAAGAAAATGCCTCACAGTTCCCATGGTGAAAACTTGCAGACTTCATGTTGTATTCTGACTGAGATATCGCTGACAAGGATGTATTCAAGACTGTTATCAGTCACTCTGTGTCTGGATTTTCTGATAGTCAGAGAATCATGTCTCATGCAGGATGGTAAAGGTGATTACACCAGCTCTTTTGCTTCTTTCCTTGAAGTTATTGGAATGAGTTCATACATTTGTGTGAGTTGCCCATTGATCAGTGGTAATGGAAAAGAGCACAGCTTGGATATCTGGGAACAGTAATGGGAGCACACAGAAATGTGAACAAGCTTGTGTTTATTGAACAAGTGACACAGATTCTTAATATCCCTTTCTTAAGTCAATACAGTCTGTAACTGGTTTAAAACTGCCTTTGTGATCAACAGAAAGAATACAGCCCATAGCTGAGTGTTACTGTGGATTTTACCAATGTTGTTCGGTGTAAGAGCTACTGTCACTTCAGAGCCAGCAGCTGGAGTACCATGGCCTTTTCTGATATAAATGAGTCCCGGATGGAACAAGTTTGTGAGTAACTCATGTGTTTGTCCTCTAGAGCTGGCCCAAGAGCATCACCGAAGCAGGATAGTCTGGCAGTGTTTCTCCAGTTGGCGGCTCTCATGGGAGCGCAGGAGAAGAGTCTGTGCTCACCAAAAGGGCATTGAAAAACTAGCAGGAAGGATTGCCTTACTGAGAAGCTTTGCGTGCTGGAAGCATTGTATCCAATATGTATTTTGTCCTTCAGGAAGAGGTTTATGTCTGCAGAGGAGAAATCTGGTTAATGAGTAGGAGTGTTGTGCATGTAACTTGGGTGAAAAGAAACAATTTTTAAAATTGTTGCCAGCTAAGAGCCTTCAGAAGGTAATTTAAGGTTGGAGAGGAATTCCTTACTTAACAGTGAATCAGAAATGTATTGTGGTAAGCCAGGAAAACCTAAAAGCTTGATCGTAATCAAATCTAGCACAAGTAACAGTGCAGGAAATACAAATATTGAAGTAAATTTAGCTGGAGATCTAGTGCTTCTCTATGGGAGAAGTTGTTAGGGATGGTTGTTTTTGTGTAAAAGAGACTTTAACTCAGTGACAGATACTGTGCTGTGTGCGGAAAAGACTCAACAGTGTGAGCTGGCTGAAAAACACTACAATCACCATCTGTTGGTAAGAGCACTGTTACGCGTCGGGTAGGAAGGGCTGTGGAGAGAGTTGGAATACTTGTGACCACCAGTTTGCCTTTAATGCTGCTGGTGTGTGGCTTGAGAGAGGGAGGCACCATTTTCTGCTGTGGTGAGTTTGGGTGCCCATCAGATTTCTAAATTATAACTGTTCTGGAATCTGCCAGTTGAGTCCAAGTGGGGAAACAGTGCTGCTCTTTGAATTGGAAAACTGGTGAAGTAGCAGATTAATCTTGATGGTGTTGGGCTATCGTGCTCCCTGGCAATTTCATCATGAGATAGCCTTTCCCCTTGATCTTCCCTGATTTCATTTTCCTTAGTTTTCCTCTACCCTAAATGTTTCTGTCTGCTTACCCTGTTTGGCTACAAGAATTATTTTTCCCCTCTGTTTTAATGCATACGTGCTGCTTTCACACGAGCCCAAAGCTAGGTTACTGCATGTGCAGGTCGTGGGGTAAGTGTCTATTTTTTTTAAAAACATAAATCCTTGAGGACTGTCAGCAAGGTGGACACAAGCAAACAAATCTCCAGCTTTTCCAGAATGGAATTATTTTCAGGTGGGGATCAGTACCAATCGTCAAAGGAACAGTAATAAACCTACTTGGATCATAGATTGAAAACATTACTGACCATATGAACGCTTTAAAGCAAGATGCTCTCACAGTGCTATTTTACCATGTTCATCCCTGAATCAAGACCAAAAGAAACTCTACTGACCTAAAAGGGAAGAAGTGCATCTTTCCTACTTTTGATAAGAAGCAATTTTTGAACCTTGAACTGAAGGAGGAGACAGTTTGGAAAAGCGTTTGGGTAGCAGTGCTGAAAGCTGAGAAAGGAGTTGGATGTCTTGCAGTAAAAGCCTGGGAATTTCAGTTTAGCTGGAGAAGTGACAAATTTGTGAGAAGGAATTGATGCATTATTGCAAGGATTGTCTGCAAGGAACAGCCAGTTCTAGGCTTACCAGTACTTGCTGATTGGGATTACATGAAGTTGTGTGTGTTTCTTGTTACAGAAACTCGGGTTTGAGGGTCTTTGGCAGAATGTCTTGAACACTCGTCTTCAGAAAGCAAGGAAACATCAGCATCATACAGTGAGCTTGGCTTCTTTATTATTCTTGTATTAGTTTTTCTCAATCTGTCCTATTGGCTTCCACCTTCACCTACAAAATACTTTTCTATTAAATCAGTGGCTTTGTTCCCAAATAAATCTTCTGTGTCTTAGATATGTTATTTTAGTTTTCTGTTTTCCTTTGTTTATGGTGACTTTGTCTTTTAATAGAAGAATTAATAGCAGGTTATGAAACAAGTTGGGAGTATGAAGCACTGTAGGAGGCATCCATCGCAGCATGCAGTGTTAGTAGGACATGTAATAATTTCTTTCTTTGCATTCAACGTGATTTCCTGTCTCTGTTGTTTTGTTTCAGGTGTTGCAGAAGTTCTGGAACCGTTGGAAGTCCAGTTTGGAAGAGAAGGAGGAAGAACAGCATCAGGCCTTAACATCAGTGGCTCATGCCCGTTATAGGTATGCAGAGGAATATGAGTATAGAATAAATTTGTGCAAATGTGGGATCTGCCGGCCTTTGAATCTCTTCTAAAACCTGGTAGTACTTTTGGGGACGTGACCATCCTGATGCCAGTTGCTTTTGTGTTTTTGCTTTTGTGTAATTGCTTCCTACACTTCCTCTGTCTGTTGATTATTCATGCTGCTTTCAGTTGGTTCCAAAATTGTGTGTGTGTGTAAATAAAAGAAATTATTATAACTTAAGTTATAGGTGGATTGGTCTTTTGATGTCTATAAAATTAATCTGTTTTCTGGAGGAATTTTCTCCTATGCTAACATTCTCCCTTTTTGCTTGCAGGAGAGTGTTGGTGAGCCGGGTATTCGATACGTGGTTGCTGAAGATGAGCAAGCAGCGAGAATACCGAATGGCAGAGAAAAGGGTAAATGTAACTCTTCTACCTGGCCTTGCTGGGAAATAGAAGAGGCAATTTCTTTCTCACTGTGAACATCAGTTAGGATGAGATGGACTTGGGTGCTGTAAATTCCTTCTCCCTGGTGGGTGATCAAGTCAGGGGAAATGGATTGCAATCAATATTAATTAATCACCTTTTTTAAGTTAAGCTGTTTATTAAGAAACGAACCAAACTATTGTTATTAGAGGATAACTGCTTATGCAGTTAATTCTTTTATTCCCTCAGCCAGTAAATATGCGTGTGCTCTCTCTCCCTTGCTCTGTTTTATAGTTACCTGGTTGACACAGTAAGAGTAAAAAAAAAAGCCAACTCTGACCTATTTAACAAGTGCAGGGTTATACTGGCAAACTAGTTGCTTCTTGGTAGGTGTCCAGAAAGTCCCTTCGAAGCCTTTGCTTCTGTTATAACTGTAGTCTCTGTACAGCGGCCGTTGTCTCTGTACAGCAGCCGTTGCTGACTTACGTGTCTGTGCTACACAGGTCATAGTTGATGGTAGCGCATGCAGGTGGTTTTGTGCAGATACGGCCGACTCCTGGTGTTCTGAGATTATCAGTTCTTGCAGATTCAACAGGGCTGCTTTCTGGAACTTATCAGTTCTTGGGAGTCTTTCACACACTACTTATCAGCTTGTATTTTGCCTCTCTTTGGCCTACTGTTTTCTGATAATTTCTTCATCTGTGTGCACTTAGATGCCTGTAGAACAGGTTGACATAAACTCTCAGCAAAGGGGCTTTGACACGTGTTCATTGCTGTTCAATGTGAGGAGAGGAAAATGAACACTGGGAAGTTTTGTGCGTGTCACCTCTAAGGAATCGCCTTCTTTTGTTTGTAACTTGCCTGTGTCATGAATCCATTGCCACCTTCTTTCCATTGTAGGCTGTGCTTCATTTTGAAAGGCAGCTGTTGAATTCCTTCTGGTGCCTCTGGCGCAGAAGAACAGCTGCACATTTGGAGGAGCAGAAGGGCTTGGTTCGTGCAAGAGATCATTACAGTAACCTGCTGCTGCTGAAGGCTTTCTCTGTGTGGAAACAAAACACTCAACAGAGAAAAACAGAGTAAGAAGTTATTTTAAAAGAGAGAATTATTTGGATTGGCCGGGTAGTTGCCTAGTTTTGACAAAATGGCATTTAATCCACAAAGATTCTGACTCCTTCCTTGTGCTCTAGAATCTGCTGGTTTGTCTTTCGGTAAATGACTTACTGAAGATGGCAGGTGTGGGCTCACATCTGTGCTGGAGTGTTCAGTAACATGGACTGCATTGTAGGAGAGGTAATTAAATTGTTTTTCTTATAGGAAGCTCAAGGAACTGCAAGCATTAAGATTTCACTGTTCAAAGTGTCTGCAGCAGACTTGGAACAAATGGAGGGAGGTGAGAGACACAGCAGATGGGTAAGAGCTTTAATTGCTTTTGTTACATTCAGATTGCTTGTACCCACCTGGCTAGAAATTACATAGTTTATTTTAAACATTGGTCACTCCTAAGCTCTCCTCCCTTCCCAGGTGGATAAACTAGTTTGGTGTGGGCAGAATGGGAATGGCGTGGGGAGGAGGGGGAGTCGAAGTTCTTGTTCACATGTCTAGGTATTGTTTATAGGTATAGACCATAGTTTAGGAGGCTTATCTGGGAATGCAACCAGAGTTAGTATGATGAAGCTGTCCCCAGCCAGTGCTGCCTACATATATCCTTCTCAAAACTTGACTGAAGTCAGAAGTTGGCAGCAAGGCTGTGGCGTATGCTCTGTAGCTGCGTACAGGTCATAGCGGGCCCTGCCAGATGGAATTTCACTTTGCTGGCCCTGTCCCTTGCCGTGATGGATGTACTGAACATACCTTGCAACGTGTCTTGAGAGTTGGTGAGAAATTCAAGAGCTATCGTCCGTTAGTCCTGGTTAGCTTGAGTGAATTGCCTCAGTCTTACAGAGGATTCCTAAAAAGGGCAGATAGACAAAGCCTCACCTAGACCTTCTGGGGGAATAGCAGAGCACAGCACCAATGAGAGAGAACCTGTTATAGCAAGATACAGGGTTGATCTTTCCCCAGAGAATAGGGTAATGCTTTTCCCTCTGCCAGCTGCTGGTGCCTGTTTTCCCCCACCCATGTATGTATCTTTTAATTTTGTTTCCCCCCCACCTCCTTACAGTATGTGGGACATCAGCGTGAGAAATGGAGGAAGTTGATGCTAGCAGACACGCACTATCGGCTCATGTTGCTGGGCAAGACCTTGGCAGCCTGGAAGGTAGGAGGGAATGTCCTTCCCTGTGTAGGGTTCATCTGTGTGTGCTGAGGTGTTGTGAGAGTGAGGAGCTGCCATGCTCTTTCACTCCAGGTGCTCACACACCAAGTGAGCAAGGGGGCAGGGAGGCTGTTGTCGATACAAGCTCTAGCATTGCTTTTTGGAGCAAAACAACAAGTGCAATCTTGTGGCTTCAGTGGAGAGTATCAATAGCATTAACTAGCATGTAATGACTGGTCTTCTTGGTAAGAGCCTCGATTTCAGTGGCTGTAATGTCATTGTTTTTCTCTGCTGCCGCTGCTGCTCTGCTAAGCTGCTGGTAAGGGTTTCTAGATGTCTTCTCTCCTCAGAGATGTTGGCAGTTGAGGGAAACTTTACCTCTCACTGCTTTTCTTGCAGAGTTACCAACATAACGTACAGTGCATTCTATACCATATAGCTGAAAAGGAGGAGCAGCGCACCAGACTGCTGCTGCGGTAAGCCTGTGTTTGCTTGTGCAGCTGAGAGAAAAGGGACTGTGCTGCTGCCCAATTACTCTTTTTCTTAGTGCTTTTTTTAATTTTTTTTTCTTTTTTTATATCTTTTGCCTTCAGGCAGCTTCTGCATGTGTGGAGAGAAAATGCCCTTGCGCTCATACGTGAAGCTGAGGCAATGTCTCGGGCAGATGAGCACTACAGGAGAGCCGTCCTGTCGAAGGTAGGATCTGTGTAGCGGGGCCAGGTAATGCAATGAGAAGGACAAAAATACTTCATTTCACTAACCACTACTAAGGAAGGTCTAAAAAGTGGGAGTTTGGTATTTTTTTAATACACATTTCTGACTTTTTCCTCTTCCTTTACTTCTCCCCATTTCCTAGAAGGGAGGAAAAACAGTGGTGAGATACAGCAAAGTAGCATCACCTGTGAGCTGGGCAGATGGAGGGACAGAAAACAAGAATGCCATGAAAAACGCCCAGGGCATCCTCTGAAATACTGCTGTGTTTAATTTGTAGAAATTAGCGCTGTCTTGCTGAACCTGATGTGGCAGATGGGAATGGTTATGGTGCAAGCAGTGTGTCCAGTGTCCGTCTGTACCGACCCTTGTTGATGTTCCGTCTGTAGGTGTTGCTACAGTGGAGACACGCAGCCTCGCAACAAGAGTATTGCCGTCAGCAGAAGAGGACAGCTGTGATGGAGGCCAGAAAGCATTTGAATATAGGTGAGATGATGGAAGTATTAAACCCTCAAAAGACTTAGTTATCTGTTTCTGATCCTTAGAAAGTCACGGCTTAGTAGGGCAGCCGTTTGTGCCATCTGCATGGATGAAATGCACAGTCTGTTGAGCCTACAGCGGGCCTCCCTGTAGAATGGGGAATGACTTGGGACTCCAGATCTGCTGAAGGATTCTTGTCTGACTTCCGCTTCTCCATTGGTTTCTTGTCTGTATAAGGGATGGTAACACTTCCAAACCATTTCCATTCCTAATTTGGAGAAGCTTAGACATCTGTGTTCTGAGTGCAGTGCAAGTAATCGCATCAATGACTGCTTCAGTCTTTCTCTAGTAATTAATACAGAAAGGACTTCAAACCCTGCAGACATTTTCATGGTAGTAGCCACATTCTTGACACAAGGACTCTGAAGCACAAAGAGGTCAGATGATTTCCTGACGGTTATAGACTGTTGATGGCAGCAGGGAAGCCTTGCCATTCACACCTCACTGTGTCAACTGAAGTGTTTCACATTCCTTTCTGGTGCTAAGTGCTGCCAGTGCTGACCGCTGCCAGTGCCAGGAGCTGCTAAAACAGTCTGGGAGGGTAGATGATCACTTGATAGTCTC
Organism: Piaya cayana; assembly: GCA_013389865.1. Taxonomy (NCBI): domain Eukaryota; kingdom Metazoa; phylum Chordata; class Aves; order Cuculiformes; family Coccyzidae; genus Piaya; species Piaya cayana. The sequence goes on along the minus strand of WAAB01014076.1, from coordinate 17,340 downwards.
TGGGATTAAGTTTCCTTTTGGCACATTAGTTAATTCATCTGCTTCTACCAGTGCGTTTACAGAGCCTGTTTCTTCACTGGAAGAAGTTAACTAGGGAGTCTCTGGTGCTGAGGGCACAGCAGCACAAGGCAGTACGGCACCACCAGCAGCATCTGCTCCAGAAGTACCTGGTGAAATGGAAGGAATATCATCAGCGATGCCTCGGAAAAGCGGTGAGAGGGATCAGCAGCCTCCCCAGACAGTGACTCAGGGTGGGAAGTTAGGGATGTGGAAGCGCAGGCTTCCCTGGTGAAGGGGATGGTAATCTTGGCTGAGAGCCTTGTGCAGCAAGGGGTGGGAACATGTCTGTGTCATGGACAGAGAAGCTTTGGTAGAACCAATAGACTTGACGAGCTGGGATTGCCACATGAGGGATCGTTTACTGTAAATGAAATCCTTGCTGGGCTCATAGATATTTGCAGATGGGGTTTCGCCATAGGGCACTTCCATACTGAGGGTGGCCTCAGTGGGACAAGGGGCAGGTGCTGAAGGCCGTGTGGTGCCTGTTCTGCTCTGCTATCATTTGGCTTCAATAAGTGGGGCTTGTCTGTGAGTGACTCACCTGGTTGCCTTACAGCTGCTACGAAGACAAGGAGATCAGCTAATGACTCGTAGACTTTGCTCTGCTTCCTTCCATTTCTGGAAGACACGGGTAAGGAATTGTCCCCTTCCCATGTACTGGGTGAACTGAGTCAGTGTTTCTGCTGTGTCCCCACCAGCCCTTCTTGTCCGGTTGATGCTCTAGCATTTCTGGTGTGGGATGTGTAAATTCCTAAACTGGTTACTGTGCATTTTTTCTCCCCGACAGCTGTTGCAGCAGCAATGGGAAAAGCAGCAGACAGTGCAAGGGTTGTGGCACTGGTCCCTGTCATTGCAGAGAAAGGTAAGGGGACCTGGGGGTAAGGGCAGACAAATGTGCAGACATGCAGGTCAGTGCAGACTGGACTGCAGTCAGCGGAGCGCACACTGAATATCTGTTTTCTTTTATCTTTAGCTGTTTTATTTTATTTTAGGGTGCTGGAAAACTGTCCCTAAATCCTCTTATCTGATTAAAAAATTTGCATGTATTTTTCCCCATTCAGCCTCAGCCGACTTAAATCCCTGTCCCTTTGTCCTTGCAGCAGCGTCCTGCTGTCCTGCTGTTGCCGTGTCTCTGCCCTTACTGCCCAGTGGAGGGGAAGGCGTTTCTGTCTGCAGGGGGAGTTTCTGGCCTGGAACCCGTCTGTAACACTTGCCGCTCTCTGTTCCTGTTGCAGGCGTTTGATGCTTGGCTCAGACTTGCCAAGGCCCGTGCTGCTCGCACCGGGAGCTTAACGCCAGCACCTCAGGCAGAAGGCGGCACCTGTAGGTGTCTGTGTCCAGTGGGCAGAACCACTCACTCCTACCCACCGGTCCCGTCTGCACCACCATGGACACATGGCGTGCACTGTGCCCAACAGGGCTCTCTGGAGAAGTTGCGACCACATTTGCAGCCACGTTTGCTGTCATCTGAAGACTTTGTGGGAAGACAAAGTTGCCAGACTGCAGGTAGGTCCTCAGGTCTGAACTGCAGCTCTTGCACGCCCTCCAGCACATGCAGGACTGCGAGTCAGCTCCACAGCTTGTAAAGGAGACAAAGCGATCTGGTGTGCCTGCACGAGGAGGGGAAGGGAATCCATCGAGTCTTTTTGGGACGGAGGTGCAGTTTGGTTCACTCTGCCAACTCAGAGGGCTAATGCTGTCCCAGGGGCTGAAGGATGGAACCTCCGGGGTGGGTGTGCTCAAGTGCAGGGGCTTTCATGTACATGAGGCTGAACGTACAGACCTGGCTTTCCCTGATAAAAAGAAATGGTATAATTGTGCTCTAACCTCCATTGTTTGTGCCTTGTGTCTTCTGTTCAGCTGAAAGGGAAGAAAAGGAGCGCAATTCCAGAGCAGAAGCAGTGTTTCAGAGAAGGCTGGAAGCGGAACTCCGACACATCCAGGAGCAGATGCAGTACTACTTCAGCAGGAAACAAGAACTTAAGTATGTTGCAGAACCCCTTTAACCAGCCTTTTGACATGCTCAGCTCCATGGTGCGTTTGTGTGTGTAGCTGCTCTGAAAATAACCCGTCTGTTCCCAGCAGAACAGCGAGTGAAACAGAAAAGGTTGAGGCATTTTTAGTTCCTCCTTTTCAGAGTTCACTCCAGGTGGGAGAGAGCACATGCACAACTTCTTTTGTAGCCAGCAAGTGGCTTAATTACACCTTTGGCAGCTATTGGAGAGAGCAGGACAAAAGTATAATATAATGTGAAGGCAGCACAAATGAGCCTGGCAGAGCAGCTGAAATAAAGCTTTCAGCTCTTTTATTGTGAGGAGTGAAGACTTCTTAGCTTTTTCAGTTGTCCATTAAAAATGTGTGGCTGGGGTCTGACAGCTGCTCTGCTTGAAGAAGACATTTACAAAAAAGCTTAAAAGAAAATGGAGCTTGGGAGTCAACTGTTGGGAAAGGAAGAAGTGGGGAATGGAGGCAAGAGCTTTCAGATGGATTTCTCTGCTTCCTAGCAAGCCTTCCTCTTTCCAGTTTGCTTTATTTTTCTTTTTTTGACAAAAACATTGCCTCTTATTGCAAGTAATGATTGCAAGTCTGAGTTGGCTTTGACTGCTGAGCTCCTAATAGGGACAAGAATCCTTCTCACCATTTTATCAGGTTCTGTCAGCAGCAGGTACAGATCCTGCAGAAGTGGCTAGAAACGAGCGTGCAGCCCAAGGACAAAGATGAGGCACGAGAAGTTCAGGCAGAGTTGGATCAGGTGCGTAAATCCAAGAACACGATTATCGTGATGCTGGGCCCTTGGCCTACAGGCTGGTGGTCGCTGTAAGGAATTGTACGTACCAGAATTGGGCTGAGGAGCAGAGCCCGCTGCTCTGGAGAGGCAACTCCCTGCACGTTCAGAAATTCAACTCCAGCTCCAAGAGCCTTTTCTATGGCAGTTTTGGAGCTGCAGTCAGGCAGCCTCACTTGTCTTTCTGTGGGCAGTGCAGCTACAGCGCAGTGATGGCACCTGCACTGATCAGTCCCCTGGTTCACAAGCCGGACACGACGGCTGCACTGTCACCTCCAGAGCTGCCCGTGCTTGGCTGCTCCTGTCACTGTCCTGTCACTGGTTCTCAGTCTCTAATGGTTCCCAAGACAAGACAAAGGCTGCTACGGCTCAGTCACCTCTTCTTGCCAAAAGACAAGATGCTTTCTTGCCGTACAAACAGCTTACGCAATTCTCTTAACTTTCAGCTGCAGGTGAGGATCAAGGCCCTCACCAAAGCGCAGCCACAAGACAGACATCGCGTGCAGAACCTGCTTGTCCGCCTGCGTGAGATCCAGAGTGCCCTGGATACGTGATGCATCCAAACCCACCGTCTGCCTCACAGGGAGGACATTTTGCCCCTTTTACAGCAGAAGAGGATGGAAGCGATGTGTGTGTTCTCTTAGTCTATGTACAGCATTTTTGTTTTAGAAAATAACTACTTTTCCTCGATTTATTTTGTCATTACAGCTGGTTAAACCAGGAACTCTGCATGTCTCATGCTGCGCTCACAATACCTAGTTTAGGTTACCCTGACATTTCAGAAATATCAGCAACACTGAGAAGTCTCTTTATTTCAAAACGTTTGCAGTTAAATGAATTAATGTCAGTAAGTCATACACTTTGATGTACAAAAATACCGTGCTACTGATACAGTTGAAGAATTAAATGGATTCTCCATGCAGGAGAAATTCACAGCATTATCAGTACCTTCTAGGAACTTTGCTTTCACTTCCAGGGTGCCTTGCTGACCTCTGCGTAACAAATCATGTTTGTTAAGCTGCCAGCTCTGCACAGTATTGACCATCACAAAACCAGCCACTTGCACCCTAATCCTCTCCTCCTCCTTACATTTCTAATAAAGCAAACTCCAGGTAACCCGCTGCTCAGCCAACAGCCACCTTCAGATCCTGTGTGTGATGATAGGAGCAGGTAGACATTAAAGCTCAAAGTTGCTCTGGCTGTGTCTGGATGGCACAGGCCTCTGTGGGAAAGGGGCAGAGGATTCAGGTGTCTTGTCTCTCAGCCACTGGAAGAGACTTGCCTTCTCCCACTACCCCGACCAGCCCTCTGGCTAACAGGTACAGCTTTATCCTCTCGGGGCTGACATTTTACTGTCTTTTCTCCCTCAGCTCGATCTAAAGTGCCTGTTTTTATCAGTACCTGACAATCTGCTGCTGCAGGAGCAAACGAGCAAACGTGCCAACACCAAGAAATTTTAATGTGATAGGTGGCTGAGAGCCACTTCAAGCTTCCAGACTCCTCCCTAGGGAAAGAGAGGAAACACTAACTTGTGGAGCCAAACAAATGTGCTCCTGCTGGTCACCCACGCAGCCACCATCTCCTGTGTCACTTAGAGGCATCATCATCCTCTCTTTGCCGATGGCAAGCTAAGCACACAGGACTTGGCAAACCAGACGTGAACAACAAAAACAGTCCATGTTCTGCAGTGCATACAAATAATTGAGTTTTTCTTTACGAAATCAGAGCTGGCCAAAGCCCCCCATGTCCCCTGATGAAAACACCCAAGGCTCAAGCAAGGAAGCAAGATGAGAGATCTTTCAGAGCAGAAAGGCTGGTTTCATGAACACGTCTGCTCCAACAGGCTCTCTGGACAGCACAGCCCAGTCTAAATATCTGAGTGCCTGGGCTTGGAACAGTTCACTCTAGACACACTGGATACTCTCAAACTCTGTCCCTTTGCTTCACTTGGCAGTTCTGCCAGGGCCAAGGCAGCACCACGTTCCACAGACACAAGGTGTTGAATTTTAACTCTCCTTGATGTCAAGTTAGAGAGGCTCTGAAGTTCTGCCGTAGGATGAGGCTTCAGCATAGAGCTCAGACCCCAGTGGATTTGTAGCATGAAATTCGAGAGCAGAAGTCAGAGCAGCTGGTAGGGGGGGTGTATTTTGGATGAGATGAAGTTGTTGCCAGTTTATTATGGGAGGGCCAGGCTGGCACCTGGGAGGAAACCTGGGATTGTTTCAACATGGAACAGTTCACTCAACACACAGTCAGCACATGGGACATTTCACTCTGTGCAGTAAAAATTGGTCCTGAAGTATCTGAAACTGCTCTGTGAATAGAGGAATTAATTCTTCAAGAACTTAGTGAGAAAGCAACACAGGAAATACAGAGCACAAAGTAAAAACATTTTGGCTGCTGTCTTATTGCATCATACAAGAAAACATTCCCTGTGTCTTTTGACCCCTTAATCTAAGAGGTGAAGTTTGTCTCTCACACAAACCAACTCTTTAAGGCCTGGAATAGCAAAATAAAGCCATGGATTACAAATGGGACAGAGCTTGCTCTGCTATATTTTTAGAAACAAACTCAAGACGAGGGATGCAGACACAGTGTTCAGGTTCAAAACAGCACAAAGTCCATCTTTGAAGGGACCACATCAGGTAGAAGAACTGAAGTTGACAGTAGGAAACTTGGGTGACTTTATTGTCAGGACGCTGCCTGTTGCACATGGTGGTTGGTTTGGGCTCTACCTACCCCTACGCTGCCTTCATGCAAGAGCTGCAAGGGAGTGTCTGAGAGTAAAATAAACATGAGAGCAAACTTGAGGTCTGAAAGCCAGACAGCGCAGAGAAAAGGTACAGGGTTTGACTGGGCCTATCAGTGCCCCTGAAACACAGCTCATCTCTACCCCTGCCCTTACGCACTGCACCAGCACAGCTGAGGAAGGCTCTGAATGGACTCGGGGGCTCCAGAACAGCGACCTCGTGTGGCACAGCGAGGGGAGAACATGAAAGATTACAGGCACAGCGTGGAACAGAAACCTCTGTTGTCAGCATCTTCAAAGGCAGCTGGACCACAAACAGACGTGGCCATTCAAAATCCTCTTTCTGCATTCAGCAGCTGGTAAATGCAGACCAAACGCTCACAAGTTTAACGAGCAATGACATCTGCTGTGCTCCACACTCAGGTCCTGCTGAGTGACACACTTGTTAAATGACACTGTGATGTGATGAGTCCCTTTGTATAGAAACGCTTCTTGCTGACCATTCTATAGAGAGCCCAGTGCTTCCCCAAAGCGAATTTTCTGTCCAGCCTTGAGGTGGAATTTGAAGTCCTTGGGTGCCTCAAAGATCAGTACAATCGTGGAGCCTAAGTTAAATTCCCCTAAATGTTCTCCCTTCCGCATGGGGATTCCCTCCTTGTTGTTGTTGGATATGAAGCTGAAGTCGTTGTAGGAACCTTTAGAGTAGCGTGGACTGTTGGTATGCAAGTCCTACACAGAGAAGGAAGAAACTGTTACTCAAGGATTTCAGCCCTCGGTGCTGATCAGCACAGCTGCAGCCTGCAGAGATCTGGGCGTCTGTGATGCAGGAGCAAACTCACAAATCGGAAGTACAAAAGGAATTTTAAACCAAAATTAGTCTGTACTGTAGGCAACTCCCTTAAATCAGACTAAGAACACATAAAAACAGCGTGGAGCATCCATGGTGTGAAACACCATTGCTTCAGGGTAGTGAGATTTTTAATTTTCCTTTTTGTAGCTTTCTTCTATTGTACTTTACCAGCCTCAGCCACCAAACCCAGAAACCCGCCCGCTGCTCTCTTGCTCACCTGGTCAAAATAGATGCGAATGGAGCCCACGTTTGTTGCTCCTACAGCCGTTAAAGAGAAAAAGCCGTGTTTCCAGTCACCTGTGAGGACAACTCGTTCATTGTGGCAGAACAGCTCCTTGATCCAGCGAGCAACTCCAGGATTCACAGACATCAGAGACCCTGCAACAATGGGAAAATACTCAAGCCAAGCTGCCCGATACGACAGCATCTCAATAAAACTCCTTTGTTTCAATCCAGGCCTAACTTCAGTCTGGGATTTAACAGATGTCTCAGGCCTTGTGGCAGCTCATTCTCCCCCCTTCACAGTGTTTGAAACCAAAGCCAAGGACTTAGTTTTTTCTAGGCAGCAAGAAGTAAACCCCATTTGTTATGTGCTGCAGTACAGTACGATGTGCAGAGAGGACAAAAGGCACCCAACCCAGCTCCAGCAGCACAGCTGTTCAGTTGCACTTTCTTTGCTAAACCCAGAATAGAAGAACATATTTTAGGCTACTGTTCACTCTGACCTGCAGAACAATCTGCATTTGAGGTGGAAACTGAACAACTCGTGTTTGAGAATGTCAGCTCAGCGTGCATCAGCTGTTATCTCAAAGAACTCAAACAGCCTGAATACAGTTTGCACCAGTTCTGTGTGCTTTGTTCTGGTAAACAACACTACCATGATATTCATTACCATTTCTGACAAATTGCTCTCCTCTAATTACCTCTCAGGCTGTGCAGCTGTTCCACACGTCTCGTTCAGCAGCCTGTCCCAGTGCCTCCCTCCACAGCTGCTCTGCAGCCATTTCCTAGGAACCTACCTGGGAAATGCCGTCGGTGCGACACTCTCCAGTCGGTGGGGGAGTGGAAGCAGTGATAGTCCCCAGGTGCCAGGTAGATCACACAGTGATAGAGCTCATTCCCATCCTTTGTGACCAGTTGTTGCTGGAAAGAGTTGCTGGGAGGGGCTGCAAAGAAACCAGGAAAAGGAAGGTTACTCACCCAGTCACCTGCCATAGCTAAGCAGCCGACACAGAACCAGTGGCAATAACAGAGGATTAAATACGGCCCTCACGTAGCGTTGAGACTACAAACACATTCACTTTGGCCAGGAATCCAGTATTTCAAAGTGTTCTTTTCCCTTTACAACAAAATTAGATCCTGTATTGTTAGAATAACTTTGGACATTCCTTAATTTTGGAGTTTCCCCCTCCCTAAAGCGAACAGCAGAAACAGATCCAGTGAGACTGAATTTTTCTTAAAGCTCTCAAGAACAGGATTTTTCTCAAAGCAAACGTTTTAGGAACAGAATTTGTGAAGGTGCATTCACTGCATTTGTGCTTGTGTTGAAACCAACCCTCCTGCTGGCAGAACCTGGTCTCTACAGCCCCTTGTGCCAGTTTAGCATCACGAGTGGCTTTTGTCTAACCTGAGGCCTCGGGCACAGTGCTCGAAGAGCAGTGGAGCAGCCACAGCACCAGCATTTGTGGTGCTCAAGCGTGAGTTTGGTTCTGGAGCAGCTCACACCATTCCTGCCATTCAGGCACGGGAGAGCTGCAGCCTGGTGCTGGATCTTGGGAGTGGATTGTAATTGTCAATAGACACAGATAAAAAGGAACCAAGCAATTAAATTCAGCTGATCAGAATGAGCCGGGTGAGACAGTTATAAAGCTGCTGGTGAGAAAGGGAGGCCCTACAACAGTGACATGTTCGTCCCCAAATAAAACAAAACTCAGACCTGCTTTTGTTCCTGACAATGTGAAAGAGAAGGAAAGTAAAAAAGACATCTCTCATCTCTCTGAGAACACAGAAAGTGCAGAGTTGAACAAAGGCAGAACTGACACAGGACTCACCCTGGCTAAAGCGCAGCTCCTCTGGGCAGACGCGAGGTCCCAGGAAAGACTCCAGAGAATAAGTAACCCCTTTTACTTGCTCTACCTCACAGTTTTTGACCTGTCCAAAATTAAGGATCTTTCCATCAGAGGGACTGATCTACAGTGGAGAGAAAAAAGAAACAAAGCACTTCAGGAATTCCTTCAGTCCTCGTAAAGCAGAGATGTTCCTTGGGGGTGGGGAAGCTGGCAGCTTAGCACAAAGCCTTTGGTTCCTTTTACTCACCACGCTGTGCAGACCGCAGACCGGCCGTGCTTGTGGTTTCAGCTTCCTGCGGAAGAACTCGCTGAGGTTTCTGTAGTGATGCAGATCTTCCACTGCAGCCTCCTCCATGTTCACTCCAAATGTCCAGATGTACAGGCTGTAAACGGGCTTCCGGAGCCATGTGGGCAGCTCCACCTGGTTCAGGCGGCCCCAGGCTCGCGAAAGCAGCCGAGTTGGTACCGATTTGTACAGAGCAACCTATAGAAATAGGAAATGCAAAGCATCAATCAGTTCTTGCCACCAGTGGCTTTCTCTTACTTCTCTCCTCAGAACAGAAAGGGTCAAGTATTCCTGCTACCCACTCCCTTGGATTCAGGGGGTTACGCCACACACAAAGGAGCCTTTAAGTCAGCAAAAAACCAAGAAGTGTCCATTCCTTCCACTCTGATGAGAGCAGATGAGGGACAGGATGAAGCTTACTGTCTCCTTATACTGAAGCCAGAAAGTCCCCTCCCCTGCAGGCTGAGGCTCCACAGCAGAGTTTCAGCAAACAGCCTAGTGTGAGGCTTACAGACACTTCACATGTCCCAGTGGAATGCACAGCAGAAAAATTTAACATTACCAAACAAAAACTGACTGAAAAATAATTTCTCAGCGTTTCATGACATACTTCTCAGGCGTGTCTACTAACAAGGGTGTTTTCTAGATCCCAATGTCACGATGCTCTCGTACACACCACGGTGGATGTGGCTACACCAGCATACGCTTATGCCAGCCCAACTCCTCTTGCAATGGGAGCTGCTCATTGCGGGAGTATAAAATGCCTTTATTGCTGTAGAAATGACCCTTTGGATGTGCCCCAAAACCTAAACTTTAGCATCGAGAGCAACAAATGACCAGTGCCGGAAAGAGGCGTTTGCTGCTGATGTATCTGAGGAGATGACGGCATCTTCCTGCTGGTCATCCCATCATCCCATCGGGCAGCTCCTCTGGGGTTTGTGGTGCTCGGTGTCAGCCAGAGAGCTCACATGACCATGGCGTAATGGGAGGGGATGTGGGAGTGCATGGAGAAAGGGAACCAAGCCCTCTGAAACAACTTCAGCAGCTGGAGGAGTTATCTGCTCAATCTGGAACCGTGTTTTTCAACAGGCCAGTTCAGCTGTATTTAACTCCCATCTAAAAGCTTTTTTTCTCTTTTTCTTAGTGAGAGTCATCGTTTACTGTCAATATGATTCATATCCTTCATATTGAAGTCTTGCAAAATGCAGCCATAAACACAAACAGAAGCCCACGCTGGCCAAGAGCCTGTCTGTCGTATCACACACAGCAAAGACCCCCCGGCACATCACCATCCCGCACTGCATTAAAATACAGCGACATTTCAGAAAGAAGGAGAACACCAACCTAATCTTACTTCAGATAAACGCTTCTAAATCAACAGTACCATAGGTCATATAAGCAAGTACTGAAGAAATAACCGTTTGCAATTTCATTTGGCAAACCTTATGCAGTGCTGCTTCTAAAATCAACTTTGCTCGCTTCTCCACAAGCACTGAGCATATGCGGATCCAACTGTAGAATCACAGAACTGCCAACAGCCATAGATATTCCCTGGTAGCCCCATTGCTTCCCAAAAGCCTGGCTCTCAAGTCGATGGGATCAACCAGAACAGCTGCTCCACACAATGGCCCAAAAAAGGGGAACTGCCTTGCAGTTTTCAATCAAAATATTTGTGTGGTGGCTCCATTCTGAAACCCCAGGATCTCTGTGGAGAAGAGCTGCCTACAAGGCTTCCTACCCCCTGCTCTTCACAGTGTCGGAGCAGAGATTCGCATATTGTTTAGACAGGCTGGCATACAGATGCTCAGAGACCCTGAGGAACATCCCCCTCCATGCAGAAAGCACAGAAAGCAAGAGATCTCATCAGCGTGAGGGAACTGCAGCAGCAGTCGGGTCTGCCTTGCCCAAGCCCCGGCACTTTGAGGGGACTGAAGTAATTCAAAAGCTTCTGTTGTTTTCCCTGGGCAGACCTTTGACCGTGAAAGGACAAAGAATTTCTCTGCTACTGAAAACAAATTGCTTGACTGTGAAGCAATTGGTCAACACGACTAAGAACAGTAAAAACTACAGGAATTGCATCTCTGCTTTCACAGCAGCCATCAGCAGCCTGTTCCATATTCGCGCTCTCTCCACCCAGCTGCTGACAGCTCCCCTCCAGATAAACCAGCTCACGGACACGAAGCGCAAGAGAGACCTGCTCACACTTACCCTGCTCATAGGCCTCCATCCCACTCTGGTCAAGGGCTTAAGAGCACCAAAAGGCAGAAGGTAATAGAGAATGGTCAGAGGCCAAGAACGCAGTTTCAGAGCAGGCCTAGACATACAGCTTAGCCGGCCCAACCTTCGCCTCAGGGCCAGCTGGGGAAACTGCAACCTGGAAGATCATACACACAACAGGAGAGGGTCAGCCATCAGCCTAGAACCACCAGCTTCCCATACCGGGGATGAGTTATTCCTGCACAGCTTTAAGTAAACATTGACTCTGCAAGTTCTTTACTCCTTTGTCTTGGTCAGTTCTTACCCATCCCAAAACAGACCATTTTACCTCAAAAAAAAAGAAAAAGAAAAAACCTCTGTCCAAAACATTGTGTTCACTTTCACAGGTCCCATTTAATGAATGATGCCCTCAAAAATTAAAGGCAACATCACTTGCAGGTGATGTTTGAAAACAAAGTCACAGCTGGTTCATCCAGCTAACAACATGACACGATAGTTTACAGTGGCAATAACAGAGCAAACAAAGGTTCTTCTTCCAAATATGAGAAGTTTCCACCCTCCTAAAACATTTCTCGTGAGAGCTGCTGGGCAGCCAAGGCAGGCAGCAAACAATGTTCTGACAGCAAGGGACCTGCGATGCTGGGACTCCAACAAAAACTGTGTGGAGCGGCAATACTGAGGGAAGAATGGATACTCTGATGAGAGAAATCCTTGGAATCTAAAAAACTGAGGCCCCTTAGAGGCTTTCTGTGTTGAAGGTACCCTGACTAGATAGTGCCTCAGAGTCAGATTTGCAGAGAGCGGCTGGTTGTTCACTGACTTTGGGAAACACGTGCTCACTGAAGGAAAAACAGGAGCAGCTCTCCCGAGTTTGTTAATGCAATGTGAACATAACTGATTCCAAAAGACGTCTTTCCAGGTCTTGAAACCTTCACTGGGAGCCCTGGTTCTGAACAGGGAACATGGGGACAAAGGCAATCCTGCTAGTGCTGCAGGGTAACTTTTCTCTGTGGCCCAGTAACCAACTCCTCTGCCTCACAACCATCTGCACCTCTGACTTGTGTGTGATGAGGATGTCCTGGCTCAGAGCAAACTCATTTTTCACAAATGACATGGGCAAAAGGGGAACTTGTAGCCCTTAGAGAAGCTGCTCATCTCATTAGCAGAGGACGTGAGGTGCCTCCAGCTCAGCCGCTTGCAGGAGGCCAGGATGAGAGATTCTTCAGGGCTCTGTTAACACCTGTACTCATGAAGAAACAACTGGCACTTGCAAGGTCCTGTTATCATATGAAAATCTGCCTAACTGAGGGCAAAACACTCAGGTCCTCTGGGCCCTGACTGAAGTCGCACCTAGGGATTCTGTTCTCATCACACTGCTGAAGGCAGCAGGCCCCGACCAGGATGGGCCCCTGGGGCAGCGGTGCGCTCTGGCTGCCCAGACAGCCCCTCTCACCAGGCTACGTGATACGAAGGATGAATGACAATACTGTGTATGTCTTTCCAAGACAGAAAGGAGCTGGGAAATTAAAAGGAAGTTTTCTTGCCAACACTTCCTTTTCAAAACTTGCATCAGAATTGAAATATCATGCAGGCAGATATAACTGTCACCACTTTGAGATGTAAGATGGCGATTCTGGCCCAGAGGCTTTTTCTGCAGTGAACACAACTTCTTTCCCCCCAAGAGTTAATAGAAAACAGAGGAAGATCTGTGCAACCAAACCCCTGAGGAGCCGAAGTGCTGTCTCAGCAGAGGTAAAGCGGCTTTCTCAGCGGGAGTCGGGACTGACTCCGCATGGCACTAGGAAGGACACTGCACATTCTTCTCCCACCCTCACCACCCCCCAGCCCAAGGTTCGCTGAAGGCTGGGGAGCCGGGTTGCTGACATCCCCACGGAGGTCCCGCTCCCCCTCCCGCTGCTCTCCCCCCCTTCACTGCAGTCGCTCATGGACCAATCCCCGCAGAGCTGCATCCTGGCAGCTCACGCCAGAGCCCTTGGGCTTCTTCCTGCCTTGGCCTGGTTTCAGAGCAGTCTCTCTCACCAATTTTTCCATTCTCCAAGTGATGGAGAGTAGAATAGGAAGGATTGAAAGCCTCCTCATTCCCCTGGTCACAGAACAGCGTGCCCTTCTCTGCCAGTTCAGTGCATAAGGAGCTTTATAGTAATTAGGCCAAACAAAAGCTTCGCAGATGGCTGTCGCCCCTTCTGCCCAGAAACCCTCCGGTGCTCCCTCCCTCCTTCCTCCCTTCAGTTACCATTCCTGCAAAGCAAAAATACCGAACAGTACCTGAAACGCGTTCTCCTACTTGGTGTCCCACCCGCAGAGCCAGACGGGCCTGGGCTCTCCAGCGGCGGGTGCTGGTTCCCGGCACAGCTGCTGCTGCCGCCGTTCCCCGAACGCAGCCTCCGGACATGGATCCTAACTTTGTGGAGGTTGTAGCAAGAGGGTGGAGGGTTAGACAAAGCTTTATAGCATCTCACCATTTCCCTGCGTGTAGATCTGGTCCTTGCAGGGTGTTTGACTGACACATCGTCAGGGTGACGGCTGGTTGCAAGGCTCAGTCTTTTTTCCTCTACCTCTCTTTCCTTTCCTTGCTCCGGCACAGGAGAGACGACACGGCGTCACAGTTCCTAATTCCCCGCTGGTTTGTCTCTGGATTCCCCCTCTGTTTCCCACTTGAATCTCTGCTACGAGGGTTGCGGCTATTGCAAACAAACAGGCATCGTGTCATATTTCAAAATCCCACGACAAAGCTGACTGCGCACGATAAAAACGAGCTGTCCGTATAAGCCGTCCTTGGTCCTCGCTAGTCAGGGTGGCCATTGAAGCACAGCTCACCAGGAACCCCCACAGACACAGGCTGCCAGGCAGCGCCACACTCCCGTCGGAGCAGCCAACTGGCCTCGCACCGCTAACCCGGAGGCAGTCGCATCCAGGCAGGGAGGAGGAGTGGGCTGGGAGGAGGAGCAGATAGTTCCCAGCTCTGGTTCTGCAGTGCAGCAACTGCCACTAAGAGTTCTGGGCTGCTGGGCACCAAAAATCCCTTCCTACTCTTAATGGCCAGCTTGGAAAGAAGAAAATAGAAAGGAAAGGAAGGTCTTTGCATTTTGCAGCCCTTGCTGAACACCAACATCCACGTCCTCAAGTCTCTTTCCATCTCAAAAGACTGGCACAGGAAGCAGGTAAAGGCTATTCCTCTGCAAACACCCAGACACATCACAAAACAAGTCAGTTTTAGGTCCAGCTTGAGAATCGGGTACAAAAGAAGAGTTAACAGGGCTATCCCGTGACTCTCAGAACTGCCATTTTTACATCCAGAACTAAAACACCAGACACCAGTAAAGGAAGCTGGTTTGGCTCTGGTTTGCTTTCTAAAGGTGAAAACCTGCAGTATTTCTGTGCATTCTGAATACATGGGGGGAAACTTCCCTCTTTGACTCCGCAGACCACACCTCCCACAGATTTTCTCTACCTCCTGTTGATTGGATTGGGACTGAAACTGGACCCTTGGTTCAGAGAGCAGAAGCCAGGTAGCTGCACCCCCCTGGAGGCTGAACCAACCCCCACAAACACTTCAAGGCCTAACTCTGCAGCAGCTGGTGACTTAAATTTTCTGTTCAAGTCTGAGTTCAAATAAATGAATTCCTCATTTGTAAAGCTCCCTGAACACCATGAAAGCCGTACACCTACTAGAGCAGATCAAAAAGAGCATTGGTGCTCTGAGGGACAGGGTCGTATTGCTGTAGGGACAAGTCAGGAGGAGTGGGAGGGCCAGCAGGGAGAGCTAGAATTAACTAGCTAATGGCATCCTGCTAACGGCATCCCCCTCAGGCCTCAGAGGGAAAATAATCTAGCAAGAATAGTGTATTTTGACTGGTGCTCAAATGCAAACATCACAGATATTCCCTAGAAACACCTCTGGAGGTGTTTCTGTTCAGGAAGAAAACTGCTACACAGGAAGTTCCAAGACCTTTGTGTAAGTTGTTTAAGCTGAATTTTGACAACTGCACATAAAAGTGTCCAGTTGATCAAAAGAAGGCAAATTTAAAATCAACTGAGAGCACTCAAAACACACTCCCTTACTCCCTGAGCCTGTGCCAACATGTTTTTTTTCCTATTTAAAATACCATTCAGTCACTGGCTGGCACAAGAAACTCCTACACAACCAAAATGAAGCCATCTGTACAGTAAAATGAGGAAAGCAGTTACCCAAAATCCCATCAAAATTCAAAGGAAAGCAAAGAGGACAGGGGAGCGATTTCTCTCAATTTGCCAAAATTACCACCATTAAATACTACATTTTAAAGAAAAACAAGCTAAAGTAACAATATCACTCCAAAAGGTGCTTCATCAGCCCAAGATGAAAATCATTTTCACACTTCAGAAAATAGTGGGGGGAGAGAGAGAGCGCGCGCCCATTTGGCAGAGGAGCCGGGCAGGAGCCAGCAGAGCACCCCAGCTTCAGGTGTCCCCCCGCACAGGGGAGCTCCCACAGGCCAGGCCGGCACCCTGTGCCCCGCTCTCCTCAGCTCCTCTGAGGACCCTCACACAGAAAGACAGCAGAGTAAACAGAAGCCGTATCTACACCATCTTCAGTGCTCTTCCCTGCAGGACAAGGAAGGCAAACTCATCAGCTCTGAAATCCCTCAAAGCATTTTCAAGGAGTTATTGTGTGACTGACAAGCCTGATTCCCTGAAAGCATGAGGCAAGTTAAACAGCTCCCCGATCCCTGAAAAAAAGGACAAAGAAATCTTCTACAGCAGTGGGGACTAACCCTTCAGTTCCAAACAAAATACGTGGTGCAAGACCAATTCCTCTCCAGGGAGAAATATTGGCGTTAAAATCTTTTTTTCCTCCACTTCTTAAAGAAGCTCAGTTTGGATAAGACCACCTATGAGTCTCTTAAGTTCCGTTCTACTGATCTCATCATGTTCACCAAGAGGCAAATACGCGAGGACTGTTTAAACACGACATTAAACACGGACACATGAGCCCATGGCAAGTTGTCGTCCCTGTTGCAGAAGAAATGCACAATTCCTACAGCATAAGAAGGACGAGATGAAAAATCTGCCGAGTTTACCTACTTTCTGTGAGGAAAGGAAAAAGAACTGGTGATCCAACAGCTGAGGACTGGGCAGAGCCACCCAGGCTGTGCTGTTCGCTGAGACAGGAATGTTCTCTGATCGCTGCTTTGTTGGAGGTTGGACATCGGTACCAGGCTCCCCCTCCTGTCTGAACTCACCCAGCAGCCACGATAAGCAAATAAAAGCAGCCGTTACCAGCAGGTATAAACCCCTAGAGAACTATTGTCTGATAGAGAACTGTTAATCTGCCAGCTATGCAACACATTCTGCTCTGTCAGCTCAAATCAGCATCAAATCCAGTGACCCCATTTAATTACTCGTCATTACTACCTCAAGCCCTTCCCTCAAGTTTTAAAAAACAACACAGCAAGGCATTTGCAGGAAAGGAATGGTCGGACTCGATGATCCCGTGGGTCTCTTCCAACCTGGTGATTCTGTGATTCTATGAAAGGCTGAGCTGCGACTGAACTTCAAACCTGCCGTCTCAGTTTGAAGCCACAAGCATGAATCATTTGTCTCGGAATGTGCCAGTGGAGCGCTCAGAGCGCCCTGGTCACACCTTCTGCATCTGGTAACAGAGCCGCTGTTTGAAAAATGCACCTCGCCCCCCCCAGCGCTGCGTTCCATGAAGTGCCAACAAAATACGGTCCTGCCATCGGGGCAGGGTGCTCCGTGACCGTTTATTAAAGGTCCCGTTTGATTTCAACACTCAATCCCTGCTCTCACCCCCTTCCCCCGGTGCCAGCCCAGCGACACCCGCACTCGGTGTGTCCCCCCGGCCCGGGACACCCTGGGCTGATCAATAATCACCTTTTCCTAGGAAAAGCTTTCTACATTTTTCCTCACAGCAGCCGCTGACCCCCTCCCTCTAACTCTGCTGTTTCAGTTCCGTTCTATAAACACGAGGGGAATCCCAGAACGGGTGTTTTAGGGCAGTTATTAAAGTTCGAGTGGGTTTTTTCATAGAATCACAGCACAGTCCGGGTGGGTCCGGCCCCTCCAGCCCAGCGCCTCCCGCTCCCCCGGGGGATAAACCCCTCCTTACCTCCCCCTCAGCTGCCCCTCTCGGCTCGCACCCGCAGCCCCGTTCCCGGCCCGAGGAGCCGCGCGGCCTTAAGGCGGCGGAGCCCGCACCGCCCCGGGGAGGAGCCGGGACCGCGGAGCCACCCGCACGGCCCCCACCGACCCCTCCAGGATGGAACCTCAGCCCTTCCAACGCCTTCTGGGCATCTGGGCCGG
>WAAB01014074.1:0-17778 GCA_013389865.1 Piaya cayana | reverse complement strand
CAAGGTGTGGCCTCAGCAGCACCCAGTACACAATCCCTTTCCTGCTCCTGCTGGCCACCCCTTGGCTGATCCAAGTCAGGATGCCGTTGGCCTTCTTGGCCACTGCTGGCTCATGTTCAGCTGACTATCAACTAGCACCCTTAGGTCCTTTTCTGCCAGGCAGCTTTCCAGCCACACTTTCCCAAGCCTGGAGCCCTGCATGGGGTTGCTGTGACCCAGTGCTGAGCCTTGCTGCACCCCATCCCATTGGCCTTGGTCCATCAATCCAGCCTGTCCAGACTCCTCTTTAGAGCCTGCCTTCCTTCCCTCAAGCAGGTCAACACTCCCAACTTGGCATCAGCTGCAAAGTTACTGAAGGAGCACTCAATCGCTTCATCCAGATCATTGATAAAGATATTAAACAAGACCTTCCCCAACACTGAACCCTGGGATACACCCCTTGTGCTGATTGCCAACTGGATTTAACTCCATTCACCACAACTTTTTGGACCTGATCATGCAATCATGTCAAGAAGATGGAGCCAAACTCTTTTCAGGTGTCCCCAGCAACAGGATAAGGGGCAATGGTACAAACGACTACAAGAAGGTCCACCTTCCACTATAAAAGCTGTCTTTGCTGCAAGGAAGACAGAGCACTGGAGCAGGCTGCTCAGGTGGACTGTGGAGTCTCCTTCTCTGGAGACAATCAGACCCCGTCTGGAAACACTCCTGTGCAACCTACTCCAGGTGAATCTGCTTCAGCAAGTGGGTTGGACTAGATGATCTCAGAGGTCTCTTCCAACCCCACCATTCTGTGATTCTGTGATGTTTTGTGATTTTCTTTACTATGTCAATGATGGTGTCTAAGCACTTTACAGTTATCTGAGATCCCTCAAGTAATTTTGTAGGAGGTCCTTTTCTGAAGCTAATAGACTTTGTAATTGCTGAGTGGCTCACCCTTGCAGACAACCAGTAGTATCTAAACTAATTTTAGCTTCAACATGAAAAAGGGTTGGGAATTTGTGCTGCAGCAAACAACTGGAAGAGCTCAAGCACTTATTGAAGAGTTGGACTTGATAAATCGTGATAGAACTGTGAATATTATTTAACAACTATTTTAAAAGTTTACATCTTTTTTCCCCCCGGTGTAATATATAAATTTCTGAATAAATGCCCATTCAACAGCAGGAGAAGTCTGACCATGTCCCAGCTGCATACATGTGTAGACCTCTTTGGAAAACAGTCCATTTTATCGATGAAACTGCAAACAACTAAGAGAGACTGAAAACAAAATGCCTTAAATGGTATGGTTCAAAGTCCTTGTGTAGTGTTGTACCAGACTTGTGAAGGTGAGCGCAGACATGTTGAAATAAACAATATTAAAAATAAAATAATTAATATAATGATCATTTTAAGAATTAATTTATCATAACCATAGAATCACAGGATTGTTTGATTGGAAAAGACCCTTGGGATCATCAAGTCCAACTGTACTTTTCCACTGCTAAACCATATCCCTAAGCATCTCATCACTCATCTTTAAAGTACCTCCAGGGATGGTGACTCAACCATTTCTCTAGGTAGCCGGTTTCAGTGCCTGAGAACCCTTCCAGTAAAGAATTTATTTCCTAATATCTAATCTGAATCTCCCTTGGTGCAACTTAAGGCCGTTTCCTCTAATCCTATCACTTCTTATTTGGGAGAAGTTCTTAAATTCTCAGTTGACCTGTTGATTTCCAGAGATAAGATTTATTTCACTCCAGTCACAAATTGGCTTGAACTCCAGGTGTTCATATTTACTTTTAGGTGCTGAGAAATGGTAGCCTATATGGAGTAGTCAGTGGAGAGCAAGATCTCAGCTGAGCTGCTCTCACAAAGGCTTACAGTGCCATCTGAGATCCTCCAGGGAGTCCAAGACAACCACATCATCCTCAAGACACAGAAGTTAGAAAAGACATGGGCCTTCATAAAAAAGGGCAACCTCGTTAGCCTCGTGTGGATATCTTGGGTTTCCTAGACATCTCAGGTAGGACTACATCTCTTTCTAGATGCAACTCATTTGAAACCTGAACCTACCTCAAAGTCTGATATCTTGTCTCATCTGACAGTCTCAGTTCCATGTTTTCTCTGTAGGCTTCTCCAGACCTAAGATTACTACCTTTCAAACAGCTTCTGGTCTATGTAGTTGTTTAAATGTGAATGGTTAGTATCAGCTGAGAGAGCCTACGAGCTGCGGTATCACACCCCACTGTTGCTCTGAAGCAATGCAGATCTCTTGTAGGTCTAGAGTCACATCACAAGCTCCTTCTAAATGCCAGGGTTGCTCCAGGCCATCTTAAACTGCATTAGTCATGGCTGTGAAAAACCCAAATCATAGAATCCACCCCTAAAACTGTGTATAAGAATCCTGTCTTGAGAAACTGAAGTACAAAGTTAAATCTAAATATTAAAACTCGATTTGATTAGACAAACAGAAAAAAAAAATTATTCTCCTCTGACACAGCAATACTTACGCATTTTCTGTGGTCCCAGTGTTGCACTAAAAGTCTAACTCCCATATCTAGAGTACATGGTGAACACTAACTCTGCTCCAAGTCCTGTAGTTCCTGTACCATTAAAGTTCTTTAAGGTGATATTTGCAGGCTCAAGCAGAAACTGTTGTGTTCAGCGCTGGGCTTTGCAACTAAGTGAACGTTGCTTGTATGAGCTAGATTTGACTGCAGATGCACAAAGAAGCCTGTTATTCAGTGCTTGTTAGTCCCTGCAGGAGGAGAACAGCTGGCTCAGCACAGCAGCTCAGTGGCCCTGCAGTGAGTGTCTCACCATGTTAGCAGTGACTGGCAGGTACAGAGTTGTGTGTAGAAGGGTTTTCATCTCATAGGGAGCAGAGTGAAATGTCTTATTTCTGAAGCATCGATACTTGCAGGATTCAGAAATGCACTCAGCTGAGTAGTCACATCTGATCTTGGCATGAGATACACACTGGAAGTGAAATGCATCGACTTTAAACATTTCTGGTGAAGATGCCTCCTTCTGAGCCCACCATCCAGGCTCCCATTATAACCAGCAGAGAGAGAGAGAGGCAAAGAAGTGCATTATTCATCTGCTGTAGACAACTATGTTAGGAGGAGATTAATTACATTCTCAGCAGGTCTGTTTCTGCTGAGTGCACAAGGAATCTAGGCAAGTTGCTCAGATGAAGATGCCTCATACAGGAATACTTCACCCCTACATGGCTATCCAAAAGCATTTTACAATGCTTACAGTGGTGACCTCCCGATTCCACCAAGCAACAACTCAAACCAGTCATTTCACGGAATTTTTTAGAAGTGTTTGTTTGCTCTAAGATCATCCTTCTCTGCTATTGCTAAAAAAAAATGCTGGAATTTAACAGGTTGGTGAAAGAGCAAACATTTCGCAGAATTTCTCCTCCAGCTGTCGACTTTGCTTATTTTAAAGCTGCTTGTGCATAGCCAACATCACACATCATCTGTGTTTAGTCAGTAAGTTCTCTGCCTGCAATGCCAGTAAGGAGAAATCAAATAAAACAAAAAATTCAATCATCAAACAATGAAAACCCTGACACCTCTCACTCATGTCTGTGTTTGTCACCTCCTGTGTTGGGACAGTGGCTCAGATGTGTGCCCATCTTTGTCAGGTCAGTGGGGCTTCTGCACCCATACTGCTCACAAAAAGTCTGATTCCAAGGGGCTGGGGAACAGTCATAGTGTTGATCCAGAGGACAGATGTTACTGTTGCCTCTACACTGCTCTCATCATCCATATCTGAGAAATACAACTAGGGAAAATGTTGTATTTTCCATAATTTAAAAGATGTCTGAGAGCAGCAGTGTGAAGGAAATAATTCTGCCTCTCTACTACACTCTTGTAAGACCTCACCTGGAGAGCTGCTTTCAGTGCTGGAGTCCTCAGGACAGGAAGGACATGAATGTCTTAGAGCAAGTCTAGAGGGGTCATGAAGATACTCAGAGAGCCTGAGCACCTCCCATACTAGTACAGGCTGAGAGAGTTATGGTGGTTCAGCCTGGAGAAGAGTCTGGAGAGACCTTTGAGCAGCCTTCCAGTACTGAAAGGGGCTATAAGAAAACTGCGGAGGCTCTATATCAGGGAGTGCAGGGACAGGAAGAGGGAAGATGTTTTTAAGCTGGAAAAAAAGGAAGATTTAGAAGATATCTTATGAAGAAATTGTTTCCTGAGAGTGTGGGGAGGCACTGGCACAGGTTGCCCAGAGAAGCTGTGGCTGCCCCATCCCTGGAGGTGTTCAAAGGCAGGTTAGATGGGGCTTTGAGCAACCTGATCCAGTGGGAGGTGTCCCTGCCCATGGCAGGAATGTTGGAACTCAATGTTCTTTAGTGTCCCTTCCAACCCAAACCATTCTATGATTCTATGAATCTATCAAGCAGGCATTACTTTCCTCCATCAGTCTCTCCCAGGATCACCCAGAGCATCCGTGAACAAAGCATGCAGCTGTAAAGAATCCCTCACAATTCCACCTCTCGCACTTGCACTGCTTCCAAAGTTTACATTTCCCCTTGGCTGGTATGACTCACATGCCTGTTTGGTCTTGCAGCTTCCCCCTCTCCTTTACAGCACAGGAACACATGTTACCAGCCAGCTCCAGAGTTGTCACGTTTTTACTGGCTGGGAAGATAATGCTTGTCACCACCTGGAGGGGATTACAGCTGCTGTCTTTCAGCAGAGCTGAGGAGGAGGGTGAAGAGGCAATGTGAGACCTGCACAGCTGTACAGCCTGCTTGACTGTACGTAGCTGTATGGCATGTTTTGCTGTGCATCTCTCCTTCTCTTTTGAGTTTTTTTTCTCAAATCAGACAAATTGTCTCTTGGTGTATGTTGGTTTTGTTTGTTTGTTCTTTAAATTGGAAATATTCAGTGAAAGACGATTAAGACTGTGGTGAAAACAAAAGCGTAAAACACTGAAAATAAAAGAAATGAGCTCTCTAAAGCTGAGGTCTTTGAACATCAAGCAGACACTCCTCCCACTAATGAAAAGCAAAAACCCTCTTTTCCTGGTGGGTCCTTGCTGACCTAGCACCATATTTACCTCCAGTTGAATCCCAGCTGCCTTACAGGAGGTGATCACTTGTTGTTATTTCTGGACCTCAGACTCCTTCATTAGGCTTTTCTCTGGAGGGTAGGAAGATTTTCCAAGCAGGCTGTGCACACGCCCTACAATGTCCCTGTTTTCTTTAATTGGAAGGTGGAGGACTTGCACTACAGGGCTTAGTGGCTCCTTGATGAGTGCCAGGACTAAGTGGTCCTCCTAACATAGAGTTAGGAATGGGATGGGAAAACTCACATCCATGCGCACATCAGGCTCCAAACTAAGACATTCAGGAGCTGCATTATTTTGCTCCAAAAGTGCAACAAGACTTTCCTGCAGCAAGACTGACCTTGGAGGCAAGTCCATTAATCCTCTAGTGAGGTACATCCTCTTGGATGGAGAAAGAGTGAACTGAGATAAGGACTGCACAACAATGGTGTAAAGCACTGCAGTGAGTGTTTCATAAGACCACACCTTCCATCCTTGGCAGTATCAGTCTCTACAATTTCTCCTCCTCCAAGGTAGATACCTTGAGTACATGGAAGATTAACAACTGGATAAAAGTAGCAACAACCTGCAACAAACACAGGCTGTCTGGGGCTGTGGAGTCTCTCTCAATCTCTTCTGTTGAAGCTGTCCCACTTTAGGGAGAGCGGGTTAGAAAGACATGCAGATTGTACTCAGCAGAGAAAGGGGTTCTGAATAGTGAATTATTCAGAATAATTCAGTCTTTTATATCCCAGAAAATTGCCAGACACAAAGACATCTTCTGAGCTGTGACCACCCAACATAGCCTTTCTGGGAAACAACTGGACTAGGGATTCCCTAATTGTTTCGGTCCCTGTTATTTTGCTATGGACAGCTAGGTGCAAACACATCCTCTACATGCCAGGGAAAGGGAGGGATTGCTTAGGGAGGAATTCCTGATATCCCAAACCTTGTGTCTGAGACGGAAGGAGTGGTATTTTCTGTGATCCTCTAGAACATGTGCAGGCTGGAGATGTTTATTTTCTCATGCCCCCTAAGCCACAGACCCCATCACTATGTCACGCTGAAGGAGCGATCTGTGTAACCCTGCAGTCAAATCTAATTTTAACTCCATGCTTTCTGAGCTGAGCATCAGTGTTCCTGCAGCTCCAACAGGAAGCAACCCCGGTGACCTTTCTAATTTCAGAAGCATGATGCCTGCTTATCCCTGCAATCCACAGGAAAACACGTACCTAAGAGCAACCTGCACCTCCTCCCCCAGTTTGTATTGCATTGAATGGCATTTTGCATTTGCTGCAGCTGAGATGAAACAGCCCTGTTGAGAGAAGGATATATTTATTCTAAGCCTTATAGTGTGAAAGTGGGGTTGAACCGTGAAGGCTGAAAGGGCAGGCTGTGGCAGGCTTTTGTTTCTTTTTTCCTCAGCAAAAAGGGCTGGCTCCTCCTTGACCTGTTGCCGAGTCTCAGCCAGCAAAAGTAACATGTATTAACCTCTCAGCTCTTGCATAAAGGATGATGCTTGGGGTTCTTCTCCAGCCTTAAAAGAGCTGAGCAAGGCTCTTTCAGTCCTGTGACAGAGAGGGAGTAGGCGTAGGAGCAAGGTCACGACAGTGTTTCCTAAGGAGATGGAAAAGCTTCACCGTGGTGGCTAATTAGTCTGTTACAATGCAGAAATTCTCTCCCTTCACAGATCCCCAGTCTGGGATTTCTCTGTGGTCTCAGGTGGCAGGATTGCCTTAGGACAATGACTAATTTGACTCCTGTTTTGGTATTCCTGATCCCTTGTGCCATGAAACAGAACAGACTTACTCCATGTTTCTTGCTATAGAACCCAGAGGGGTAACAACTTTAAGCAGAAAAAGGGAGATTTAGATTAGATACTAGGAAGAAATTTTTCCTGTGAGGGTGGTGAGGCACTGGAACAGGTTGCCCAGAGAAGCTGTGGCTGCCCCATCCCTGGAGGTGTTCAAGACCAGGCTGGATGGGGCTTTGAGCAACCTGATCCAGTGGGAGGTGTCCCTGCCCATGGCAGGGGGGTTGGAACTCAATGGGCTGCAAGATCCCTTCCAATCCCAACCATTCTATGATTCTATAATTCTTCACTTCCCACAGCAAATACTATCTTGAAGCAGTGGCTTTCCTGTCCATGACAGCAACATCAACTGCTCAAGAGTAATTTGATATTTAGGGTAACAAATGTCATGGGTAATTCTCTGGAATATACAAAAATCTCTTTGTCGTACACTAAAACATTTGAAGGATAATTTGCTGGTTGCTAAACATTTGAATTTCTTTATTTCTCTTTTAAGCAATAATTTTTCCTCAGGTCTTTCAGAGCAGAGACTTTACTGAAGTGCAAAGGACTAATCCCTGATCTTGAAAGCATCACTGGTCAGGAGAACCCACTCTCTTTGAAGTGCTGCCTTCAGGATGCAAGGGATGCAGCCAGGTCTGGCTATCACTTGTTTGTTTGTCCTGTGCTGCAGTCACTCCCTTGTTGTGCCCCTGTAGGTCAGACACAAGATTCACCAAACTTCTATGTCAGCACAACAGCCACAGCCCAATGCTGCAATCCCTGCAGGGCTTCATAGAATCATAGAATCACCAGATTGGAAAAGACCCATCAGATCATTGAGTCCAACCATTCCCATCAATAACTAAACCATGTCCCTCAGCACCACGTCCACTCATTCCTTAAACACCTCCAGAGAAGGTGACACAACCACCTCCCTGGGCAGCCTGTGCCAGTGCCCAGTGACCATAGAATGCACTGAGCTGTCCTGGGGAAGGGCACCCAATCTGGCTGCTGTCTCACCCTGTGGGCTCCACAATGCTCGCTGACCCCATGCACCAACCATGGTGTGGACTGGGGAGTGTTAAGGCTTCCCTTCTTCTTTATGGTGTCATTAGGCATGCAAAGTTGGAACAGGCTGCTAAATCTCAAAGCCAGTCAGATGACGGAGCAGGCAAAAGAAGAGAAATTCCACATTAACTTCTACAATGGTTTGAAGAAAAAAAAGACTTTGCTGTTAATACAAGCATCTCTGTGCTTCTGAAAAACCCAGTTTATACTTTATGGCAGAAGCCTTGATCTCTTCTCTTGTCTCCCACCTTGTCTCAAACCTAACTATGGAAGAAATCCTATCATGTCCTATTTTGTTCTGCCTCCTAAGAAACCTGGAGAGTAAAAGCAGGACCCTAAGGAGTTCTCTGGAGACAGAGCCACACAGCTTGTCCCCAGAGTGAGGAAAGCTTCATTTAGATTTGGAACCATATTGCACACCTGAGAATCCCATCCCAAGAAGACAAGACCACAGCAGGGAAGTAATACCTTAGAAGTTACTCATGAAGCAAGTTAATTTTCTGAGCCACAGCCCTGGCATTGCATTTAATAAATATGGGAACTACAGGGGTGAGATCAAATCAGAAAGGACAGAAATTTCTGGCAACATCAGTCCACAACAGCAACACAGGTAAGGAGGGCAGGACAATATGGGGAAGAAAATGACCTGCTGTGTGAGATCTTTATTAACTCCCACGGCTGCTGCCTACGCTGAACAAGTATTTAGTTACATCAGATGTCTTTTGGAGCTGTCAGCCAGTCACAGCCAGGTACCTCATCTAATCTCATCAAGTTTCACCTTCCTGTGACATCCCTTGAGCAAGGAAAGAGGATTGTGCATCTCTGGTGACACCCTGGATTCACTTCATGTGTGGGAGTGCTGCTGCCAGAAAGGAAGGGCAGATGATGCGAAAAAGCCGAGCTTCCCTAACACCCCTTTCCCTCACTTTCCTGTTGCTCCTCCCAGTCTCTTCCTTTCTGGTGATCCTGTCCCTTTCTCAACGAGATGCCAGGAACCCAAAGTCACTCTTGGGCTTAGTGCTCTTCCCTGGCAGGGAGTCAGGGAGGGCACCAAGGGAAGGTGTGAGATCCCATGTCTCTCAGCCATGAAGGAAAAGAGGAGGAACAGAACACGCTTCCTCATGCAGGGTTTTGGATACATGAGCGTGTACAGGTGACTTAGGGTTTCTTTACTTAACCAGAGTGGTTCAAACAATTACTTTGCTTTTGCTGGAACAGACCAATTTCTAGAAAATGAAAGGGATGGGTTTGGATTAGTGTCACTAACAGTCAAGAATTAGAATTCAAGTCTATACTAACTACAGCTGCAGATGATAAAATGGGAAGACATTTTACATTGTCTCAGCCTCAGGACCTTAAGAGACAATTCCATAACCCAGGTCTTATAGAATCATAGAATGCTTTGGATTGGAAGGGACCTTTACAGGCCATCCAGTCCAACCTCTCTGTAGAAGCAGGGATATCTTCAACCAGATCACATTGCTCAGAGTCTAACCTTGAATGTTTCCTGGGCCAGTGTTTCTCCACCCTCACTGCAAAAATTTTCTCCTTTATCTTCAGTCTAATAGCTTCTTATAATTCTATGTAGATCATCTGTAGAGAGAGGAAGACCTACTTCCCTCTAGCATGGATTTTACAGACCTGCAGAGGAACTTTGAAACAACCATGCTGCCTTTCCAGGTAAAGACGTGTAGGCATGGTGCTTGAACCACAGCTCTTCCCTTAAAATTTACAGCTGTCAAGCTAACTCTGCAGATACCCTTCTGGCTATTGATCATGCACAGTCATCCAAACCCTAGTCACACTGAGAAATGCAGTGTCAACAAGCTGGTATTTCTCCAGTCGTCATGCTCATTGATCTCAATCTGCTCAGTTTTCTCGGAACAGGTGATGCCACACACAGTCAGCAAAAATAGACACAGAAATTCTTTTTCATGTTCCGCTAATTTCTTTCAGTCAACCAGGACCATCAGTAGGGAACGAAAATCTTGAGTGATCTCAAGATCTCCTGTGAGAAATATAAGTTCAAGCTCCACACGGAGTTTTTTTGAACAAGGGTCTCCTGAAAGTTAGGGGAGAGGTTGTAACCACTAAGCAGGAAAGAGGTTACTTCTGCCTGCTTCTGCAATTTGTGCAAGGAACGGTTTGGCATCTTCTGAATACACTCACTCGATCAATCCCCAAAGCTAAGCAGGTAAGGACATGCTCAGCTGGTGAATCCCAACAAGGTTTTGAGGTGAGTAAGTACCTCACTGATCATCATTATTGAGACTAAGGCAGTTCCAAACATGTCCAGTAACAGAGAAATTAATATTCTGTGAGGACTGGATGGATGGGAATAAAGAGCGTCTGGTGCATCTTGGGAAAGGAGTTTGCAAACTGAGTGTTTGGAAGATCACAAATGAAATGCATAAAATGTAAGTTCAAAGGCTGAATGTGGATTCATAAATGCTAGTAAAAAAATTGATTCATAAATTTTGGTGTACTAAAACAAGTAAACACATTTAAAAAAATAAAACTTTGGTATGAACTGTGCAGATTTAATTTTTGATATAAGTAATGGTTTTCAGCCATTTATGTGTTTTCATCCATTGTGACACCAAAACTTTCATAGATTTCTTACTGATGAATCAATATGAAAAATATTGATTGAGGCACCCAAATCATTATCCCTGCTTTCTCCTTTGACTCATACCACCGTGAGTTCAGGAGTGGGTGGCTAGGGCTGCACCAGAAATGTAGCTTGAATAATAGAGTGAAAATTGTCTTATGGAAACAGGTGAGGTTGTAAAAGTGTTTCCAGAGACAGTACTCTCATTTGGGCATGAAAAATTCACCAACCAAGACCTGGGCTTGTTAAATGCTATTAGAAGCAGGTGGAACAGGCAATAGATGTGATCTCTGCTTCAAGTTTTTTGATTTCATGGACACACAGAATCCTAGAATGGCTTGGGTTGAAAGGGACCTTAAAGCCCTTCCAGTTCCAACCCCCCTGCCATGGTCAGATACACCTGATGGTGTCCGATACTGATCCAACACTGGATCAGGTTGCTCATAGCCTTATCCAACCTGACCTTGAACATCTCCAGGGATGGGGCATCCATGACTTCCTTGGGCAACCTGTGCCAGTCTCTCACCATCCTCACAGTAAAAAATGTCTTCCTAGTATCTAATCTAAATCTCCCCTCTTTCAGCTAAAAAACATTACCCCTTATCCTAACCCTGCACTCCCTGAAGCCTCATGGACTCCCTATAGACTCCCACTCAAACACAGAAGCAAGTTACTCGATGACAGTAAGATGAGGCATACGGAGACTTACAGAAAACATTTTGGTGGTACTATTCTTGGCACTCTCATAGATATCCCTATATTATTTTCAAAATCTCCATTACAAGGTCTGCCTAGCACACAGCTCTGTCTTTTGGAAATTAACTATTCTATAGATTTGCAGCACTATGAAACCCTAAGAGAAATGGATAGCACAGAGCCCTTTTTAAGCTCAGGGAATCCAGAACACCTGTTTTTTTTGAAGAGTTAGACCATTGATGATCATCATCTCTAACACAGAAGTGACTTGCTTAGTAGAACTAATCAGAACTCAAAGTTTTGCAGTGGAAGTGCTCGCTTTTCTTCCTGCACATTTCCTGGTTACTGTGAATAGACATCAAGGAGAATATGCTCAATTTTAACTTGGTGCAAATTATAGTTGTAAGCTTATTATGTTCTTTGAGACTTCAAAGCATCTCTGGTAGCTTTCCACAGAAAATAAAGGGAGTATTTGAAATAACCAGACTTTCCCTGGCCCAGTATTTGTACAGCCACACTCAGAAACATGTAGTAACCTAAGCCCCACAGAAGTCAGTAGGACTTTGGACCCTACATATTTTTCTGAGTATAGGTACTTCATTCCAATTATTCATAGGATCATTTAAATTGGAAAAGATCTTTGAGCTCATAAAGCTCAACCATAAACCTAAAACTGCCAAGTCCACCACTAAACCATGTGTGTAAGTGCCACATCTACATGTCTTTTAAAGACCTCCAGGGATGGGAACTCATCTGCCTCAGTGGGCAACCTGTTTGAAAATTTTCATCACTTTCTCAAATGGCTACGGAAAGTACTACATCAAATTCTCAAGAGTCCCATGGTGTTGAATGGACTGGACTTTCCTGTGGCAATGAAAGACTGAAGAGGTAGATACAAGGGCTACTATAAAGACAACTGAAGTCTTATATGGAACCTAAGTATGTCTCCCAGTTTGGGGAATACTACACGCAAGGTTGATTGCTGCTGAATCAAAACTTAATTATACCTTGTTGGAGACCTAAACAGTCACACGTCTGCAATCAACCATCTGCACATGCACGCAGTAAGAAAAGAACAAAACAATCCTCTTCATTACCAGCTGGAAGGATGTGTGTCACCTCAGTACTATACAAATCCCTGCAGTGTAGCTCCTTTGAGACTGCAGCAACATTTCACCATTGCCTTGCACCCATAAATATGTGCATCCCATCCATTTCACTTCCATCCTGGGCTCTTGCTTAATGCCAAAACTGTGACAGCATGTATCAGAGATTCTTTTTTTTTACTTAACTTGTGCTGCATTTAGAAATCACAACTGTCACCTTACGGACATGGTGCAGAGCGGGCTTTATCCTGATACCGAACAGGTTTTGATTTCAGTGGACTCTGAGAAGTCCACACGTGATTGATGCATGGGATGGAAGATCTCTGCAAGACATTCTCCTCTGGAGTAGGAGGTGGGAGCCAGAGAAGATTATTTGGGACACCTCAGATGACATTTCATGCCTCTTGAGGGCATGTGAACAAGTGAATGGAACTCACTTCCAGATCATAGGTATTTCTATGCAGTTATCTCTGTGGGAATGAGACAATGCTATAGTCAAAGGAGAGTTATTCGGTGCAGAGAGCAGAGTCTGGAGAGCTGTCGAGCTCGATCTAAAGCAAACAATGACAATTCCTTTCCTGAATATTTATCTAAATTCCATTGACTAGATCACATTTGCTACCTTCAAGTGGGTAGCTCAGATACCAAAGAGCACCTCAAGTTCCACTAGACCCCCATTCATGGGCAATGGACTGAGCCACCACTTCTCACTGTCTATATCAGGTGTTTAGATGTGGGGGACACCTGCAAATGCCATAAATTCAGGTACCCAGAAGCTGAAGATATCTGTAAAGCAAAGTGAAGTGAATCCTGCCCTAAGCATTGAGGAGAGGAGTCAGTTACTCACATAGTGAGACGTCTTACCATTACTGTTCCAGTCCATCCCACAGCACCGGCAGAGAACTGTATTACACCATGAACAACATAGTAGTTGCAGGAACTCCCAGATATATGAAAAAAATAAATACCCAAACATAGAAAATGAAGTTTGGCCCCTGGGGTGAGTTCCACGCTGTTTTTTACTTCTCCAGAAAAGAAAAAAAGATGATTCATTTTGATCCAGCAGCTAGTGGTGCACCTCCCAGATGGAGGATCCAGCACAAGACCACCTTCCCTCCATGTCTGTAGTTCCTTCCTCCTCTGTGAGATCTATGTCACCATACTCCCTTCATTGTCCCCAAAGAGGTAAGATGTAAGCTCATATGATGGGATAGAAGAGCAATCAGAAAACTGGACTGTGGTGTCACTGAAGGAATACCTGTTATCAAATCCTTTGCTTTTATTAATGGCAAGATGCAGATATACTAATTATGATAACCTGAAGAACTCACCTACACTAAGAACCAACAGGATCTTATGGCTATGAAGTAAAGAGTAATGACAAGTTGTATCCCAACCCTTCAGAAATGAGAGACAGACAGAGATGGTGAAACAGACCAAGTGGATTAAACCAGAAGCAAAAACGAGAGTGTGACAAGACAGAAAAAAAAATGCATAAAATGAAATATTCCACTGTTGCAGACAGCAGCATAAATAAATCATGTGTGCCAGAAATAACTGTTACTACCATATGATTATCCAGTTCCGCTCCCTGCCTTGAAAGGCAGTTTCTGCCAGTCTTCTTGTCTGTGCATGTTTTAAATCTCCTGAGCAAATGGGTTTAAACAGTGGTATATGTGTTTTCTTGGGTTATTCATACCTCCATTTAGTGAACTGCAGAAACAAATGCAGATGGACAAAGCGCAGAAATATAGTAGCAGGGAAGATGAGGAGAAAGAGTGGTGAAAAGGGAGGTAGAAATGTCCACAGCAATGCAAAAAGGCAGCTGGGAATAGCTGGGGATCAGCTGTAAGAGGAAGGTTTCAGTTTGATATATAGTGCTGGAGACATTATTAATGATTTGCTAGTTTTTACCTTTAAAAACTTTAGGTGGATTATTTATTATGTCACCACAGTGCTTATATGATCTATGAAAGGGGCAATAATATGTATCTGTTCCTGGACTCTCGGATTCACTGTGATTTTACAGCCTTTAATTAGGATTTAATTCTGCATTCTCAAACCAGAGAAGGAGTATCTGTTAGACTTGCAGAAAAAAGGCGAAGAAGAAAAACACTTCCTCCTTACTTAAAATATCTGATATGCCTTTCTGATATGAATGATCAGCTCTGATGATAGTCACTGCAGCATTTTCATTTCAGGATTTATTTTCCTATGAAAATAATGAATAACCCAAGGAAACCCAATTGGATAAGAAATCCTGTGAAAGCCCTGACTTTAGCGTCCTTCCATGAAGTCAAGAAGTAAAGCAGTGTTTAGCTGGTTGCTGAGCAGGGATCTGTGCAATAGATGATCTGCATTTGGGGAAAATAGTCTGTAATTTGGACATGGACTCATCATTTGGGGCCGGGAAAAAGCAGGAGGAGGTATCATAGAATAGTAGAATGGCTTCGGTTGGAATAGACCCCATAGTTCATCCATTTCCAAACCTCTTACCTTGGGCAAGAACACCCCCCACTGCATCAAGTTCCTCAAAGTCTCATCCAACCTGGTCTTGCACATCTCTGCGGATGGAGCATCCATGACTTCTGTGGGCACCCTGTGCCAATGCCTCACAGGAAATATATCTTCCTAATATCTATTTCAATTCTTCCTCTCTCAGCTTAAAACTGTTCTCCCTCATCCTATCCCTGTACTCCCTGATAAAGAGACCTTCCCCAACATTCCTGTGTACCTCCTTTCTCTAACGGAAGGATCTGTACTTGGTTGTGGCCAGGAGTCAGTCCCCCTCGGGTCAACAGTGGTCTTTGAAATTCCTAAATTCCTCTTGAGCCCCAGATTTCTGTCCTGTGCTGATAAAGAGACCTTCCCGCACGAAAGACTCTGTACTTGCACTGGGGAGCACACGCATCTTCTCTTGAGAAAGCCAAGGGGTTTGTGCTGCCCATGGCATAACCTGAGGGTCAGTGCAAAAATAGAGGAAAGAAAGGAGAGGTCATGGGTGGTAAAAGATGGTGAATTGTCAGAGAAGGACAACTCAGCACTGGCACACCTAAGGAAGGGCTGCAGTTGATGAAGGTCAGTGCAGAGAAGGTGAGCATGGAATGCTTCTCCAAAAGCTTTGGCATGGAGAGTGGCTGGATCACAGCAGCTCTGGCTGGCACTGGGATCTGAGGTGATTTTTGAAGCTGTCTGATTGAGAAACACAGATTCTCTGTCTCCCTTGTAAACTGGGACAAAGGAAGTACCCCGTGATCCTCTTCACCCACTGAAAAATCCTGTAACTACTGCAATATGAGGAACTTGCCCTTTGGTCAGGAGGAGGTTCAGAATTTGTAGCTCTAATGTAACCATGGTGCTGAGGAAATTGAGACCTCAGCTGTTGTATTATTTTGTTGCTTTTCTCCTCCATGACCAGAGCATCTATTCCTGGTGGTTCGGCAATAATAAAACAATCAGAATAAATATTCTGAATAGTGGGAAAATGCACTTTTAACCTGTTCTGTAGGCACACCTTCTGGTCTGATTCTTCCTCCCTTCAATGCTTTGCTGTGTGCCTTTCTTTGTCAATAGTTTTAATGCAGGAGTGCGGATGTGAACGTTCTTCAATACCCAGTGCCGCTGCAAGGAGCTTGTTTCTGCCTAGGAGTACCCAGGCCCCTNTCCTCTTCTCCAGGCTAAACACCCCCAGCTCTCTCAGCCGCTCCTCATAAGGCCTGTTCTCCAGCCCCCTCACCAGCTTCGTTGCTCTTCTCTGGACTTGCATTAATCTTTCCTGCACTTGTGGATGAGATCATCACCCTGTGCAATCCCAGCATGAGGCTGTGAAGAAAGAGGAAAAGGGATGGCCCATAGCAAGTGTCCAGCACTCATCTAAGTCCTTCCTTTAGCAGAAGAGTGGAGCTGCAGGCAACAAATTGTGTGGAATAAAGCCCAGCACAGAGCTAATGTGAGCTGTGACATGAATAGAGCCACAGGGAGATGATGAGAAGGTGACAGGCAAAGGAAAAAATCAGCGCATGATATTATTATTGTATATTTTATATTTTTATATGCTATCTTTACATATTATAATATTATTTCACATGGCAGGGAAATTGGAACTGGGCATCCCTTAGGGTCTTCTCTAACCCAAACCATTCTATTATTGTACGATTGTATGATTCTCTGATTATGTATTAATGATGCACACAGCAAACTTCATCTTGGGGAAAAACAGAAAACAACACGAACTGCAAAACAGGAATGGTGATGTTTTACCAAAGAGTAATGGCAATTGGATGAGGGACCATTTATTACAACATCTGACCAGAGGGCCTTCTAGCCCCTGTTATGTGTCTGTAATGTTTAGCCATTTTTAGGAAGAGCATATAAGAAGCGTGTAGCATACAGCACACAGCAGTAAACCCAGCTAGAACTGAGCTAGAACTCAGGGTCTTGCTGAACCATTGGTGTAACTTTGTGTTTAACCCCTAGCTGCTATAAGAATCTTTCAACAACCATGCAAGATGTTTGATATTCTTTCCATTAGACTACAAGGAGGCACTAAGGAATCATGGATGCAATTTCTTTCCCAAACCAACGCCAGACACGTCTCAATACCTTTCTTGCAAGTTGAACAGCCAGTTTTCCATCCCATCTATACGCTAAGCCTGATACCAACACAAACCCCAGCAGCTTCCAGGAAAACAAACAAACAAAAAAGGACTGTTTAGAAAATCTAGCTGACCTCGAGCAAAGCAGAAGCTCACTAGGTAGCCTAGTGGAAAGACTTCAACATCAACCTCAGCTGATGTTAAAACAAACAGATAAATAAGGCCTGATCCCAGCTTGCTTTAAAACAAATATTTGCCATTTAATCATGTATCAGTTATTAAAATTCCTCAGAGAAAATAAACCAGGAGCTGCCTGAATTCACTTCAGTAGCTCTCTTTGGACCATTTACCGAAGTCAAAAGACAGTGAGGCTCATTTTTCAGTTTCAATCAGTGATGCCTTGCTGGGGATGATATAATGCTCTCCATAACCTCTCTGTCCTGGATGAAGCCACAATCAGTCAATAGCCCATGAGGGTGACAGCTCCCAAATCCCAGTGCAAGCTGTGATGGATTGTTTTGGTGTGAGATTTCATATATCTGCTGCTTTCAGAGGGGAGCTGACACAAATAATTGGTGTCACTTTTGCTGGGTCAGTGCCAAATGCTGACAGAACAATTCCTAATCAGAAGTGCCAGTGATCTGCACTGGGTTTTACATGCTGGATAACAGGAAGGTGTCATCATGCAGCCAGCACGAGGGGCTTCTGAGACACAGTGGCCTTTTGGACAGGACAGAAGCTCAATGTTGAAAGGAGGGTTGATGGCACAACCAGCCTGGCAAGAGCTGTGTGGGGGCCTGTAAATTTATGTTAAGGGTCACCCTGAGCCCTGGAGAGTTCAGAATCATAGAATCATAG
>WAAB01014073.1:7442-24449 GCA_013389865.1 Piaya cayana | reverse complement strand
TTAAACCTCATGCCGTTAGACAGAAAACTAAGGGGCAGTGTCCCTGCTGACGCAATGCCTGCCGTTTCAGAAAAACCGCTGCTTACTTTGAAATCAAAAGTGTAATTGGTGTAAGGCATCAAGTTGTTTTCGTAGGCGCTCTTGAGTTGGAAGCCGTGCGTGATCCTTCCCTCAGAAGCCCCGTTTTTCCCGTTGCCGCTGAAGTTCATGAGACACTCGTTATAACGCAACTCCTTGAAGTCCTTGTGGTTGTCAGCTACTATGCCATTGCTTAAGTATTCCACTACACCTGTTTGCAAAGGAAAGGATTCGGGGAGTTGCTCTGAAGCACAACCTGCAGGAAATGCCTGCCTTGGCGTTAAAAGCCACCAACAAGACACCCCAGGAGATCAGAAAAGTGTTTTCTGATCTAGGGAGTAGCTGTCTTGCAGCTGTCTTGTCTGCATCTGAGCCACATCCACCTTTCTGACACGCAACCAGGGAACTCAGGCTCTCCACCCAAGGAAGGGTAAACCACCCCATTGCCCTCAGAAGAAAGGAGGATTCAAACATCCTAAAAAAGGTAAGTTAAAAATGAAGTCAAACCCAGCCTTACCTGAATCAGGCAACGAGTTGAGATCCGCACACAGCACCAGAGGGATAGAGTTAGGATCTACTGTCGGGCTACTGGGCCTGCTCGAGGCTTTCTCGAGGATATTTTTCAGTTCCGAGACAAACATCATGGTTTGAATGAGTTTCACATCTGAGTATTCGGGGTCCCAGTGCATGTGGGCGTTAGCCACGATAAGCAGCTGTTTGTCCACATGAAGCGATTTCATACCTAGACAAACAAACGCATTTTTATCAGGGAAAGGCTGAGGGTGGGAATTCAGCAGATTCCCTGCTGTTAAGGTTCAGGGTCTGGCTCCTAAGGACCTCAAGGTAGATGGCTGTACTTTAATTGCTGGAAAAAAGATGTTACCCAAACCACTAACTCCTAGATCAGCAGCATTTACGTAACGTTACTTGACAGCGTTACAATCCCTTCCCTTCTCTACTGCTCAAGGGTCATCGCTTGACCTCGCATCACTCTTCAATATTTAAGGCACAAGGGAGTTTCCTGACTCTTAACTGTCACAGTACAACAAATGGTTCCCTTGGGGAAAAACTCAAACCTGCTTCAGTGAATGCAGGATGAACCTGGCTGCTGCGAAGCGCTCTGCCTGCTTTTACTATTTATCTGAGAAGCAGCACGCTGAAAGACGGGGTGTAAAGTCACAGGCAGCTCCTTCCAGTCCTGCAAGTTAAATATTCTGCTCCTTAAAGGGAACAGAACTGGCAACGAGCGATCAAAAAACCAGACACGCAGGCAGAGCAGGGTAGTGGTTTTAGGTATGTTGAAAGTGTCTGCTGCACCTGATCAAACGTAATGAAAATGTGACAGCCAGTCAATCAAGTGACATGAAAAGATACCTGATCATCTCTTTCTTCCACATCAGCGCGTCAGCACTGTCATATAATCACTGGGGGCAGATGGAAGGATTTAATCCAGAGGAAAAAAAGAGTTGGAAATAGATGTATTATCTTGGAATAACTCATGCCTTTACACGGAACTGAGTAACCAATGAAATACTCACTCGCTCCAAACAATTCTTTGTGCACCTCCAACACGATGGCAACTCCGATGTTGTCCTTGGTCATCACTCTGTTTAACATGGCTTCGGAACCTTCCGAGTTGGCCATTGCCACCTGGTTGAACTCCACCGTGTGCTTCTGCACCAGCGTAAATCTGATGGAAACAAAAGAATCACATGTGGACACGTGGGATGTACAGCTACGGGGAAAGGCAGGGTTCTATCTGTGCTCCAGTCTACTGTGTTCAAGGAGAGACCCTCCAGGACAGTGTGAGACACATTTCTTTTGTCCTCTCATCTTATACACATAAAAGCAGTTCTAAGAAATATTCCCCCAGTCAGGATAGAGCTCTTGGCCTGGCAAGTGAGATCCTCTCGGGACAGACGAGATACCTGGGGTCTGGGATGCGTTTACTTGTTTAACCGTAGCACACTAACTGTTCAGAGCAATGCTCGGGGTTTATCACACCTCCTCACGCATGTTCTAGGTGAAAAGTTAAGATGGTAACTAAAGGCTGGCTTTTTACTCTGGGCAAAAGCATTATTAAAACTCAGTTTCTTGCACCCCGCTCGTTGCCACTATTAGTTTTGTGAATTCGTTTTTTCATCCCTTTCTAAACTTAGAATGCCTAAACCCACATTGCTTCGGGATAAAGGCTGCCTAGTGAAACTGTGCTCTAAGAAAATTTAAAAAAGAGTATTAGTCTTCTCTTTTCACCTGTGAGAGCCACAGGATAACAACCAGTTCTCTATACATCCTGATTAGTTACAAGGTTTGAAAACCATCAGTTGTTTGTTCGCACAGGCTTCCTCTACTCGAAACCAGTCGAGTTGTCTTTATACACGATCTGAAAAGTGTTATTTCTGCTTCTGGAAGCAGTGAAACACTGACAGGGAGCTGAAGCTTTGTGAAACTTCCATTCTAATTACTGAAGGCTGTTCAGAGGGAATATTCAGCGGGATTCTCAGTGTGGTACAACCTGTGAGCAGTTTATAGAATGAGAAGCGTGAATGCCAGCACCTCTCCTCCCTTCCCACCAGTTTGATGCTTTTAGCGTAGAACATTTTGGATCAGGTATTCAAATGTAGTGTTCTGTTTCATACAAGCAGAGAGTACTCTCTGATCCTTTGGCAGTAACACCTCTTTTAATACCTGGAGATTTAATAGCTGAAGAACAGCTTATAGATCTTTAAAGATTAAACTTAGAGGAGTGAAACATNAGGGTCATTGGGCACTGGCAGAGGCTGCCCAGGGAGGTGGTTGATTCACCTTCCCTGGAGGGGTTTAAGGCACAGGTGGATGAGGGACATGGATTAGTGTTTGATAGGAATGGTTGGACTCGATGATCCTGTGGGTCTCTTCCAACCTGGTGATTCTATGATTTTATGATTTTTAAAAAGCTTACTTTTCCGTTTTGAAGAATATTGCACAGCCGTCCACATGCTTTTTCTCCTGCTCAGACATGATTTTGGCACGTGACTTTGGAGAAAAGAATCCATCGTAGCCTCGTTCTTTCAGGGCTGGCAGAAAAAGGGTGAAGTATTGCTCCGTTTCCACTTCCTGGAATCGAACACAAGTACCTAATGAATCAAGGAAACCCTTCCTGTCACTGCATGGCAACTTGAGCCCTGCCTTGGCTTGCCAGCAGCTCTCACCAAAGCAAAAAAGCTTCTCTCTGCTTTTCCTGTCACTTCCTAGATTAAAGGCCTGCAGGAAACAGATCTGCATTTCTGAATATCCTGGAATTCCCCCCAAAAGAGAACCTGACACGTGGATTTTGAAGAAAAAAAAAAAATTACAGGTTACACCTGATATTTTGGACATCTGTAACAATACATATTCTTTGTAGTAACATTTAGTCTCCAAGAGGGTCTCAGAGCCTGATCTCTTGAGGTTTTCAGACCAAGGTAATGACTCTTGTGCAAGATTCCTACCTACCTTCCCTTTATCTGAATGGGGAAAGGCCCAGCTCTTCCAATGCAAATCACCTACTAATCAGATTAATTCTATCTCACTTTGTCTCATTCCATAAAATACAAGGCAATGTGTAAACAAGACGCGATGCATGCAGGTTTTCTGGATAAGCCCTAGAATTTGTTGGGAAGCAGGCGTACGNGGTCTCAGAACCTGATCTCTTGAGGTTTTCAGACCAAGGTAGACCAGTTATAGAATGGCCTCGAGCTCTGCCAGGGGAGATTTAGGCTGGACATTAGGAGGAAGTTTTTCACAGAAAGGGTCATTGGGCACTGAACAAGCTGCCCAGGGAGGGGGTTGATTCACCTTCCCTGGAGGTGTTTAAGGCACGAGTGGACGAGGTGCTGAGGGACATGGGTTAGTGTTTGATGGGAATGGTTGGACTCGATGATCCGATGAGTCTCTTCCAACCTGGTGATTCTATGATACTATGATTCTAAGGTAACTACTCTTCTCTTGTGCAAGATTCCTGCCTACCTTCCCCCTTATCCGAGTGGGGAAAGACCCAGCTCTTCCAATGCAAATTACCTACTAATCTGACTAATTCTATCTCACTTGCTTTGTCTCGTTCCATAAAATACAAGGCAATGTAAAACAAGATGTGATACATGCAGATTTTCTGGATAAGCCCTAGAACTTGTTAGGTAGCAAGCATACATGGTATTTTCAAGGGAGCATTTCATTCTAAAGGTAGAAGTTAATTTTTCTGGTGCAAAATACAGTTATTTATTTCCCGCTTACCTGAAGGCTAATGATATCTGCATCACAGTTGACAATTTCTTCCATGATTCCCTTTTTTCTGTACTCCCAGTTGAGTGCCCAAGATGGGCAGTAGCCGTAGAGCTGCCGGGTGGCGTATTTGTCACACAGCACATTATAACACATCACTGTGAAGGAAGCTGGAAGGAAAGAAAGAATAGGAAAGGTTATCAACCTCTAAGGATTCCAAGTGCTGAATGTACTGAAGCCAAAAGACTGAAGGCCTGAGAACAGGCCTTGTGAGGAAGGGCTGAGAGAGCTGGGGGTGTTTAGCCTGGAGAAGAGGAGGCTGAGAGGAGACCTCATTGCTCTCTACAACTACCTGAAAGGAGGTTGTGGAGAGGAGGGAGCTGGGCTCTTCTCCCAAGGGACAGGGGACAGGACAAGAGGGAATGGCCTCAAGCTCCGCCAGGGGAGGTTCAGGCTCGACGTTAGGAAAAAATTTTCACAGAAAGAGTCATTGGAACCTAGCAGAGGCTGCCCAGGGAGGGGATTGATTCACCTTCCCTGGAGGGGTTTAAGGCACGGGTGGATGAGGTGCTGAGGGACATGGTTTAGTGTTTGATAGGAATGGTTGGACTCGATGATCCGGTGGGTCTCTTCCAACCTGGTTGTTCTATGATTCTATGAACAGCACGGCATCAGAGAGAAACGCTGCTTTAAAATGCTTAATTTTTAGGCAGCCCAATTCCAAAACATTTGTACAATTTTCCCAGCACTTGCACAACATTTCTAAGCTGTGTCAGTTGTGTCTGTCACATCTAAGGGGGAAAGAAAGGTCCGGGTGAGGGCAGGGAGGTGGAGAAATGCAGTCAAAAATCAGCAATCACCTAATATACTATTTGGTCACTATTTTTTAAAAAAAGAGAGGTCAGCCTGTGGCTCATCAGCTCATTCAACTTGAAACACGCTGCTTTCACACACAAACTTCTCAACTCCCTTAGGTTTTACACCAATTAAAAATTATTGGGAAACAGAATCATAGAATCACCAGGTTGGAAGAGACCCACCGGATCATGGAGTCCAACCATTCCTATCAAACACTAAACCATGTCCCTCAGGACCTCATCCACCCATCCCTTAAACCCCTCCAAGGAAGATGAATCAACGCCCTCCCTGGGCAGCCTCTGCCGGTGCCCAGTGACCCTTTCCGTGAAAAACTTCCTCCTAATGTCTAGCCTAATGCCACAACCTAGCATTATGCCATGGGGAAAAGACTGCTCAGTGAGGTTTTACTCCAGCAGTGTGGTTTTCCTCCAAGGCTACCCCCCAGCTCTATTTTTTTATACTTGTAGATCTCTGCTGTTCAGTTGTTTTCATTTTATAACAACAGCCAGTCAGCTTGGTACAGTTCCTACAGCGAAACATCCCACAGCTCACTCTCCCAGCGCTGTGCTTTCCAACAATTTCTGAATTCTGTTTCTGCTCAGGATGACTGCAAAAACTAAACCCAAAGTCGGTAAAACTGCACTGAGAAAGTCGCTTGTAAGGGAATGTGAAACAGAAATGTAGAACTTAATGTTGCGGTGGATTAACAGACTTTTTGCTTTTCCTGTTTCTTCCTACATTTTCCTGGTTTGTGATATAATAAAGTGACGGATGATTGGAACTGCAGTATTACCCTGCCCAGCATGCAGCCTAACCAAGTTCAGTTTGGAAGCCCTTTCTGTCTTCATGCTTCTAAAAAGGTGAAGCGTACAGGACTGCCCCCTTCCTCCTGCTGCTTATTAATGATCTCCCGCAGTAACAATATTGGCATTTAAATTCCTTCTACAAGCTCACGGCTGCTTTTTGGAGGTGACGTTCAGGATGAGGAGAGAAAAAGAGCCCTAGGACGGGGACAGACTGAAGAGCTGCAGCCTCCTGCACTCAAGCAAAAGCAACAACAGAGGGCACTAAACCAACTGCAGAGCTGGCCCTGCACGTGTTTACCAGCAGGTATGGACTTCAGTTCTCACTCCAGTCGCTCTGTGCATTTGCACGTAGTTATTTTCCAGTTCTTACTATTTCTGAGAAATTATTTTTTTTAAGAAAAGGTCTTTTGCTTGGGCTGGAAAAGTAACGACAAATCCCAACATGGAAACAACATCCCATTCAAGTAACAAAATACAGCTCGGCCACAGGTTAATTGTTTCAGTACAAATGAACCCAAATTGCCGTTTTCAATTGAATCCACGCAAGGCAGAAGCCTTCGCCAAAAATAAAGGCAAAAAAAAAAAAAGTTTTTCAGCGCATCATTCTGCGAGCACGGGGAAAACAACCACGGATTTACCTGAGGGCAGAATTTGGTCTCGTTCTTTTAAAGTAATCCATGGCCTTGGAGGCAGCTGCTCTGGATGAACTAAAAAAGAAAATAAAGTGATGATTAATTCAGGGTTTATATTTGTAAGCTACAATTTCTGAGTCAAAATGATGACTGAACAACAATGTTACACGCTGTGCTTTGCAACCCCAGCTCCCCAAGTCTTTTTAGGCTCCAGGGGAGGCAAAAAACATTTAAAGGGCCAGCAACGGTAAGAGCAAAGTCACTTGGAAGATTCACAACTATTTTTGTCTTTTGCTTTCCGATCTAGGAGGATTATCTCAGTCCTCCTGCAACTTGAAAATGCTGCTGAAGAAGGACTAAGTCCTCTAGGGGTTCAGACATCCTATCCTCACCCTATATCTATTGTTCCTGCAATGGTTTAACTTAGTAGGCATCAAGTGGCAAACCAGATAGTTCAGTTACAGAACCACAAAACAGGATTTAAGTCAGGAACAGGACGTTGTTAATCACTTTGCTATTTCTAGATCTAAATCCAGGGAGGTTCTTCTCTCTCTGTACTCGGCACTGGTGAGATCGCTCCTCGAATCCTGTGTTCAGTTCTGGGCCCCTCACCACAAGAAGGATGTTGAGGCTCTGGAGCGAGTCCAGAGAAGAGCAACAAAGCTGGTGAAGGGGCTGGAGAACAGGCCTGATGAGGAACNTAGGCTAGACATTACGAGGAAGTTTTTCATGGAAAGGGTCATTGGGCAGTGGCAGAGGCTGCCCAGGGAGGTGGTTGATTCGCCTTCCCTGGAGGGGTTTAAGGGATGGGTGGACGAGGTGCTGAGGGACATGGTTTAGTGTTTGATAGGAACGGTTGGACTCAATGATCCAGTGGGTCTCTTCCAACCTGGTTGTTCTATGATTCCATGATTCTAAATTTGACGTTCTGCTTGCATTTGGATCACAATTCCTAGTGGGAAGTACCAAAACGGCTTCAGCAAGGAAGACTTAGCGCTTCCTTGGTAATTAAAGGGTTTCAAACACAACAGTGGGAACAACTGGCTGTAACTTGGTAACAAGGGAAGAGCTTAGACAATACGTGTCAACCTTCCTCTGCGTGAGGGTGTGTGTTTGTGTGTGTGACTGGAACCACCTGACAAGAACACAAAGGCAGTTAGAAAATACTCTCCCTCGAGTGGTTCAGACTCTCGTTTTAGCAGCAAATACTGTCAGAGCTGCGTGCTTTTTAACTGCTCCTGTCAATCAGATTTGTAGGGCTGTCACCTGCTAGATTGTCAAGCATGTAGTTCAGTAGCTTTCGAGTTCCGTCTGGATCTTGGTAGAGGCTGAGAATATCTTGTGATAAAGGATTGCCTGCCAACAGCATAAAACAACACAGTGATTAGCAGCCTGACTTTCTCGAGGCTTTCCAGACAAAGAAAATCACCCGTAATGAGAACAGACAAATTGACCCAGAAGATATTGGGTTGCTTAACTTGGAATACCAAAGGAGCAGATGCTACAGCCATAGCTACACGCATGGACTTTACTCCTTCAACTCACCTCAATCAATAATACAGTAAGTTAAAGGTCTATTTACCTATCTACAGATTTGAAATAGGCTTCTAAGGAAGCTNCACGAGTGAACGAGGTCCTGAGGGACATGGGTTAGTGTTTGATAGGAATGGTTGGACTCAATGATCCGGTGGGTCTCTTCCAACCTGGTGATTCTATGATTCTATGATAAAACACGAACACACTGTTTTCTAGACTGGCCGATCATTTTTGCTACAAGCTTGGATCTCCAATAAACCGCAGGGAAACGCTGAGGTAAAACGCAAAGCTGCTGAGCCCAGCCCCCTCGCTAATTACAGAGCACTTCTAGGAACAGTTAACTGTAAAGGACTCACTCACCTTTCAAACCCAGCGTTTGTAGCTGGAAGAGCCGTCCAAGTTCGTAAGGCAAAACCCGTAACATATTGTTATTTAAAAGCAATTCCCTGCAGGAAATGCAAAAAATACTTTTGATGAGTATCACTTCAAAAGAGAACTCCTCGAGCGCTATGTGCCGCTCATCTTCAAAGATGACACTTTTCACCCTGGATTTTTTTTGTATTGTGGACAGATATGTCAATCTTCCCATTCCAAAGCACAACCAGAAGACATTCATTAGGGGGAAAAAAAGCCACAGAGACACCTAAACTCAAAACTAAATCAGTGCAAATTTAAACAGCGGGCAATCACCGAGCCTCAAAGAATGTTTCAGAGCAGAAGACGACATAGCTTGCAGACACGTACCTGCAGAGATCAGAAAAGAAGGGTAACGAACCCAAAAGTTAGTTATTAGAACTGAAAATCTGCACCGGTCTTGAATTTTTCAGGAATATTTTAAATACAACAATGGGAAGCGAAATAAGGCTCTTGTTGCCGATCCCAGAATGCAGATTTTTGAGAAGCTAACAGGAATGCTTTCTCTCACCTGAGAGACACCATGTTTCCTAGTTCTGCTGGTAAACTTCTGAGTTTGTTGGATGACAGATTCAGGTAAACCAGGTTATGAAGCTTGGCAATATCAGGTGGAATGCGAGTAAGATTGTTGTCATTGAGGTGCAGAGCTGTCAAGTGTGTCAGCGACCAAAGGGACGTACTTAAGCTTCGCACTCTACCTAAAAAAGAAAGCACAGAATCCCCTCTGCAGTCAGGTTTGCGCTCTGGTTCACAGGTTTCACCTGTGCAAAAGCATCTGGTGCGTTTCCGGGACGCTGCTCAACAAACAATTCCAGCCCAACTCACCCGAGATCTCCAATTCAGCCCAGTGCGACTTCTTCCCGTTGGCTACCTCTTCTGCTGACATGATGGTGTAAATTCTGCGAGGATCTGGAGGATCATATTTTTCCTTTGGCATCCCTGTTAGTCTGGAAGAGCAGCGCAACCGTTACCGTCTGTCACTCGGCAACGTTTCCTCATTTCCAGCCCGCCAGGAGGTTCCCTTCCCCGGTGACACTCGGCAAAACCACATGCCCCGCAGTTCACCAACAATAAACATAACGCTGATGTCAGCCCAACCGCTTCCAGTGCACGGAGATCGGAAGGTGCTCAGAGAAGAGCATTTTTTCCTGCAAAGTTTGGTTTCCTGCAGCCACCCACACTGCTGCATTTCCTAGGTTATCCCCCAAAACCA
This sequence comes from Piaya cayana, assembly GCA_013389865.1. Lineage (NCBI taxonomy): Eukaryota > Metazoa > Chordata > Aves > Cuculiformes > Coccyzidae > Piaya > Piaya cayana. The sequence continues at coordinate 14,673 of WAAB01014073.1, read as the reverse complement.
AAGCAGAACCTACGTTTCCACCGAGTTATTTGCTGTGGGCAGAACCTGCCGACAAGGTGAAGCGTTTCACTGTTCACAACGACAGCACACGGCTTGCTCCCTCCTGCAGTTTTCCCAGGGAGTTAATGACTGAAGGCTCTTCTCTTTGCTTTTACAGCAATTATTTCCCACATACAAAGTCTCCCTTTTGTGCTCCACTTATACAACACTCAAAATTCAGCTTTGAAGGGGAATCAGCTCATTTTTTTCCCCATGAACTATCTAGCTTTTCTGTTCTGTGATTTTCATGCTCATTATAAGTCAAGACCTTTTCACTCTTAGTGGCCTAAGAGCCATAAAACAAGCTCAGGCAAAATTCTCATTAGCTGTTCTCGCACAGACACCGTGTCTTAGGGGTGAGTTTGTGCACACACCAATTCAACCGATCTCATTATCCTGATTCTTGTCAGAAGAGAGTTCCCATGTCCCATTCAAAACCCAAACACTTCCCAGATGACACGGGAAGAAGTTTCCCTCCGTACCTCCCCAGTCCCCCAGAAAGACTGGGATGGGGAGAGGGGCTGTTTGAGTTAAAAACATCAGGTTGGCTAATTCTGCTGTTCACTGGTCTCTTCTTCCCCAGACACACAAAATACAAACCTCTGATTTTATACGAAACCAAAGCAGCTGGTTAGAGGGTGTATTTTCCCCTCATACACAGATGAGGGGAAAATACAACTGGCTGCAATAGCTGTAAAGCTCTTCAAACAACTGTAACTCCTTGAGTTTGCTGAATGGACAAGACAGAAAATGATTAGGAATTTGAGGAAACTAGTTCAGGGTGTTTTTCAGCTCATGCAGCCAAAGAAAGATCACGCGTCCCCTTTATGAGCCCATGGTGCTGTATTTTCCAACTGATGCGGAGAGCCAAACCAGGATTGCACGGAGCGTGGAATTGCCTGGGCTCTCCTCAGCGAAGGGTCTCGGCGACAGGTCTGATGCCTCCTTCCCCGATGAACACCAAAGACTGTGAGCCCCACGTCTAATTATAGCCAGCTTCTATTTACAGGTGAAGTCATACGGCCAGGAAAGCTATCGGGTAAGAGGATTCTGCACTCGCGCTGCTCAGCTGCAGCATTTCAGGTTGGGGCGATGAATGAAACCAATTACTTAAGGACACAGGATTAGACCTGAAATCCTCCAGTCCTCGTTTTAGAGATGCAAAATCATGAACGGCGCTTCCCAGGACAGTCAGGAGTTACAGGCCGTGCTTTGGGAGTGCTAAATCTCTTGGTGCTTGGGTTTTGCTAGATTTACCTCCCCTGTCAAGTATGTGAATGTGAAGTTTTTCACAGAAAGTGATATACACCCAGACCAAGAGCACAGTCCCAAGGTATTCAGACATGGCATGAAAGGAGCAAGTCTGTCCACGCAAAAAAGCAAGTAAGGTAGTTTTGCATCAGGTAAAACTGTCATGTCACTCCTGCAGTGACACTTTAATGGGAAATCAGATCCAGGAAGGACATGGATCTGTTGGAGTGGGTCCAGATGAGTCCACCAAGATGATATGAGCACTGAAGCAGCTCTGCTATGAGGACAGGCTGAGAGAAGTGGGGTTGTTCAGCCTGGAGAAGAGAAGGCTCCAGAGAGAGCAGCTTCCAGTACTGAAAGGGGCTGCAGGAAAGCTGGGGAGGGGCTCTGAATGCAGGAGGGAAGGGACAGGATGAAGGAGAATGGTTTGAAGCTGAAAGAGGGGAGATTGAGATGAGATCTTAGGAAGAAATGTTTTCCTGTGAGGGTGGGTCGGCCCTGGCCCAGGTTGCTCAGAGCAGCCATGGCTGCCCCGTCTCTGGAGGGGTTCAAGGCCAGGCTGGATGGGGCTTGGAGCCCCTGATCCAGTGGGAGGTGTCCCTGCCCATAGCAGGGATGGCACTGGGTGGGCTTTAAGGTCTCTTCCAACACACTGCTGGAAAAAAAGCCTTGGCCACAGTTGCTTTCCATGGGTTTCTCAAGGTGCATTTCTAGCTAAGGAAGCAAGTGGAAAATTATTTGTTTCTGTTTGCTGTTTCAGTGCAGGCTGGACACAGCTGGCTGCCAGCTTGGGAAGGTGCAGCCCAGCCAGAGGTCCTTGCTGTCACCCACACATTAATTCAAAGCCTTGAAGTGGCAGGAGGCTCCTCCAGCTGCCGAGCAGCCTCCCTGGAAACCCGAGCCGGGTCTGCCATTCCCACTGCCAGACCCCAGCAGCCTCGCTCCTCGCAGTGGGGGAACAAGTTGGATAAATATCCCAGGTCTTGCAGACGAAGCCTTTAAAACCGCAGCGGTCACATCATCCGAGTCACCCCACGCTCCTCCATACCTGCTCGCAGGCCAAGGGGTGACCACTGCCTGGGTGACACCATCCAAAAGCTCCAGGATTAGTGTTTCCTCCTTGGCAGGGAACCCAATTAAACCACGTTGAAATATCGCTCGTTAGAAGCGCCCTGACAATTTGAAGCCATTTGCGGCAGCCAGAGGCCCTGCAACGAAACGAGCCCCGCGCTGCGAGTCAAACGCCACGCGCATTTTTCAGGTATTAGTCACTTTAATGTTATTTTGAAACAGTAGTGAGTCAAACGAGGATCACTGCGTTTTCCACAGGGACAGAAAAGGGAAAACAAACTTAAATCAAATGTCCTTTTTTTTTTTTCTCCTTCTGCGTAAGAGCAACATTGAGCAAGACTTGAAAGTGACCACATGAATTACAGTTTTGAATTCTGCCTGGGTTCCCAACTCCTATAGGTCCCACCTCCTCCTCTGCTTGTCCTGGAACTAAACCAGTGTCCAAATATCCCAACCTATTTTTGCTCGGTCTTCAGGGAGCTACACTGAGTTTCCCCGAATCGCTTAATCCCCAAACCGGATGCATCTTAGCGCTGCCGCAAGGAACGAAGGAGGAGGGTCCAAACAGAGATGTGGGAACTGAACTAGCACTGATTTAGGTCATCCTGGCCTTTGGTGGAGTTGCACCCTGAGTGTACAAGCAAGGCGTTTGCTAAAATTCAGCTAATGCAGGTGTGACAGGAGCAGAATACGTGCACTCAGTTCCTTTGCTTTTCAAGTGGGACCAAAAAATAATTCTCGCTGGCTTTTCACAGAATCACAGAATCACCGGGTTGGAAGAGACCCATCAGATCATCGAGTCCAACCATCCCAATCAAACACTAAACCATGTGATAGGAGTTTCTTCTACAGAGTTCCCTTGGAAAGCTTTGGAAGCTACTAAAATCTGCTCTCCACTACAGATGTAGGCACTTCAACCTCAATAGCACGGTCTGACTATTGTGTAAATTAAAGAAAACCTGAATATGAGAACACCAGTGCATTAGTAAGAAGAATATTTAAGCTCTAAACACCCTTTGAAATATGGCAGTATCTGATAATTCCAAGATTATGCACTGACTGCTCCGAGTCTGTCCTCTTGGAGACCATGGGCACAGCAGGGGTTACTCAGCTGGAACCCTGACTAGGGTCCCAGGTGAGGTTAAACAGCTCTAGCTCAGCTGTCTATAAAAGGGCTGGGGAGGGGATTTGGGAGGGACGTGCTGCCAGCAGCGGGTCTGTGGCTGCCTCTTATTTGTGCTTATGTTTTATGTGCTATTGTATTTTGGGAGAGGGGGGTGCACTGACTAGGAATTAAAGCCAAAAAATCTAACAGTTCTGAAGGTGTGAAGAGCATCTAAGAAGAACGTGTTGAGCTATCAGGCTGCTTTTATTCTGAAGACAATTTTTTTCCTGCAATAAACAACAGGAACTTCTGTACACGTGGAGCTTCATAAAACCAGGTAATAACAGAAAAGAGCGCTGCTCTTCCGTACTTTATTATATGAGATGTTCTCACATTGTACATGTGTGGGGAGTATGAGATAGGGAGAATCCACTTAGCAGGATGAAATATAAACTATAAAATTTTCTTAGGGAGAAGCTGCAGGCAGCCCTCCAAACCGGCTCCACACACACTAAGAGAAAAAGAGGATGCTGTGCTAGGGATTAAGAAATTTCTTAACTCATAGTGTGAGGGTTTTTTTATTGGGTGGGGGAAATCAAGAGCAGCTGTGAACACAGCAAATCTCTTCTGCTACACAGCACATCCCAACATGCCAAAGTAACCACCTCAGAGGAACTCATTATCATTTTCAGTAGAGCCAGATCCCTTCTTCTGAAGGCAAATATCCCTCCTCGAGCAGAAGGATTCACGTACGTTCAGTAGAAAGAGAAAGCCTGCTTAGAATCATAGAATCACCAGGTTGGAAGAGACCCACCGGATCATCGAGTCCAAACAACTTGCTTGAAGTTGTCCGGATCATTTGGCATATGTTGCAGGAGGGCTTTGAAGCCAGATAGGCTGAAGCCCTTTGGAGCTATGTGCTGCTGCACAACAATGACCAGTCCCTTCCCCAGAGTGGTCAGAAGATGCGTTTCTTAAATTACAGTCACGAATGTGTTGTTCCATTGAAGTTCTTTCATACCTCAATGCATAAATGAATTGCCTGTTCCTAACGAGGCAGCAAATCAAAAAGAGCTGCGACTCCAACTTGCTTTGGCCCTATGCTCGTGGATGTGTTGGCACAACTCAAACTCCTCGCCTCCAGCAGAGTGGCATTCTTTGTGATGATTTTTTTTCCCCCCCCAGTCTGTATATAGATGAGTCAAAGCATTTTGAAAACTATCCAGCAGACAGCCCTGAATCATCCCTCCTTCCTCTGCACGGTAACAGCTCACTGTCCCGTCCACATCCATACGACGAGCCCTCCCAGGAATTAAAAATCCTGCTGGCTGACGAGGCCGGAGCGTGTGCGTGCACGTGCGTATGCACGGGCGCATGTTATTTAACGTTGGAAAGTTGGACCATAAGCTGGAAACCAGAGCCATTTTTATCTTGGGTGTTTTGTAAACAGGAGTAAATGGCTGCAGAGGGGGGAGAGGAGGGCGATTCCTCTGTAATAAGTGCGTTCTGGTTTTATAAACGTATGAGAAAAGCCCCCGGTTTTAGTGCTGAGAAAGTATAACCAATACCCACAGTGATAAACTGGCTTGGAGAACTTTGCGAGGTGAAGATGGAGAAAATAAGGTGATGGTCGAAGGGGATTTAAACTAAAACTGCTAAAAGCAGAATATGTACATGTGTTAGATTAAGGTAAAGCACTTATATCAGTATATATAGTGTGTTTATACTAGGAAGGAAACATGCCTGGGGAATTATTATTGTCTTTTGCTTGGATCTGATTTTTCTTCGCTGTGCTTTCCTGCAGGAACATGTTCAACCCCTTCTACGTGCGCTGTCTCTACCAAGAGTTCATCAGCACTGTGACTGCCAACAAAGGTACTGTCTCCTTTCAGTCTCTTATCCCAAGTAACCTGACTGGGAATAGAGTGTCAGGGAAACAAATAAAAGTGCCTCGTCCCTTTTTTTTTAATTAAAAAGAAAGTAAGCATTTTGTTACTGTCATTTCCCAGTCCTGAGCTTTCAAATGATCTTTGAGGAAAGTATAATCAGAGTATGTGAAGAAAAACTGCTTGAACACTGGTATCCTACTGACAGGAGGACAGATAAATAAGTCACAAGGCAAAAGATGAAACTTGAAGTGAATATTAAATCTAAGGAATAACTAAAATTCCAAGCTCAGCACTACAGAGCCAGCAACAATCAAGTCCACAGGTATAACTGAAAAAAATCCTTTGCCTCATAAATCTATATAAAGATGTATTTACTTTCTTGGCTGAACGATATGAAAATAATTTCGCATGGCAAGGCCCAAGGCTCTGTGTGGCAAGGTCTCCTCTACGTATGAACTCAGTAGAACTACTGATTTCTACTCATTAGGAACACCTTCTTTAGCAAAGAGCCCAAAACCACACGGTGAGGACAACTGTGGAAATCTAGAGCATTGAAGGCCGTGCACCCCTCCCTCCTTTCAAGTCTGCAGTGACAGTAACCCAGCTTCTGCGCTGACTTTTACACAGGGTCTCAGCCCAGTTTGTTTTCTTTCAATAATCTGGGCTCCAAGTGGTAAAGAGACAGGGCCTTTCTGTTAGAAACATCACATCTTAGCTGCTAGTGCATTTACAAGTACAGCAAGGTAACACAGATGATTTCTTGAACTGCATCAGTTGAGCATCTAAAACCAAACCTGCTTTAGTAAGATATCTTTCTTACTCTTGGATTCAGTGGTTAAATCCCTTGACTTGAAACTTTCAGGGAGTCTTCGCACATGCTGCAAGCTGAACATTTTACTCAGTCACCCTTTCTATGTAATCAACATAAATATAGAAAATATTTCAACAAAATAAGCTTCAAAAGTAGTTAGAATCATAGAATCACCAGGTTGGAAGAGACCCACCGGATCATGGAGTCCAACCGCTCCTATCAAACACTAAACCATGTCCCTCAGCACCTTGTTTACATGCTCCATCCTTGTACCTATTACAAAGATGATCTCCTTCAATGACCGTAGCTTTACGTTGCAGCTGATGTAGGCAAAATAAGCAGAAAGACTGAAGTAGTGGCATATCTACACCAACGCTGAGAGACGGAAACGTGGTTTTTCTAAGCTCTAACTTGCCAGGAGGCACATTTGTGCTAAGAAGCAGAAGGGAATGGATTTGTACAACAGCGCTGCTCTCATCTTTGCATAGTCAAGGGAAACTCGCAGCCATTCACCTTGTCCCAGGCTGCACAGGCATAGGGCATCTTCATGGAGTAACTTCAGGGTTGGGAAGAGAGCACTGCTGCTTGATGAACTTTGTAGACAATTTGGAATGTGCTGCTGTTCTCACTAGAGGTGCAGCAGTCCATAGGGATCTACCAGAGGCTGTCATGCAACACAACAGTGTTCAGGGATTGAAAACAGTCACTGGTAACTACACAGCTTTGTCCCTTTCTAGTAAGGAATTGCCTATGCCTGGCACACTGTTCCAGCACCAGCCCGGCTCACGCAGAGCTCCTCGTGTGCTGTCGAGCCCTTGCAGGGCAGCAAAACAAGATGTATGAGCAGCCAAAACGACTCCGTTCGGCAACCACATCCTGCGAGGCTTCTCACCTCTGCCTGTCTGGACACACAGCACAAGCCTAAGCGCAGGGAAATTTGAGTTGAGGGTGGGAACAGTGAAACCCAAGAGGTCACGAAGAACCTGCAGCTGATGGTAAATTCAGTGGTGGTGGGATCCCAGGGGCTTCATATTATCACTTCAACAAAGACCATAAAAGGCCTGA
>WAAB01014072.1:9048-39214 GCA_013389865.1 Piaya cayana | reverse complement strand
ATCTGGTATGAATCTAAATTGGTTTTCAGTTCAAACTGATGATCTGTTTTAGCTTAGTGTACCTGCATCACAGGTAGCTGAACTCTGCTGACCTCTGTTTACAGGCATAGGTGTGGACTTGGTGTGCATGGGTGAGCAGCCACTGCATGCCGTACCGCTTTTTAAGGTAACGTGTGTTTCTTTTCCCTTCTCTCTGCCCCTAGTAGAAACACTACTTGTTTTGGGACTAGCTAGACGTAACTAGCTGCTGTGCTTGTGTGTTCTTCTTCCAGCTCCATAATCGCTGTGGACCTGGGGACTCCAGATTGGGTGATGACTACAATATTCCACACTGGATAAACCACAGGTAGGTGAACTCTGTCAGCCTTTGCTAAATGTTTGTACTTTGTTTTTCTCTTCGTAGTCTGTTGAATTCTCTTCTTTCATTTTTATTTCCTCTTCTCTGCTTGTGAGGCAAAGACATATATTAGAGTAGTCTTGCAGAGCTGTGGATTTTGATGTTGGTGTATCAGAGGCAACAGGCAGTTTTCAGAGGAGAAGGTCTTGATCTTAAGCCCTCTTGCCAGCTAACTTAATTCTTGCCTTTAGCTGTGCTTGAAGGAAGTTGGGAAGCTAAAGAAAAAACATAATCACTGCAAGTAGTTTGGTTATTAGTGAAAGTAAATGCATCCCAAGTTAACAGTTATGTGTAGAGAAAATGTGAATAATGTGGGTGAATGTTGGAACAGCTGCAGGAAACGGAGGCTCAGTTATGCTGCTTCACTCCGGGACATGGTAGGTTTCCTTTCTACTTTCTGTTAAACAGCTGTAACACACTCTGCTTTCTTTAGGGCACAGTGACAATTACCCCTCAGTCCTTGTTCAGCTGTAGGATTATTTTTTTTCTCTCTCCTTTAGTTCTTCATTTTGTCTGCCTGTATTAATTGGCTGTCCTGGCCAGTCATGGGTTGCTTGTACCCAGTGTTTTCAAGTGGCTGGAAGGCATCTGGTCTTTGCTGTAGGTGAAAAAGTTGGTTTAAGTGTTATAATAAGGTAGGATTTAGAAGATTCAGATGACAAGAAACAGATCTCAATGAATTAGTCATTTCAAATGGGAAGACACCCTTATTTTTCAAGCAGCCGACGTGAGTCATTACTGTTATGTAAATGACAGACTCATGTAGACTGCACAGTGGTGTGTGGATGGTGAAAGTGCGTAGATTCTGTCATACCTTCCTGTAGGAGGAAGAGGAGAACTGGGGAATACAGGTGTTAGCATATAGGAAGTGGTCTAGGCTGAGGCTGTGTGGGAGGTGAAGGCTGGTCTGTAAGGAAGGAGTCACAGAGAAAAGTTTCCCCTTTTCCCAAGTGAGTAGCTGGTTTGTATTCACGTGCTGTCTGTAGCTAACCAACCGTGTTCAATTCCTAGAGTACAGCTGAGCCACTCTGTTTCTCCTTTCAGTTTCTACACATCTAAAAGCCAACTCCTGTGTAACAGCTTCACTCCACGGATCAAGCTGGCAGGAAGGAAAGTAGGTTTCTTTCCAATTCATCTTTTCTTACTAGCTTGTCAGATACCTTTTCTCAGCCGAGCATCAGAACCTTTCTAGCCAGCATCACACAGACCTGAGTTTTTGTGTTAAAAGGCAGTGAAGGCAAAGCTGTCATGACATTGTGAATGAGGAACTCGTTTGTAGCGCTTTCCTTTCTAGAATGAAACGAGGTGAGAAATATTTTAGCCAAAGTGAAAATCAGAGTTTCATTCTGTAATGGAAAACTCCATGACAGTAAGAAAGGTGTTGATGAAGGTGTGGGTTTAACACTGGTTTGTGACCAAATATCAGTAGTTTGTGCTTCAGAAGAGGTCTGGCTGCCTTGCTGGGTCAGCAGGGAAAACTAACTTTAAGTCTGATGCTTGATCACACTGGGGGATATTTGCTTAAGTCGTGTTAACTGTGTCTTTTCTTTCTGTCTCTTCTCTTGCCCTCTCTTTCTCTCTTTTTTTTGTCACTTTACACTGGCTTCATTGGACCCTCCAGCCTCTGTCTGAGAAAGTGAAAAGTAACCGAGATGCCTGTGAGTAATTCTGTTCTGGAATGATCTATCCACTGACTCCTAAGCTGACACGCGGCTGTAGTAAGACAATGGCACTTCAGGAAAAAGCACTACCAATGGGATATCTGTTCGTACAGGGATTTATTTGTTTATTAGTTTAATGTCTTCGATATATGGAGGAAAGATATTGGGGCCTCAGGAACCCTTATTCAGAGGCACCACCTCTGACTGCACTGCTCCAGCTGTTTTTGTTCATGAGACTTTTGTATGCGGTTTCTTTTGGAAGAGACGTTTTTCTTAGTAGTAAGAGTTGTATCCTTTTAATTGCAGATCTTGAATGTTCTTGAGAAGGGCCCATTCCTATCTGTTTTTTATTTCAGCATTAGGGGCTCCAAAAGATTCTGAGAATGCCCTGCCTATCCAGGTCGATTATGACGGCTACGATGCTCAGGTGTTCAGGCTGCCAGGCCCATCCAGAGCGCAGCGCTGTACCGCTTTCAGGTGAGAGGCTGCGAGTGTGCCAGTCCCAGAGTGCCTGCAGAATTGCATAAGGGCTCTTCAGAGCCGTTGTCCTGGAAGCATTTTAGTATCTGTTCCTCTGTTGTGTAGCGTACAGAAGTCTTAGCACCCACGTAGTCAAAAACCAGCAATAGCTTCCTCGTAGTCCTCTTCTGGAGTTTACCTGCCAAGTCTCTTGCGTGACATGGGCTTGCTCAAGCCACTTGACAACACAGGGTTTGATATTAATATCTCTTTCCTGTCACTGGGTGTCAGCAGGTCTGTGAGGGAGAGGGAAAGTCGTACCAGGAAGAGCTCCAGTTCCTGCGATGTCTCGTGCAGTCCCTCTCTGCAGAGCCGCACGCTGCCGCCTGAGGAAGTGAGGAGCCAGGCTTCCGACGACAGCTCCCTGGGCAAGATCTCCAACATCCTGATGATCCCGCGGCCTCATCTGCACCAGTATGAAGTCAGCAGCTCTTTGGGCTATACCAGCACTAGAGGTCAGCCGGAGGCAGATGGGGAAAGTACCCGAGGTGGTGAGAGGGGAGAGAGGAGATGGAAGTTTGCGTTGGCTGCTGCCGCCCCAGCACAGGGGAGATGGTTCTTGTACCCATGCTTATGATCCACCTTCTCTGCAGCTCCAGTACAGTGGGGTGTGCGTTCTCCCTTTGTCCTTGCCCAGGTCCATTGGTTTTTTTTTAACTGACTTGTCCTACATTGAAGTGTCCTGGCACCAATTTGCTCTTTTCCCTTGTCTATTGCCTTTATTATTTGACTGTTTCCCATGCCTGCCTGCAAATGTGAACAGGTACAAGTAGCTTCTCATTTTCCAGGTCACCTATAATCTGTCAAATGAGGGTGGACTTGAGCAGTGAGCCCTGGGGACCTTGCTTATTACTTATCTCTGTAGGGGTTTATTGTCATTAAGAGTCACTTTCTGGAACCTGCCTTTTGACAACTGAGCTGCTTTAGCAGTGCTGACAGTCTCCCTTTTTCCTTCCAATTTCAGTTGTACCTCCTGTTGTTTCTTTGGTTTTCACCTTCAAGTTTCTTGTGTGTCAGTCTTCATTTCTTAGGAATTGTCAAAGCTCTGAGTAATTCTTCATAGTTGATTTAGCGAGTGGTTTCTTTATGGCTTCAGTTAGTGTAAAGTGACACAATATACAGCAGTGCTGTAATGGCAGGTGAAATCATATTCATTCTTCTATGGGTCCTTGTTTATGTTGTAACTTGCAGAGTGGATTCAAATTACTTTCAGCTTCTCTCCCTGCCTACTCCTCGGCGTTCCTTATTCCCTCTTACCCTGGGGAATCTTTGTATCCCCAAATGACTCATTCTCCTCTGGGTGCTCTCAGGCTGACTTTAGGTTGTATTTTCCAGATGTCCTTGAGAACATGCTGGAGTCTCAGCAACGTGACTCCAGTGCCCCTGGGAGGTTCCACGTGGGCAGTGCAGAATCCATGCTGCACATCCGACCCGGGGGATACACCCCGCAGCGAGCGCTTATCAACCCCTTTGCCCCATCCCGCATGCCCATGAAGCTCACGTCTAACAGGAGACGCTGGATGCACACTTTTCCTGTGGGTAAGTCTGCTTCCAGCCTACTGGATCGCTGTTACTTCTTCCTTTTCCAAGTGTTAATGCAACAAGAGAACCAGTGTGAACTCTGGCACCTGGAAGTACCTGGTGTTGTAGCAGAGGCTGAACCAAGCGTGCAGGCTTGATAAATCAATCATCCCCTTTTTTAAAAACAACCACCAGTTGGCTAACGCGCAGCAGCAGGCACTGCAGAACAATCTTGGAGTACACGAAGGCTGCTGAAGTGTATCCTGACTATAATTTGGGTTGGCTTTCAGAAGCTGAATTGTTCTCATATTTGTTTAGCACCTTGTAATTAGGTCCTCCAAAAACATTCAGCATATTCTGCTTCAGTAGTTTCAGAGATGGTGCTAGAGGTTCAAGTCTTTGAACGTTTTGTAAACGTGCTTTCTTAATTTCCATCAGCTAGCATGGCCCGTGTTATCACAAAGGGAGGGTGCAAACAACTGGGAATCCCTGCAGATGTGGTGATTCATGATCACCCTGTAACTGTGTAGGTCCGTCAGGAGAAGCTATCCAGATCCATCACCAAACCCGTCAGAATATGGCGGAAATGCAGGGCAGCGGGCAGCAGGACCTGACGCATTCCTCTGCGGAGCTGCTGGAGCTGGCGTACCACGAGGCCACTGGCAGGTGAGCTCCTCGGGATGAATCTGTGTAGACTTTGCATGAACATCCCTTTTCCTTAAAGTCCCGTGTATGTTACCGTAAGGCAGTTCTAGGTTGTGACCTTTAATATATGTTGTGTCAGCGCCACATATGCAGAATATGCCTTTATTTTGAGGTATAAGGCTGTTTGGGCAGGGCTGGAGATGATTTACCCCCCCAGATTTGGGAGAGGTAGTTGTTGGTCACAGAGTTTGTGGTGTCCAGGCAGAACCAGAATGTAATTACACAGGTTGGTGTAACACAGACTGTTTTGCTTTTCTGCAGGCACATCAGCTCTCGGCAGCCAGGTGACGGTGCCTCTTTCCTGAGCTTCAGTGGGACAGCGGAGTGCTCCAACGGTCTGGCTGGCAGCAGCAGTGCAGGTAGCAAAGCAGCCATGGAGCATGGGGTGGGGAGAGAAGGTCCTTCCCTATCAGCAGTGCTGAAGCGACAGAGCCAGGAGTTGGGGTGGGTGGGCAGACCAGGCAATACAGAGTGGAATCGATCAATCATGAGAAAAGTGTTTTCAACTTTGAGTGATCTATTGGTGCTCTTACTTGGACTGTTTGGTGTATGGTAGGTTTTGGGGTTGGTTCATTGGTTTAGGGGGCTGGTTTTCGCATTCAAGACTTCATCCTTTTCTCAAAGCTAATTTAAAGAATTTTTTCTGAAAAAAAAATAGCCCTCAGAATTACATTTGAATGAAAACAATTGTTTTCTCCTATGCTCGTACCTTGAAGAGCCATAAAGAAGTAGGCAGACAATGTTCTTGTGCCTTTTGTCTTGTGCTTGCATAGTCACATTAAAAGCAATCTTGTTTTGTTGTTTCCTTCTCTTAGTTTCATCTGAATACATTTCATTTTCTCACTTTACTGTTCTCTTCAGCCTTCCAGACAGACTTTGTTTTGTTCTTGCAATTGCTGAACGGTGTTTCAGCTGCTTGATGCAATTTGCAGGTCGATGCAGAGCGTATCCTGGCAATAAATGTTCCTACATTTTAATAGAGCCTTTTGTGTCTGTAGAGGGGACGTTAACCGTGTACATGGTAGAAGTTCATCTATGTCTGTGTGAGTTGTTACAAGCACCTTCCCTGCCTGAACACCCTCAGCCATCTGTAGCTGCCGCATTGTGACTCAGTGATTTGACTTCTGTTTCTCCCGTATGGTTTGAGTCACCTGTGAAATCAAACAGTTCTTTTTTCAGTTTCCCAAAATAGGATTTCTCAGTGAGTCTGAGTCTCCTCTGCTGCCCACAGCATGTTTTGCTGCAACATGGGCTTCGCAGTGAACAATTAGCCTGTCTGTTTACACTGACATTCAGTCTGTTGTCTCCTTGTCCAGCAGGTGGGAGGTGATAGTGCAGAGCAGATAAATCTCGCTGCAGTGCTCTCACCAGATGGCAGATGGCATCAGCGGTGTTAGGAAAGGTGAAGAGTGGTTGGAGCCAGCTCCTCCAGGGTTCCACTGGCATCATGTGGCACCAGATAACCACTCTTCCTCAGTAAATGCTGTTTAAAGTAACAGCTAGGATGTCGATTGAAATTTCCTGCATAAATCTACATAGGCTAGTTTTATAAAAATGGCTGGTTTTAAATGTTTGGTGGCTTCCTGAAATCTGTATTTTGATAAATGCCTTTTAAGCCAGCAGTTTTCCTTGTCTCCGTAGCTGCTTTATTTCCTTTCATGGGCCACAGTGGCTGTTTAGCCCACTCCCTGGTGAGCCAGCTCAGGGGGCACCACATGAGGAGCAGCTGGTGTTCTCTTTGCTGTGATGACAGTCTCACTGTAACTGCACAAGTATCAATGCAAATACTGCAGAGATGTGAAATGCAGCCTAGTAAGAACCGATCAAGGGACGTCACGTTGACGTAGCATTCCCTGAGCTGTAGTTCTAGTATCTCTTTCCCAGGTTAATGGGCTGCTTACAACAAATCCATTTGACAGTGAGAAACATCCTAATGTCCTAAGTCTTAACCAAAACTTAAACAGAAGGTTTCAATAGTCTTAAGTCCCTTATTAGTGTTTGTTTAGGTTAGCATAGACTGAATTTACTGAATTTTGCTCATAACTGAGCATCTCTTCAATATCTGTCAGTTTATCTCCTTTCACTGTGGGTGGAACCTGCCTTGCTGTTCTTTCTCGGTACAGACCAGGATAATATCTTATAGGTTGAAATGTTGTGGGAGCTGCTGCCTTTGCAGAACATGGAAGTTTTAAACAGTCTGTAATTAATATATTAGATTTATTTAGGGGCACTGAAGGCTTAATTAATACTTTCTGAATGTCTAGCCAGATGAGGGGTAAACAGGTAGCTGATCTTCTTGATTCAGGAAATATGAGCTATTTGTTTCCTTCTTGCCCCCTGACAGAGGTGAAACGTGTACTGTGAGTTTATGCCTAAAACTGGTGGAATTGGAGAAAATCTGTATTGTGTTTTTCATAAATTAATTCGACTCTTTAGAGAGAAAGTCTGCTTGTTCTCATTAACTAGAATCTTGTGTACAGGTTCTCCTGTCCCACCAGGTGCAAGTCTGTGTAATTTCCTTTCTTGCTGCTCCTACGTCTTACGAAATTATCTCTCTTAACTTGTGATGAGACATTCGAATTTCAGCCAAGGAGTCCTTTTTTCCCTCGTTAGGTGGCTCTCTGCACTTTTCTGCAGGACCCTGAGTCCTTTCCAAGGAGAGAAATGCCATGATTTTACAACACTTACATGCTTTTGGTTTATTTTTATTTGAAATGAATGTGAAGTGCATAATTCCTTAAAATGAAATATATGTCTCTTTCTTGTAGGGATAAATCTCAAAACTCAGAACAAGGATTCCTTGGAAGATGCTGTTTCCAACTCTCCAGATCCAAGTAAGCAGGAGAAGGGTTTGGAAAAAGAGTTTGCATGGGTGGGAAGACAAGGAGGGAAAGGGCACGTACATAGGTAGAGTCACCAGGAGGTGGTAGGCAAGGAACTGCAGAGCCTGTTTGGCTTTTGGCAGGGGTTTACTTTCCACTACTGCTATTTGCAGGATCTCCCTGTGCAGTGTACTGCGCTGTGATTGGAGTTCCTTATCTTTTAAGAATATGTGAAATGTGTTGTATCACACCTGAAACTCCTCCCTTACCAGACACTATGGGAAAAGCTAAAGCCACTGAACTCTGACTGCCTCTCGGTATCAGAAGTTTGCTCGGCACCACGTCATTTCAGCAGTACAGTCAGTGTCCAAATTTGGTGCCTTTTACCGAGAAATACCTGTCTTCATCTGACACAAACAAGTGTGAGACTGCTTAGGAATGCATTTTCTATATAGTGGTTGTTCTGTATCGCTTTCTGTACAGCGTTCCTGTTAGTGTCAACATTTTCATAATGAAACAGCTTTGTATGGTCTCTGTGATAGGAGGTTCAGAATTAGTAGTTGGCCACGTGCCTTGAATCAGATCATTTGATGAGGCAGGTTGGGAGGCAGTGCAGTACTGAACTGAGGATTTGGTAGGATTTAGTTCAATTTTGCTTTTTCATGTCTAGCTTTAGATCTCTTTGATCTCAAAAGAGCGACATAACTCTAGGAAAGGGTGTGGGAAAGGATCACTTTCCAAAATCCTATTTTTCTGGTCTTCCCACCCTCTTGATCTGTCTTTTGTTTTGATAACTGTAGAAAAACTCCCTTTTCTGCTGTGTACTGTTCCAGAAAGACGCTGGTCTGTCGTTCTTTCTCTCCTCATCCCCAGCTCCTTCTGCCGTTGGCTGGGATGCCAACCTGGTCTGATTTTCTTGTTCAGACTTGGAATGTTGATCTGTTCTATTAATAATGAGTAACTGCACTTGACTTGCTGTAATTTTGGAGAAGCGGTGACTATCTCTGCTCTAGCTTTCAATCAGCAGAAAATAAAATGTATTAACTCTGAATGCCATTTGCATGATGGGATGGAATTAGCATGTGCACTGCATTGTTTAACAAGTCTGTCTCTTTCTCTCCCTCCCTTCTTCCTGTCTTCTTTCTTTTTCCCTTCCCATTCCACCCCTTTTTTTTCCTGTTGACTTTATGCCAACTTTGTTTTTTGTCCCTCATTCTTTTTTAACTTTCCTCGTCACCCGTCTCTCACCTCGCTCTACACCCTGTTTTCCATGGGTGACTGTTATGCCCCCGTGTCTGCCCCAATGGTGCAACGAGGCAGTTCTGACGCTGTCTGCTCCCCCCGTAGTGCCAGGCTTCTGTTGTACAGTTGGAGTGGACTGGAAATCACTCACTACTCCGGCATGTCTCCCGCTTACCACGGACTACTTCCCTGACCGCCAGAGCCTGCAGAACGATTACACGGAGGGTTGCTATGATCTCCTCCCAGAAGCTGACATCGACAGGTTTGGCCAGCACCTCCTCTGTAGCGTAACTGGCATCGAATCAAAGGGCTGAAGGTGCAGCCGTGGCAGAGCAACGCTTTGGGGGCTGAAGAGAAAGATGAATTGATAACATGCTTCAGTTTTAGTTTATTCAGTGGTAACTGCACATTTTCTGTTGTTACCATCTGACCAAATTTTGTTTTGTAGTAAGTTTTGTGTTAGAAATCATTTGCATACAAAATTCTACATCTACTTCTTGTGTTGCATTTCAATCAGAAAAATCAACCTCCATCCATCATCTGTTTTCTAGCAAGTGTTTTGGAAGCGTTAAATGAGCAAATGCCTGTCTATGCACAGCGCTTAAAACGCTTACCCTCACTTTCAGGGATATTTAGTTTAAAGGAGCTTGGTGGAAAACAGAGTTTGTGGGATAAACAGAACAGGTCTTCAGTCACCGTTCTTTAGTAGGATTGGTCTGTTGTTTTCTGAAGCTCTCATCTTAAATATTTTTCAAACTTGCCACGATCTGTGAGGCTTCAGAAAGACCTGATTGTGTTCCTGCATTATGGGAACATCACAAAAATAATAGTCAGAGTGACTGAAACATGTAGGAAATGGTAGAATTAATGAAGAAACACCTAGAAGAATTGTTAGATGTTGCTGTACCGCAGGAAGGCAAAGGTCAGAGCACAAGCAGTTGCAATTAGATGTGGTAGTGATGGGTCTTTAATCTTTCTGCTCTAGACTTCCAGCTTCGGGAGAGGGTGCAGCATTGCCTGCACACGTGCAGCTCTGAGCTCTGCTGAATGCACACAAACTGCACTGAGATTCCCTGCAAAATGCTGTAAAAGGGATCGTGGGTAAATTTACTGCAAGCTTAACAACTGGTATATGCAAACGTGTTACTAGTTACAAAACTGCTTTTAAAAGCATTAATTAGCATTGCCAGAGAGGTCATTGCCACCTGGCTAAAGCAGAAAGGGGCCTGCTTTTCTTTTCCTGTTCTGCAGGTGAGTTTCACAGGCAGGGGGCTTCACCTGTGCAGAGCCCAGTGCAGGCACAAATCCTTGATTAGGAAGCGCAGAGCTAAGAATAGGTGTGTGGTCAGCTTCCTTATTCTAGTCTCCTTCACCTTTGTGTCCAGGAGAGATGAGGAAGGAGTGCAGATGACAGCTCAGCAGGTGTTTGAAGAGTTCATTTGTCAGCGGCTCATGCAAGGTTATCAAATCATCGTGCAACCCAAGCCACAGAAACCTGCCAGCACCGTGCCGCCCCCGCTCAGCAGCAGCCCCCTGTACAGCCGAGGTGAGTGACGTGGTACCCACAGCCCAGTCTTGTATCTCTCTTGTCTGCCAGCCCCAGTAACCTCTCTGAATCAGCTGTGGATGCTCATTGAAGCCCTCAGCTCTTTTTTTTTTTCTTTTTCCCTTTTGTTGTTATATAAAAGTCTTTTCTGGGAAAGAGCCTGATCTGGGGCAGCACAAACAACTCGACTACACCATGAGGAAAGTTTCCTAACTCTCCCTGTTCTCTGCTCCCTAATTGCCCTGACTGGAAGTGGTCTGTATTGGTGCTGTAGGAGTTGTTAATGCCCTTTGATTGTGATGCTGTAAGTGCAAAAGGCTCCTTGCTATGTGTCCCTTAAAAAGGTGACCTGGAGGATGGCTTGTAGTTTTGTTTTGAGTTCAGAAACGCGGTTCTGGAGTCTGCTTCTGTAGGTGCAGTTTGAGAGAGTTGTGACTGGTGCGGGACATTGACAGGTTTGCTTTGGTTTTCACAATTAGGTCTGGTATCCAGAAATCGGCCTGAGGAGGAAGATCAGTACTGGCTGAGTATGGGCCGTACTTTCCACAAAGTGACATTGAAAGACAAAATAATCACTGTGACTCGATACCTGCCAAAGTGAGTATCTCTCTGGTTGGATGGTTTGCTCACAGTGTTCAGATGAACAGTGTTCAGACGCTTTTCCTGCTACCCGTACGTGCTTGAAGGAACGCACCATAAAACCTTCCTTTTCAGAAGGGAGGAGATCCGCTGCTGCTGCTGCTGATATTGTTTGCATTTTCTCTTCCAGATACCCATACGAGTCTGCTCAGATAAACTACACTTACAGCTTGTGCCCCTCACACTCAGACTCTGAATTTGTCTCTTGCTGGGTAGAATTTTCCCACGAGAGACTGGAAGAGTATAAGTGGAATTATTTGGATCAGTATATCTGCTCTGCTGGCTCGGAGGATTTCAGGTGAGATCTCTTTTCCTTCCAGACTTTTCTGTGTCCTAATTGCCTCTTCTTTTTTGACCTAAAAATTCTTCCACGAGCTCAGCTCACAAATGCTCTGTGTTCCACGGAGAGTACCTGGCCTGCTTTTGCAGCTCTTGCCTTGTAGGAATCTCACCCTGTGTGCATTATCTGATCTTTGATGTGAAGTCCTGACCACAACATCCAACATGAACTATTTTTTTCCTATGCTACAAATGCAAAGAAATGCAATGGCATTTTGTACCACACTGATGCTATTCTTGGCAGCCTATTAATTTCTGGATCTGAATCAAAACTTCCATTTAATTTTGAATCTGTTGGAGGTTCGTTTGAGTCCTGGGGTGAGCCTGACTGCAGTCCTGCTCCTCACCTGGGTAGAACAGGGTGTCTTGTTAGAAATATGGAATGTCTCCACTGCTATCAATAGCTTTTTTGATATCTTATCTCAACAAAACCAGTCTTTCTGTATCTTTGTTTCTTTTCAGGTCTCAACCAAAATGCCTCCTACTGTAATGCGTACCTTCAACATTGCTTTTTCTTTGCTTATTTTTGGAGACAAAGACTTTGTAGCCTCTCTCTACAGAAAAGAAAATATCTCTATGATACCGTTACTCTGAAGATAGCCCTGTTTTCTCTTCCACTTACCAGTGTTTTAATACTTCCCAGTCGTGCTCATCTTGCTTGACTGCTCATTTGCTCTTCTGCTCTTTCTCACTCAGGGACGACAGAACAAGATTGTTGCTGAACTCGTGGAAATGTACAGCACATAATATATATTTTACTTGCTGTAAAATCCTTTATGGAAACTGTACTGAACTCTGTCCTGTCTTTCATGTTCCTTCAGCCTCATCGAGTCATTGAAATTTTGGAGGACCCGCTTTCTGCTTCTGCCTGCCTGCATCAGCGCCACGAAGCGCATCATGGAAGGAGAAGTGCACTGCGACGTGTACGGTGACAAGCCCCGCTCTGATGAGGAGGAGTGGCAGCTCCTAGATGGATTCATTCGCTTTGTGGAGGGTTTGAACCGCATTCGTCGACGCCATCGATCTGATCGAATGATTCGAGTGAGTCAGTTTTTAGTTGGGTGAGAAGCTGTGTTTTACCACCTGCGGAAGCCTCAGCAGAGGGACACTGAGGCAGTCGCAGGGAAGCGCTGGGGCACGTGTGCCTGTGTGGGCACAGCGCTGACTGACACCCTGCTGCCCCTTTCAGATAGTACGGTCCTGTTAACGCTTTGCTATTCCTGAACTAAAGAAATTAATTAATTACACTCAGCTATGGTTTAACTCTCTTTGAAAGTGCGCCGACTGAAGCACAGCTGAGAGGAGGTAGTGTGCTCTTGTTTACTAGTTAAGCCTGACTCAACTAAGTCTCTGCTTTTATTTTTCCTTTGTTAGAAAGGATCTGCCATGAAAGGCTTGCAGATTGCTGGTCCCATTCCCACCCACTCCCTGGAGCAGCCTGGGCCTCCCATTGGGAAGAAAGGAACCTCGGCACTCTCGGCTCTGCTGGAGATGGAGGCCAGTCAGAAGTGAGTCTCTGCAGTCAGGGGGTGTGGAGCACTGCAACATCCTCTGTGCATCTTCTGCCTGGGATAGATAAGGCATATATGGGGATCTTCACCTAGAAAACAGGGATATGCGATCCTGCTTCTGTGGGATCTTGCTGCTTTAGTATCCCTGTTGCAGATCTGGGGAGATACGGAGCCTTTGCAGTGACTTTCTTGTGTTGTATCCATTAATAGAATGAATAACAAAGACTGGAAAGGCACACAGATACTAGAGAAGAGTATGTCTAGTAATTTAGAAGGAGCATCTCTTTAAGTAGCATCTCAGTCCATTGCATATCAGATGTGTCACCTGTTTGTGATTTGCCAGTGCAAAGTATCCACACGAGGGCACGTGGGGCAGACGTGTGCACAAGGGCACCGCACTGCTTGAGTTGTCTCAGTATAAACACGGGGTAACAAATACAGCCTGGAGAAGATAGCTTGTTTGCACTAATAACATCTATTAAAGTACCTGGGAAACTTGTGAGGTTCGATTTCATTGTTGATTGAGAATGGTTCAGAGAATGTCAGAGAACTGACACCAAGCGTGCTGTAAAAACTGTTTGAAGCCTGCTTGCTCTTAAATGCATAAGAGATTTTAATATTTTTTAATGATAAGATACTATTACATGTGCACAACAAAACACAGACCATTGAATTTACTCAGTTGTTTAGGTGGGATAAAAAGTGCTTCCAGAACATGGGATTGACCCGTGCTTCAGAGCGTGGTACATGTCTGAAAATACAGTAGTTGCCTTCTGGTGAAAGCTAACGCAGGATATGTTTGAACAAGCTCTGGATTCCGTTTGCTCTAGGACGCTGGGGGAGCAGCAAGCAGCAGTGCTTTCTGGCAAGAGCTCTGGGCAGCCTTCGGAGAGCGGGAGCATTGCCATCACACCCAGCTACGTCGACAGCCCTCGTAAGGTAAGGATTGTCTTGTCTGCCTTTAGCTGCTATTGTGACCTAAGAATTTCTCAGGTAATAGAAGTTTCTTTCTCTAAGCACACGGATGTATCATATAACATCTTACTCTCTAGTTCAAGATGATTACAGTGCTGTCTGCATCTATATGAAGCTGTCTTTAAGAGCAAAATCAAGCTCTAGACTGTGACAATGTGAAGCTTCAGTGGAATTTTGAAGCAGGAGCTCCAGTCAGTTGCATCTGTGTAGCAGAGAGAACGTGTTCCTGAGTAGGTCTGTGGGTGCCTTTCATTCATTGGTCGAACTCGAGCCTGGAGGAGACTCTTCCTGGCGCTCTCTTAAGACACTTAAGAACAGGCTGTGCTATTTCTTAGCCTCTGTCACCTGTGTGACAGGAGAGCAGGAACTCTGACCAGAACTACTGGATTGTTTTGCTGGGTTCTGGCATGAAGGTCTTTCAGCAGAGGTGGCAAGAGACTGAAGCGTGACCTGTCTTGGGGTTCAAAAGTTAAAGTACCGCAAAGGAAAATTTCTCAGATTCTCTACTATCAACTTAACTCTCTCTTTCAACGTTTTTCTTTTAACATCTTGTATTTCAACATCCACCCTTTTGTGCAACACTGGGGACAAGTGTTGTGTTATTCCAGAGACCTGGGTTTGCAGTTGACGTGTCACCGTAGTAATCTGATTAACAGGCTCGTGTCTGTAGAATGAGAATGTTTCCAAAACACAGGTGAGAGTCAGGGGCAGCTCATGGTAAGATTGGGAAAAGCAGGTGCAGGAGCTAATATGAGGCACATTTACAGACTTCCAGGCTGTAATTAAGGCTTTATGTTTTCCTCTTCTACCATTTTTGAAATTCAGCTTCAGCAAACTTCCTGCTCTAACTACGGAAATTGTAAATATCAATTTCTACCAGTAAAACTGGTGATAATTCCAGGGAGGACATGGGACAGAAGAATGTTGTGTCTGGTTGTTGTGTGTGGCAGAAGGAAAAAAGGTGAAACTGGCTTCCTTAGCAGTGGCGTGATGGTGTGTTGGGAGCAAGGTACCAGACCTTGTGCTGCCAGCAAAGGGCAGTTAGCAGATGTGATCTTGTGTGTTTTTAATGGTAACTGCATTCAAAAGTCTTTCTGGAGGGGCAGCTAGAGAGTCTGGAAGAGTCCGTTATCAGCTGAAAGCCTTTCATACTACAGCAGTAAACACTCCTGTATTTCTTTACACATATGGACTGGGAGAGAAGCAATTGGGGTCTCCACGTTATTGGCTCACACTTGTTGGAGGAGGGCTGGTGGGCAGGTTGCCTTTTCAGGCAGCTTCGTGCTTATGTGGAAGCATCAAGCGTGTGCCTCGTGTTTCCAGGAGAACCTGCCCCGTCAGGGCTCACCTGCACAGGGAGGTGTGCTGGCTCTCTGGAGACTTGGAGCTCAAACCCTGGCAAACTGTCCCAGCTCTGTGCTCTGTGGCCAAGGGAGCTTTGCTGGGATGTGATTTGATGCTGGAGTGATTCCACACCAAAACTGAGCCATTTGCTCCACCTTTACTCTGTTTGAGGGTGGAACTGACAGGTCACTTTGGTCAGTTACTGGGCAACGCGGTGTGATTTGAGCTCAGGGAGTTGGTTTGGTGCGTAACCTGTTTGGAAAGTCTCTGCTCCTATCGATGCAGGGTGCTGGGTGCTGCCTCTGCACTGCGTAAACCGCCAGCCGCCTAAACCAGGCGCTGGTTCTTTTCAGAATGTTTTCCCTGTACGTACCAGGGTAGGCACCATCTACACTGCAGGCTAGGCAAAATATTTTGCCTAGGGAACAGAATAAAGAATTGCAAATAGGGAATAAAAATTTAGCTGCGTTTCACTGCATTGTCTTGTGTGATAAGAGAATCTTGACACATCTTTGAATAGCAGCCGGGGATAAATTCATCCAGGGTTTGCGTGTAGGCGGGGAACACAGCGCAGGCAGAGTCTGTTTCATTTTGCATGAAGCATTAAACACCATGTTGGAGAGAGAGATCTTCGTGATGAATTTCCCTTCTCTTTCGTTTGCACCATTCCAGACCTGCATTTGAGAGGAAGAGTGCGCTCCCTGAAAAGAGCTTTCCCTCTCCCTCTGTATCATTTGAGTGACTGACAGAGTAGGAGAAAAGCTGTTGTTGTATGGATATTTGTCATTACAAATGCAGTTCTGTGGGTTTCTGTTTCACTGCTCAGCTTTGCATTTGGGATGGAAACCACGCACCCTAGGGCTCAAGTCTCTCCTGTGAAGCGTGGAGAGAAGGCTGTAGTTTTGATTGGCTTCTGATCAGTGTGGTTTTCAAAGCTCTGGAAGAGCATCTCTGCTAAGGAAAAGCAATATCTTGTTACAGAGAGAAAGTAAGAGTATGTGCTTGAGTAACTCCTGGTGCTCTGCATCCCACTGCCTCTGAAATTCTGTGTCTGTCTGAGGTTTGGATTCTCGTACTTTCTCTCTGGTCATTTCATACTTGCACAACCTGTATTTGCTTTTCTTCAACTCCTTGTTCCTGTTGCCGTTAACGGGCCTACTTCCTCCGATGCCTTCAGGATGGGGCCTTCTTTATGGATTTTGTTCGCAGCCCACGTACAGCTTCAGCCTTCTACTCACAGGTTAGTTTTGAGTGGGGTCTTGTCATCCCTGGCATTTGGACTGAGGTTGATGGAAGCATTTATGATCGTGCCCCGTGGGGAGCCTGTGTTAGCTTCTGAATTGGCTCGTTGTGGGCGATACGCAGCGCTAACAGGTCGTGGTGGCTGGGGTGGTGGATGTGACTGTTTCCTTCCACCACCCGGTGTTGGTGATGTGCTTTGGATGTTTGTGTGCCCTACTTTGCTGTCCTTTGTGGTCTGTACTGTCAGCTACTGAAGCGTCTCTTTGTCTAGGTAAGGACTCGCTTTCCATCTCCCCTTGCTAAACAAATTGCTTGTTCATCTCCTTCTGAGGTGTCTGACTGGCGGGTGGCTCTGGGGAGATCCAAGTCAAATCAAGTCCTTGGGTTCCTAAACAAGTGAGAGCTGAAAACACTGGTGTCATCTTGGTTGAAGAGAGTCATGATGACAGGTGTTTGCACACTCGACACCAGTCAGGAGTTAACAATAACACCAAGTGTCCATAGGAGATGCTGGTGGTGGAGGAGCTCTGAGGAGGGAGAGTGGATTTAGCTGGCTGCAGAGACTGCAGGCTCCACCTTGGAGCATCTGCTGGTTTTGGCTGCCCAGAAAGGGACACCTGCCTCTGCCGGGAGAGAGAGCTTGGGGACGTGGGAAATGGCACAGGAAGGGTCTCTGCCCTGGTGATCAGAGTGAAGTCCGACTGCCAGCGTTGTGGTTTTCAGCTGTTCAGGTGCTGCGGATTCATCAGGGCAGAGCAGCCTGTGTGTTTACACCAGCCTGAGTTACTGACTTCTTTGCTGTTTGTGTCCCTCTCCCCCTCCTTAGCTTTTATATAACTTGCCTTTCCTAAGCCCTACGTGTTAATGACAGATGGCAATTACAGCCTGTGCTTTGCTGAATCTTGCAGCATTCATGTTCTGAGATGATTTTATGTTAATTTTTGTGAACTATTCAGTCTACCATTGGAAGAGTGCGAGTGTTCCTGCAGGAGCAAAGTGTTCTTGTTGTCGTGGTGACATAGGTGTGGGTGGGTGCCAACCAGCCTCCTGAGAGCGCCCGAAGAAAGGGAGGGAGAGGAGCTGATTTTGTGCATTATGAAACTTGGATTTTGTGTGTTACATTTGCATATTTTTCTCTGAGAATTAGCCTTGAAACTAATTTTTCCTAACCACTTGCTATTTTCCTAGTGACAAAGTTCCCTGTTCTGTCCATTGCATGTTTATAGTCAGTTACTCCGTTGAAAATGTCAGGTCGAGACTGGTTTGCCGTAGTGTTATCAACACAGTTGTTGGATTGGTGATCCCTGTCTTTACCGGGATCTCCGTGGAACAACGGCACAGAGAGTGTCGTGCTTGTCCAGGGCGCTGCAGTGATGGCAAAAGTGACGCTGTGTTTATCCTTTCTGCCGGTGCTTCTGCTTGCCTCAGTATTGCTTGTTGTGAACTAACTGGAGCTGAGGCATGGATAACGTGGGGAAGGGAGAAATTGGGAAATGGATTACATTCCAAATTTCATAAAGGTGTTGCTGTGTTTATTCCTTGCAGGTTTCTATAGATCAGTCAGTCCCTGCGGCCTCAGACGGCAGCACATCAGTGAACACAGGGCAGTTACCTGACCGGGGCAACACTCCAGCCCTGGGAAGTTGCCAGAGTGTCACAGAACAAGGATGTGTCACAGCTGGTGCTGCGGAGGGCAGGTAAGGGAGGCACAGCAGCTCTGTGCTGCCGTCCTGTCCTGTTCCAGCTCCGGTGTCGAGGAGTGGGCACTGAACAGGAACCTGAGAACACAACGAACTTGGTCTGTCAGCACGGGAGGGCTCTTGCCACCAGACCTTACCGAAGCCTTTCCAGGTGCAGAAAGAGGAATGCAGAAAACTAGTCTTGCAACAGTTCCTCAAAATTAAATGAACGCAAGGCCCTATTTCCCCACCTACAGAAAGAGCTGTAGGGGGTGTACAGGGTGCAGGGCCTGTACAGCAGTGACCCAGTGGCATTGGTGAGGAAAGGCAGGTCTGATGCTGTTAGTTGTCCTTCTGGAGATGTAAAAGGAAATGAATGCAGCAAAGTCGTCATTGGGAAGATAAGCCAGACTGTTTTTCTTACAGGTGCACATTTGAACAGGCTGGCAGCTTTCTTGGGTTTGACCAAGCTTCTCTTCCCTTTCCAGCTCCCAGCAGTGTTCAGCAAGCTCTCTGACTTCCTCCTCTACCCTGATAGAGATCCTCGAAGCCATGAAACACCCCACGTAAGTTTTTTATACAAATGTGTTTAATGTCTGCCTGGATGTTTCAAAAGCAGCTGTGAGGCATGGAGTTACTCGAAGGAGAGCCCTGTGCCAGATGTGGAAGTGCTTTACGCTTCTGTTTGTTGTTCAGTTCCAATCTGTCTAATGGAATTTTCAGAAATTGAGTGGTGCTGCAGAGACTTCAATTATTGGAACCCCAGAATCTTGTCAAAGCAATAATTGTCACTGAAAGCGACACTGGAATAATGTCAGTGTCAGCTCTTAATCTCATTAGCAGAAGCTAACGAGCTGTCACTCTGGGGCATTGTGTGTTCTTGTCCTCTCTCTTTAGCCCCTTTTTCTCCCAGCAGTGATTTTTGTCTCTAACTTGAAGAGCTGTCAGTCAGCCCATATTAACAAGTACTCGCTGTGTGCAGCACAGGGATCCAGCTGCTCTCTGAACAGAAGGGGCTCTCCCCGTGCTGTTTCATCAGTGCGGAAGTCGTGCACTGGCTGGTGAACAACGTGGAGGGCGTGCAGACCCAGGCCATGGCCATTGACATCATGCAGGTAAGAGGACAGTCGGGTGTACGGGCCAACAATGCCTCTCTCTGTAGAGAAAGCAGAATTATAGAGAGAAGCCTGGCAATAATTGTTATTAAAATCCACTTATTGGTAGATACTGCAAACAGTGTTCGATAGCACCTGAGGTGATGGTGACATCGTTCTGGTGCCCTGTCACAACACAGTAATGTTCTTCAGCAGTGACGCGTTTTATTTTTAACACTTGCCTCTGGTAGCTGGTCGTTATGAGAACTCTCACTGTGTCAGTTATGAGGCACAATGGTGTGATTGGGGTTTTGGTTTAGGTTTTGTTTTTTCTTAGGAAATTAGTTAATGAAGTTGTACTAAAACCGACACGTGACCTCTCTTCTGTGGGTGCCGAAGTGCACATACGCACTTTATGCAAGATACGCTGCTTGTGCTCATGAGGTTTTTTCCTTCCCTTTCAAACTGTGTCGGGGTAGAAGGTTGGGAATGTTCTGGAGCTCATTCTTTCGATATCCCATATCAAATTCCTCCAAGATCCCATATCAATTAACAACCTAGAGCCTTTCCAACCTCTCACCTTCCTGCAAATTCATCTGTAAAGCCGGAGCAGGGCGAGGGAGGCAGGCAGACATCTGCAGTGAGGTCAAACACCTCAGGGAGATGAGGCCTCATTACCCTTACAGAGTATCACGAGATAACATGGCAGATGTTCTTGTTGTGTGTGTATCTAAATGAAAAGATGTCAAGAATAATGAAAATATTTTCTAAAGTTTCTAACATTTATGTACCTGGGAGAGTGACTGTGCCTCTTTTATCGTGTTTGCTCTGTTTTCTTTTTTGTTCAGAAAATGCTAGAAGAGCAGCTTATTGTCCATGCCTCTGGAGAAGCATTACGAACCTTTATTTATGGCTTTTATTTTTACAAGATTGTTGTGGACAAAGAACCAGACCGAGGTCAGCATTGTGTTCTTACAAGACTTCCCTCGTTGTCCCTTTCCGCTGGCTGTGCTCGGTTTGGATGGGCGCTGCAGCCAAAGCCGCTGCTCTAAACATTAAGCGAAATTCAGGCTTTGTGCCAGGATGGGGAAGGAACAGCAGACAACTTAACCTATTTTTTCCCTACCTCCTTTCAGATAGAGCTACATCTCGTTCTTGATCTTGCCCTTGTTTCTAACTGTGATCTGTCCTTCCCCTGGCTTTGCAGTGGGCATGCAGCAGCCCGCCATGTGGCACACGGCTGCCATGGACGACTTCTCCGCCTTCCAGAGAAAATGGTTTGAGGTGGCGTTTGTGGCAGAGGAGCTCCTGCACTCGGACATCCCCGCGTTCTTCCTGCCCTGGCTGCCCAGCCGCCCAGCCTCCTATGCAAGTAGGCACAGTTCCTTTAGCCGCAGTTTCGGAGGACGGAGCCAGGCAGCGGCACTCTTAGGTAGATGCGCAGCACAGGTGACAGCTGGGGAAGCTCAGGGGATGGTTTTACAGGGGAAGAGCAGCCAGCCAAGGGCATGATCTCACGTGGACCAGCAATAAAGCTGCCAATTTCATGCTGGCCTTGCATGTCTTGCACATGGGCTTTTTTGCATGTGCTGGCGGTGTTTCATGGGCTGACAGGCAGCTCTTGCTTCTGAGTACTGGAGTGCAGTAAGAAGTACTTTTTACATATTCCTGGTTCATGTTCACCCCATGTTATCCTCTAGAATTCAGAGAGGAAAACATCGGCTTTGTCTCCTTGTTGATCCAGGCTCTTCACAGCATGTGAAGGGTGTGGAGGGAGAAGCTGTGAGAACAGCAGAGCTGGTACCAACCTATACCTGGAGTGACATGTCCGATTGCATCCCAATGGCAAAGGGCACAGATGTGCTAGAGGAGCCTGTGATGTGCCGCAAGCTTCTTGGCTCATATTGATCATGGATAGCTGGACTCCTTAAACTAAAACTGGGGAAGCCCAGCTCCATGTGAACCCTGTGTTGTGGAAGCAGCAGGGCTTGCGTATGGAACTTCTTGTTGCTGGGCCAGACACGGTTATAACGCCTGAAGTTCTGTGCTGTGTCAGTACAACACCTGCCACCAGTCACAGCCCCTGAAACGCCGCCCGCACCACTGACTGTTGCTTTGTCAGCTTTTTGTTGCATTTCCAGGCCAGCCTGAGTCACTTGCTTTTGTTCCTCTTTCCCCATTTAAAATGACAAGAAGAATCATTGCTATGGAGCTGCAACTTCAGATTTATTCGGATGCATCTCTTAAAGGCTTATGTTGAGGATAAAAAGAAAATTTTGCTGTTCTGTTTTGTGTATTTGGCCTGAAGAGCAGTGACTTACTGCTGGTATAGCACCTCTTAAACCTGAAGTTACAGTAATCCTTGTGTATTTCTGAGAGCCTTGTTTGAAGAGGAACAGCATCACAAGTTGGAAGTGTTAAGGACATGAAGCCTGGGCTAATGGTTAATTCTCTGAACCCAGCATGTGTGGGATGTTTTCCCTGCCACACAGTTAATCTGCTGCCTTGGCTGGTATCCAGCCTCCTTAGCTCAGTGCTTGGCCAGAGCTCAAGCCCAAACGTGAGGGCTGGAGGCCCTTGGGCGAGATCCTCTTCCCGCTTTGATCTCTTACTCACTGCTTGGCCCAAGAAAACCACATCACACTTTTCTCAGTCTGTCCTCTTGTAAGAGTTGGGAAGACTTGAGACTCGCTGAGCTTGTACCAGGCAGATGGGCACAGAGAGGAGGGAGCGTCACCACCCCACGTGGCCTTTAGCACTGGCCAGGGAGGAGTGCGTCCCCTCAGTGTGGGGTAGTCACACGCCTGAGTAGCCTCCTTCGTCATTCCAGTTGGGATTGAGTCCATTCTGCTACTTAACTAATTTACAGTCCTTGGATGGATGAAAAATGCCTTCACATTGCTCATGTGCACTCTGGTTATTCGAGGAATAATACTGTCTCGGAGAACCCAGTGTGGAATTCCTTCTTATGAAGGAACCTATTTAATTGATGTTTATGCTGTTCCTCTTCTAAACAGTATTCAAACAAAACCTTTACCAGTTCATCTGAGGCGAGGAGCTTTACTAAACCCAGATGACCTCTGGTCCACGTGACTTCATTTGTTCCTCTCTTGGCTTTGATTTGGTTGTGGTTTTTATTTCTTCCCCTCCCCACCTTCCCTAAATGTCAGACTGTGACATAAAATTGCATGCAAGCATTGGGAGCTCTGGAACAAGCTCCGTGTCCCTCTCAAATCCGCATCCCTGTCACCTGCCCAGTGATTGTCCCTTTCCCTCCCCAGTGGAAGTCTGACCTGTGACATCCCTAATTGTGTCCCTCTTGATTTATAGCAATGCATGCACTAGCAGTTGTAGTCACATGCGTAGTGTAGTCTGACTGGAGGATAACCTGCCTGCTCCTCTCCAATATTCACAATCAATTCTTAGTTCAGTATTCAGTGGTACGAGAATTGGGAAGCAGGTGAGTCCTCATCATCAGATCTACTGAAGCTGGAATTTACTCTGTTAAAATTAATCTGGAGCCTCTAAATTCAGACACATGGCTGCTTCTCATCAGTCGTTAAGGTCTCTTTGATATGCTCACCCGCTGGACTGCGTTCCTGTTGCTTTGTCTGGGAATTACAGCTGCAGGCCCTACTAAGCAAGAAATATCAATATCCTTCTCCTATGCATGCAATGACAAAAAAAGCAAACATTTTTCAACAGTTGCTTTGCAGCCCCTTTTCTTTGTGTCAGTTTTTAACGTTATAGAAATGTTCAGTTATGTATTTGCCTGAAGAGAAGTTTCAAGTGACGGTGTCGTTTGCATCACGCCCTGTCTCGGAGAAAGGAGCTCCAGGGCCTGTCCCAGCCTTGCTGGGTAACACTGGCAGAGCTGCTTCTACTGCCGGCGCGTCTCCTCCTCTCTTGCCTGAGGTTGGAGATGTGCTTTCCCTGGGATGCTGGGGTGCAGGGCACAGAGGGTCCTGGGCGCTCTCCCAGCGCTTCCTGCAAAGAGCAGAGGTACCGCAGTGAGTCTCAGCTGACGTCTGTGGTTACAGACAGCGTTGAGTGTGCAGTTTCACCAGTTTGGTGATGTGGAATAGTAGCAGAGGGTCACAGAAAAAAAGAAGTTTAACTTCTTCCCACAGCTAAAGCAGGTCAGGCCTGGAATCCTCCTGCCTTGTATAGTAGCACCCTGTTATGATCCCTGGTGGGGCCGTATAGAAACACTGAAACCGATTTGGAGTGTGTTGGGCATGAAGAAGCTGATGTTGTCTGGACGTATTAATTATGGCACCAGTCGTGTTTTGATGAGCTGCTTGCCCCTTGGTTCTGTCCCTTTGTTGCAGCTGAAGTGTCTTTTCCCTGCTCGGAAGGTAACTCTGTGGCACAAACCCCTCACCTGAGGAATGCTGAGGTGTTCTGTGGTCTGGATGAGCAGCATGTGGGGCCGTTCTGCCAGCCCTGAAATACCTGTGGGGAGAGGGAAGACAAGTTCATTTCAAAGGACTCGTCTTGTTTCTTCTGTTCTCTTCATCCTGTCTCCCACCTTCTCTTTAATGTATCTTTTCAATATCCCCCTGTTCCCTGACTGCGTAGCTGCCACGGTGCCCGAGCAACGGACAGTGACGCTTGACGTGGACGTGAATAACCGCACGGACCGCCTGGAGTGGTGCAGTTGTTATTACCATGGCAACTTCTCCCTCAACGCGGCCTTCGAAATCAAGTTACACTGGATGGCGGTGACTGCAGCTGTTCTTTTTGAGATGGTAAGAGTCCCTGTGCCCTGGGTGGCTGCAGCAGCACCCAGCCAGCCCCTGTCTCCCTAGCGCTGCTGGGGACATCACCACGGGAAGGCGCTGGGAAGCGTTAGGGGAGGGGTAGTGGGCTGGATCTGCCCTTGTTCCCAGAAGTAATTTTGACTGATGCTCATTAGCATTTGCTGCATCTGATCATCATTTCTCACACCATTAGTAGTGGTCCTGTCTGCAGGATGGTCTGTTCATCGTGGGCTCCACGTGTGCAGAGATCAGTTCAGGCAGGTTGGGATGCGAGTCCCTCCTGAAGCCCTGAGCTGAGTCTTGGGAAAGGAATCGGCTTCCCGTTCCTTTCAGGACAGGGCACTCCCAGCCCATGTGTTCGTGTGCTCTCTGTCTGGCAGGGCTTTCCAGATTGCTTTTTTTTCAAAATGAAACTTGCCAAAAATATTTAGAGTGGAAAATGCAGGGAGTTTGTCAGTTTTGTTTCATTTTTAGCTTCTGTAAAACTCAAATCCTTTAGCAAGAGGTTTTACCCCCCTCAGCCATATAGTGCTGGGTGATCATTTTTGCTTGTATTTCAAATCCATTGCCCTGTTCCCGTAAAGCAGCAGCGCGGAGCCACTGCTGATGAGTCGGCTGAATCGGTTCCTGAAAAACGTCCTGTTTTAAAGTGCTTTCTGATTGATGTAGCACTTAAGAAAGGAGAGCTTGGTGTCTTGTGCTTGTACTGCTCTGCTTATAAGGATGTTGGTGTGCTTGCCGTGTGAACAAGCTGAACCGGGGGGGCTGAGCCTGTCTGAGCTGTTCTTGGGCAGCAGTCGCTCCCCTGTGCGCAGGGTGCCCTTCACTTTGGCAGATGCCGTGTAATTCATTGTTTGAACCTTTTCCCAGGTTCAGGGCTGGCATCGGAAAGCCACATCCTGCGGTTTCTTGCTCGTTCCCGTCTTGGAAGGCCCATTTGCCCTGCCCAGTTACTTATATGGGGACCCACTTCGAGCTCAGTTGTTCATCCCACTCAACGTTAGCTGCTTGTTGAAGGAGGGTAGTGAGCATTTGTTTGATGGTAAGGAATGTTCTTTGTTCCACTTCTGGGTGTCCTTCTCTGTGAGCAGGTCCCTTCTGGCGTGGGGTTCTTGCCAGGTGTGGGTTGGCTGGTGAAGGGCCTGTTCCCGCATTGCGGGCGGTGCTGGAGGAGGCTGTGTGGGCCGGATCATCAGCGTGTGACAGGGCATGGAGCTGGATCCAGAAGTACCAGCGCTCGGGAAGGCTGTTCCTGCTGATCTCTGATGCCATCGTGTCACATGCCTGTATGGAGCCCACGCCAGTTACTGTTTGACGTGCTGGTGTGTTGGAAGAGCCTGTTTTGCTGGTAGCTCCTGCCCACAGCTGCTCTGCATTCGTATCCTGCGTTTGATTATTCTCCCCCTCGGTCAGATTAGGCTTTCACCACTGCTGTCCTCTCTTTTTTTGTTGCCATGGTTACCTTCACAGTAAGAGTGTTTTCTCATGAGATTAGGAGCTAGAAGCTGCAATCTCCTCTGCAGTGTGACCTCGCCCTGTTGAGCGATGCTGTTGCAGGGAGTCTCAGGTAGAAGTTCAGAAATCTGAGAACTCTGACCCATGCAGAGGGGGCAAAACTGCATGGTGAGAAGGGGCAGTTAGCAAAGAGGCTGCTTAAGGCTGTAAAGATGACAATTTTCTTTATTTTTATTAACGCTTGTCCCAGTATCCAGGTGTGAATGTAAACAGTCAGCGATGCATCCATATGCTGTGAGGTCACTCTAAACTGTTGTTGCTGGAGCACTTGGTGATGCACAGACACCCCCTCTCCTCCCTGGGCCCCTTGTGCACACCCTGTTATGTTCTTCTCCTTCCATCTTGAGATGCAAAAGCTAAATTCAGGGATGAATCTGCTACTGGAGCATACAAAACAGCCCTAAGATGGTGTGCAAAGGACAGCGGCCAAAAAAAATGTGACTAAAAGAAATGGCTGGAAAAAACAAAGGGCACAGAGGTCTGAGGGAAACTGGAATCTTGGAAAAGAAAGAAATAAAGTGGCTTTGCTTCGTTATTGTTGCCTTTTTGTTTGTTCCAGGCTTCGAACCAGAAACATACTGGGACCGGATGCATCTCCTTCAGGAAGCAATAGCGTACAGGTACGTCCAGGGCAGAGAGGAAAGCTCCTGTTTGCCTGGGTAGTGAGGACGTGTGCCGAACAGTCGCTCCTGAGTCGTGTGGGTTCTGTGCCATCTGCCTCTGAAATCTGCTTGCAGATGGTTAGACTGAAACGTAAGGAGTGCCTGGCGGTGGTTTGGTGGGCGCAAGGGGTGGTCAGTAGTGTTCCAGCCCGTCACATGTTACCAAACGTGCTCTCCAGGGGAGGGTGTTGCCTTCGGAAGGTGCCTTGGTGTTGTGAGCTGGAGGCAGATGGACTGTAATATACTCCTTCCTGAGAAGGGACAGTTATTTTCTTCGTGTACACTTAACACCATCTTGAACCGGATGACAACCAGTGACTGGCAATAGGCAGGAGGCTGAGATGTGAGCTGGCAGTTGGGCCTGGTTCAAGGAGGACTTGCAGGAAACTTTAATCCTCTCCAGCCTTACACCTCGTGATGCTCGAGCTGCCAGTTTGTTTCACAGTGTTGCTGCTCAGGTCTTTTCTGTGCTAGAGAGGCTGCCCTCGCTGATGGCTGTTAGCTTGCAGCCGAGCTTCCATGAGCTGAGAAAGCAGGAGAGGAACAGGTACTCTTCAAACAGCAAAGAACCACCAGATCAGCTGCTTGAAGTTGTGTGGGATATTGCCCAGCAAGGAAAAATGCGACAGCTTGAAATGTACCCAAGGAATGTCCATCTTGACTCTTGCCCTTCCCTCAGCTGTGTGCAGCTGCCCCACTTGTCAGGTGGCTCCGTGCCCTCCCAAACTGAGCCTCCGGTGCTCTGGTTTCCAGCACAAGATCAGTGTGGAGTCACAGGCTTTCACACTGTGCCCTGCAGAGGCGGGGAATGCCTGGAGAAGCCCAGCTCTCTTCATCGCTTTCCCCTTGCCTTTAGGTCATAAGAGAACCTTTTTGACAGTGGCAGGTTTTCCCTGGTGCCCCTGCCTTGGGCTGCGGGAAGCCCAGCTGGATTGTCTCTTTATCTTATCTTGTTATTATTTTTTCATTGTTATTTCCTTGGTTGCTTCTCCAGATTTGGATTTGTGCAAGATAAATACTCGGCCTCTGCGTTCAACTTCCCAGCTGAGAACAAGCCGCAGTACATCCATGTCACAGGTGAGCAATCTGGCCAGGAGGAGGCTGTTGTAAACAAGAACCATTTTACGAACAGTCTGGGGTTTGTGTCAGCCGTGATGGTCCTCACTATGTCCCTAATCGGATGCCAAGTAGCTCTATGAGCCAGAGGAGACGGAAAACTGTAGGGGCAGTTGGAAAAGGACAAAGGGTTAGCAGTGTATTACTGCTACTCAGTGGCGTTGGAGTCCTGCTTTATAGTATCTCTGAAACTTGTCTTTCCAGGAGATGGAGAAATAAAAAATAACACAGAGTTTATTCCACATACAGTGTGATTAAATGTGTATCTTGAAACAAGAAGGAGGGAAAGGTGTTGGGACAAGTCAGTGCTTTGGTTCTCATGCTTCAGGTCAGCTGTAGGTTCATCTCTACCCGCATGCACTGTGGGGGAGGGAGGTGAAGCATTTGGGATCCACACGCTTGTTATTATCTTATCGAATCG
Source organism: Piaya cayana (assembly GCA_013389865.1). Taxonomy (NCBI): domain Eukaryota; kingdom Metazoa; phylum Chordata; class Aves; order Cuculiformes; family Coccyzidae; genus Piaya; species Piaya cayana. The sequence continues at coordinate 11,501 of WAAB01014072.1, read as the reverse complement.
TCTTCAACCTTGGTGACCTGTCAGCACCTCTAAAGAACCTCTGTGCATGGCACACGACTGTGGAGGAGCAGGTTCAGAGGGGCTGCTGAGAAATGGAGAGTGATGGGAAGAGAGGTTTGGGAAAACTGAGAGGAGAATGGAAATGGATGTGAAGTTAGGGAGATGGGTCAGAGCCTACAGCTTCACGCCCTCTGCCACGAGGAAGGCAAGACTGTGCCCACTCTCCTAGGTTTGTTTGCAGGAAGCAGCAAGTACAAGCGAATGAGGACAAGCATATCCCATTTATCTTGTTAGAAGGTGATTAAATGAAAGTCGACCTGTGATCCTTCTCGGAAGTTAACGAGTCAGCTGCCAGTTGTAGGGGCTTGGGTCTACCCAGGACTAAAGTCCTCTCTGTTTCCTCCAGGGACAGTGTTTTTGCAGTTACCGTATTCCAAGCGGAAGTTTTCCTGCGGGCAGCAGCGACGCCGGCGCAACTCCACGAGCTCCAGCAACCAGAACATGTTTTGTGAAGAGCGCATCGGCTACAACTGGGCCTACAACACCATGCTGACCAAAACGTGGCGCTCCAGTGCCACCGGCGATGAGAAGTTTGCTGATCGGCTGCTGAAAGACTTCACAGACTTCTGCTGGAATAAAGACAGTCGGCTGGTGTCGTTTTGGACTGACTGTCTAGATAAGATGCATGCTAGTGCTCCGTGAGGTAGAGCTGTATCTCACAGAAAGACAGCTAGAAGCTCTCTTGTGGCAAGAAAGCAGAGATGAAAGATGGCTGGAAAAGAGCCCTCTCTGGACCCATTTTGGGGCTCCGGGAGGACCTGATTGATAACTGCTGTTGATATTCAACAGAACTTGATTAAGCCCTTGGAAAAGGATGAGCCTTTGGCTTGCCAGTATTGCCTGCCCTCAGCTTGGTTTCTAGTAGCTGCACTCCCCGATTGCCAAATTTTCAGTTAGATGAGAGGTGAAGGAGGACGATGGCGAATGGTGGTGTTCCAGGGCGGTTAGATTCAGCACAGGGTGCGATGGCAGCAGCTTCACTGGAGATGGTGGAGGATCTGATGTGCCTGACAGCAGCCTGCCTCTCCCTTCTGAGGGGAACTGGGTCGTGTGAATATGTAAGATAAACTGTCAGACACTTGTTAAATTCCGCACATGTAAATAAGTAAAAAAAGCAGAAAATCAAGTGAGCTGCTGTTTTGTTGTAACTCCAGACGGCAAATGGGACTGGGGAGTGAAGGAGGAAAATTGCCAGAAGGAAATGCTGCTCCTGATGTCCAGCATGATGGTGAAATACTCGAAGTTCAGTTGTGGGGCTTTGTTTTTTAAGCACCCAGGACTCTGTTTCCAGCTCTGGATCTAAAGCAGTGGCGTGCAGCGAGAGCGAGAAGCCAGTTACTGTCCTGAGGCCTAAGGAGAAGCCAAGAGCAGCTGAACATGAGGGAAACAAGGGGCACTGTGAGCAGAGTTTTAGGATGAAGATGCCTGCCCTCAAGTATGTGGTGTCTGTCTCTGCAGAACAAGCTTGGAGTGGCACAGGGCCCTGGCGTGAGGTGGTTATTTCAGGGGGGCTCAGGTCCTGCTCTGGGCAGTGCTGGGAGGGGGCAGGCCAACAGTTCCGGCTGCGAGATCTTTACGATCATGGCTGTTCTTGCTAAACTGAGGTCAGCAGAGGGCTGGGACCTTCCCGGGGGTGTTCAGACCTGAGGCAAGGAGAGGCACAGCCGCTTCAGTTTTAGCCCTGGGTGATCTCTATTGGCCAGTGCCCACCTAGAAATGGAGGATTTGAGCTGTTGGCTCATCACCCGGATCATCTGAGTGTGTCAGAAGGGTCAGATCAGAGAGAGTCGCAGTCATAGAGGCTGGAAAAGCCCCCTAAGCTCCTCCAGTCCAACCATCAGCCCGACCCCATCGTGTTTACTAAACCTTGTGCCTCTCGAAGCCCTCGCAGGGGTGGAGACNCCGGAGGGGGGGCCGGTGCCCCCGAAGCCGGTGCGGTGGGATCCCTGGAGCTGCTTTCATGCGCCCTCGGTGCGCTCAGCTAAACCCCCGGGGCAGCTTTACCCTTCTGGGGCTGCTCTAGCTCCAGTTTGAAGTGTTTGAGGTCCTCAGGCNTATCCAGTCTAAACCTGCCCTGGCTCAGCGTGAGGCCATCTCCTCCCATCGCTTGTTCCTCGGTTGAAGAGCCCAGCGCGACCCTCGCGGCGACCCCTCTCGAGGCGGTCGTGGGGAGGTTTGTGTCCCCTCCCTCCTCCCAGGACCCCGCTCTGCGGCGCCGCCGGGGTCGCCTGGGGGCTGCGAGCAGGTATCCAAGGGCTTTTCCACCTTTTTTTCCAGCGCAGGGGTGGGGGGGAGGCTGGTTTTCCCAGGCAAAATGGGTAAAAAGCAGGACTGGGAGTCACTGCTCGGCCCCGTTTGAGGTGCCGGGGCCGCTGAGCTGGGGCTGGGGGCTC
>WAAB01014071.1:85228-110092 GCA_013389865.1 Piaya cayana | reverse complement strand
ATTTGGGATAGAATTTAGTGTGTAGTTCCTCTCTTAGAACACTCATTTTCCCCTTGTGCTCAGATATTCACTCAAATTCTCAAGAAATTTTAACCTGCTGGCATTTTGGAATTTCATCCTTTCATTCATTCATTTAAGAACTGTGGTTTGCGGCACTTGCAGGAGGTTTAATCAGAATTCTCAGAATCAAATTAACTTTTGATCTAAGTAATGTCCATTATAAAAAGCATATATCAAAAATCTCACTTCTGGGACTTCAAAAATAAGATTAAGACAGACGTATAATGTCTCAATGAAAAAAGTTTTTAGAGGAATCAGATCAAAAGGAAGAATGGTGCTATTTGCAAACCAAAAGAAAGACATTTCCTCAAAGAAACTGCAATAATTTAGTAGATAAAAGTGCTATTACATGATTCTTCTTATCTGCAACATCACTTCAGTATCCCTTCCTTTTTAACCCTTCAAATTGTTAGTCAATGAATCCAATAATTCTGACAAGTTATGTCCATTTACAGTTTCCAATTAAAATTCAGACAATCTCCAAAATATACTCCTTCTTATCAATATTCACAGAAATGAAATCATTGAATCTTCAAAATTAACTGCCCCAAATTCTTTAGAGATGTAACGTTGTTTAACACAGATAGATTATAGAATTTTTTTGGAAAGTCATCTAATGTAGTAGAAATCAGAGTAGTCACTGAAAAACAGTTGTTCTCACTCCTTTAACATCTGCCGCTCGTCATCAAAGTTACTGAAAGACCTTTACATGGTTTTACTTGTAAGACCAGAACTGTGTGTTGAACTATCTCATTATCTGTGAAAGGCTGTTCCAGGTCAGACAGAATCGTACCTGCGATACGAGAGGAAAGGATCCTGTTCATGATTATTCAAAACAGCCATTCATATTCTAAGCTACCAGCCAGAGAAAGGCCAAGAGGGTCCGGTGACCTCAGAGGCTTCTTACACCAACCCATCTATCACTAAATGAATATCCTTGGACTCAATGTAGGAGAAAGACTGAGCACAGTGCTCAAAGTTGTACTTTGTACTACTATTTGTTGTACTACTAAGTACTCCTAAGCTATTTCTGTTGACTTGTTCTATCTGAATTAGAAAAGTGTTTAAGTTCAGAGTCTTAACATTGATTTCACAGGTTTCACACATAATTTTACACGTCTGCTCTAAGACAAGAGAGCTACAGCTCAATGGCAGATCCACATGTTTTGTCCCAGTAAAGAATCTCATTTCTACTTTACATCATTAAGGATCACTGAGACATAAGGTCTATTTTTTATAAATGAGAAGAGGGGCACTGAATTAAAAGATTCATTAGACACAAGGTTGTTGCATTGCCTGTTGAATGGCAGGAAGTACAAATAGAAAATTCAAGCAGTGCTCACGTCCGTCTTCCAGATTAGGGTACGCAGTTCTCGTTAATATAGTTCTCATTAATATACTTACTGAAGTTATGTGCAACTTTCTGATCTAACATGAGATGCTGATTCACTGAAGGTTCATTGCCCAAAACCACTGCCGTGTCCTGAATCTGGAACTGATCGCAGAGTCTGGATACGTCTATTTTCCTCTTGCTTGGGTCACACGATCCCCAGACAGATTTCGGAATCTAAAAATATGGGAGTGACAAAGTAAACAAAAAGCCAAAAGAACAGAAGCATTTTGTTCCATCCAAACAGAGAATGGCACCCAGATTGCTTTGTGGTGCTTTTATAACTATATGTATAATGCAGGCTACTGTATTTTTTTTTTCCCTTCAACAGGTGCCATCAGCTTCATTCTCACCTTATCGCAAGGAACAACATCCCAGTGAAAGGCTTTGGTTCTCTTTGCCAATGGAGAAAGGCTGTAGCCCTGCAGGAGGGCAGGTGGGGCCGGCGGTACCTCTGCCTTACTTATGGAGAGTGGAAGAGCTGGTGATGCTCGGGCTTCTTCCCCTTCTGTGGGCATTGTATAGGGGTTTGAAGACTCATTCAGACTAGCTGTTGTAGAGCTCACATCAAGGTATATGGCCTCCTCTTTCTGTTCATTCAGAGGCAGAGTAAAATCCTCATAATCCACTTCAGAGGAGGCGCATCCTTGAGATCCCTCCTGAGGCAGCGAAGCGTCCTTGCATAGCTGACAGTATCTTTCTATGAGCGACACCCACTCATTCTGGAGCTTGCTAACATCCTCCGGCCTGTTATTTTGGACAGTAAAAGGTATTCGAAACCTGAAATTTAAGAACGTCATGTATAAATGCGAGGAAGTGTAAATAACATGCTGACTAATACAACCACAGATATTTCTTCTTTAAGCAGAATGATGTTCAGCAGCTTTACCTGTCAAAGGAGCCCGGTGCTGCTGACTGACCTTTTCAGACAGAGTTAATTGCTTACGTGTCTAAGGTTAGGGAGCTGAAATTTTGCCATATATTGACTTTGCAGTGCAGTTACCTCATAACTCTTCTTCTCCACCTTGGGGGAAGGTGAACAACGTGCTACGTCTTATTGTGCTTGTTGCTGGTTAGAGAACCTCTTCACCCACCTGCGCTATCAAGCTGAATGTTACATCTCTGTTGGCTCCTGACATGTCAACTAGACAAGTATTTATGGGCAATATTTTAATGTATTTTCTCAGTTTCTCAATGTGGTACTTTTGATTCCTTCTTAAAATGCTCATCAAATCACTGTAGAGCAACGGGAGGGGTAGTTCACGTTATTCTGATGGCTTCTATTCTCCATGAGAAAACGTTTCATTTCTGAGACATTGAGATTCTCTGTTGCTTCACCTTATTTACAGTAGTTCTGCTTTAACAAATCATTATTAACGACTATACTTACAAATAATTGTGTTCTTTGGTCTGGATTGAAAAGGCGCCGCATCCATTCTCCTTGCTGACACTCACGTTACCACCTGACAAATCGATTCTGTTTGTTACAGGGTCTGCAGTCTCCTTCTTCCCTCCCAAACCTATGCAATATGAAGTCAATTCTCCTTCCCGTAGTTGTACCAAGTGCCTGAAGGACAAGGAGTGGACATACAGTTCATCCTTCACCAACTACTTATTCACACAAGCCTCGCTTTTTTTAAAGCATTTTGCAATGTCATAAATTTCTACATTTCTACAGCGTCTTCCATGGAACAGGCAAAATGAGTCAATAAGCATGAAACCTTTGAGATGAGAGATTCTCATTCTTATCCAATATGTAAATAAACTGTGACATAAACTATGAGCTTTCTGCCTGCCATGCCTAATGAGAGAGCTAAAATTAAGACAATCTTACAGTCAACTAAAAATCACACAAGTTGTGTTAATTCCTTAGCTGCGCTCTGTCCCTCTCATGCTATTTATTCCTCTGGTTTGTTTGCTATAAACTTTGTCTTTTAGACTACGAGCTTTTAAAGGAATTCACTATGTGACCCAGCAGCACAAAGTATAACAAGGTTTCAGAGTTTTGGCATCTTCCAGATTGCTATCAAGCTATATATGTCACCGTAATATGTTAGTTCTCAACTTTATGTAGTCCAATAACTTTCCTTCTCTTGAAAACGCCTCCGCATGTGCTTATACTCCATGAGGACTGACCCTGGTCCCCCCTCACTCCCACAATTCACTTGACAGGATGGGATATTCTGCTTTCAGGGGCTTCCATCAGAAATGACTGTGCTGCGATGCGGGTGTCACCTATTCAAATGGTAAATTAATCCTGGCACAAGTTGCCTGCCCATACACAGCTTCTATTAGAGCAAAACGTTCCCTCTTCTAAGCTTCTGCTCTGTTGCTTCTAACAAAGGGCCCCACATTCAACAGCAAGTAGAGCTTTACTGTATGTGGGTTTTATTCTTATTTAAGCATTCGCATTCTCATTTTTCTTAAGGGTTACTGCATTTCTTTATCATCCTGACAGTTCTATCAGAACTTTCTTTCCCTCCACGCTCTCTTCAAGGTGTGGCCAGTTGATTAAGGAGTTCTATGAGGAATTTAAATAAGTTTAGCTGCTCCAGAAGAATTAAACCTAAAATATAAATTGCATCTATTCCCACATAAACAGTCAAAGTGATAAGAATTGTTTAATGGAGCTGGCAGTTATATTGATCTCTCCTTTCTTTAGAGCAGGGACTTATAGTTTAATCGGATCTCCAGATGTTTCCACCATTATTTACTTTGCCAAAAAAAAAGAGAGGATTAATATCAAGAAGAAAGCAACAAGGGCTTTGCTGCACAAGATAAATAAAAATCAATTTTTGTTTGTTAACGAACTTGTTAAACGTTGCAAGACAACAAATCCTGGGATACGCTTGAGGATAGTGTTTACAAGACATACAGTGGTAGCCTTTTAAAAACAATTAAAATCATTTTCTGTGAACTGTGAATTCTCAGATAATTGTCCTGTGCAGATATTTACAGTGGGGGTTTTTTTATTAGTTTTTACTAGGCAGACTCTTTTTCTCCCTCTCTCTTTCTCTCCTTTGATAGAATAAGCAATTTCCAGGTTTTTTAGGAGATGGCTCAGGGGAAGGGTGGGTTGTCTGTAGGATGGGTAGCAAACCAAGTAAAATCACCGTGGCTGGTTCACCGGTTCAGTAATAGAATAAGCAGAAGCCATGCTTATCTGTGATGGTTTAGGGAATTAAATGGTTGTGACCATCTATTTCCTACTGAATGGTGATTCCTGTCTCCGAAACCACCACCTCATTAGGCCACTATCCTTGGCCATCCCCGCAGGAAAGAAATTCAGAATGTTATCAGAACAAATTGTGAATTTTGGGGCAGCCACTTGGCCAACACGAGTCAATGTTCTCTGTCTGGACTTACATTTTCCTTATCTACTTTGCCAGTCTTTATCTCCTTTTCCTATTCCTTATGATCTAAAATAGAGTAACAAGTGAGGAGGTGAAGATAGAGAATTCTCACCATTAAAATCACTCTGAGCACCATCACCACCATGTATTNAGAGCAATGAGGTCTCCTCTCTAGCACACACCAGAACTTAATTTTGTTGGATATCACTACTACACTAACAGATAATTCCTAAGTTTTCATCTCAGGCTGACTTGGCATCTACGTTTTCCCTTTAAATAACAATTAAATAATTAACTCCTTATCAGCAAATTNAGCCATGCTTATCTGTGATGGTTTAGGGAATTAAATGGTTGTGACCATCTATTTCCTACTGAATGGTGATTCCTGTCTCCGAAACCACCACCTCATTAGGCCACTATCCTTGGCCATCCCCGCAGGAAAGAAATTCAGAATGTTATCAGAACAAATTGTGAATTTTGGGGCAGCCACTTGGCCAACACGAGTCAATGTTCTCTGTCTGGACTTACATTTTCCTTATCTACTTTGCCAGTCTTTATCTCCTTTTCCTATTCCTTATGATGTAAAATAGAGTAATAAGTGAGGAGATAGAGAATTCTCACCATTAAAATCACTCTGAGCACCATCACCACCATGTATTTGTGTTAGTCATGCACACAGCAGCTCTAGCTCACACCAGAACTTAATTTCGTTGGGTACCACTACTGCACCAACAGATAATCCCAATGTTTTCATCTCAGACTGACTTGGCATCTACGCTTTCTCTTTAAATAACAATTAAATCATTAACTCATTATCGGCAAATTAAAAATCTTAAAGTATTTATCAGAAATTTTAACAAATTCAAGAAGCCAGGTGCCTATGAAAGCGCAGTTCGTACTTCACCCATTCAGTGGACGTGAAAGAGTTTTGTTGCAGATCCAGGAGTCCTTCATGAACCACATCACACTCTGCAGGTCTCCCAGAGCAGGTCTCTGCTGGTTTCTTGTACAAATTGCTCTGTATAACTCTGCTCAGAAGGTACGTTATCTATAAAATAAGTGGCAACATAGAGAATATATTTTCCATGTTAATTCCCTTCAATATGGTATTAATAGGTGGATTTTTCAAGTATAAAAATAACAGACAACACTATAAGCAGCGGCCAAATAGGCAAAATAAATTAATGTAAAATAAATAGGTTCTTTCTATGATGCTAAACTACTTAGCTGCAATTTGGTTTTATGCCTACAGTTCTAAACCTGTCAGTGTAAGGAGAAGGTAATTTTATTCTGGAGGGGTTACTGTAAAACGTAATTTTACTTTTTTTTTCATATGCAAAGCAATCTAGGACAAAGTTCCCATTCAGCTCAGTTCAAGCCCAAGCAGTGCTTGATTGATTTAGCTTGAAATCTCAAACAAACCCAGCAGAATAATGAAGGTTTGCCGACAGTTCAAACTACCGTGGATTAAAGTGGGTGTGAATTTAAAATCTGTTACACGGGGCCACGTTGGAGTGTTCTTAGCACAGAATGTATGCACCTGTTTGAGTTCTTCAGCTAAATGTAATCTATTTCGAAAATTAAGCTAATCAACCACGAGGGGCTGTTCTTCTGGAACACAAGCTTCCGCCTGTGGAGTGAACTGTCACATTTCATGAGGGATGAATCCCTATGCAAAATGTTCCTTAAAAAATGGGCCACAGCAGAAGTTTGGATGCAAATTTTTCCGTGCTTTTTGGGAGTCTGTATCTCAACCTAAACTGTGGGATGGCACAAACCTCAGGACTCAATCGCCTCGGAACACACAGGTTAACTGCATCCAGCTGAAAAGCTAGCGGTAACGTCTCAACTTGGGTTTCTCAAATTTCTGTTTGAAGTCCAATTATACTGACGACTCGCAATATTTAATTGAACGTAGAAGTCGAAAGAAGCCAAGACCCTCAAAATGAAACAGCTCATACAAAACCTTGCAACACTGACTTGTTTAATTAATGGACTTTCTAGTTGTACCTAGGCTGCCTTCCTCTGATATTGTTAGAATTTCTGTGTATTTTGATGGTAAAAGTTGTAGTACTAGGTCTATTTTTTAATTTCCACAGCATCAGAATGGCCTCATTCACTCTTCAAAGCGTGTATTTTTTAAAAATCTGACAGAAAAAAAATAACTGCTTAGAAAACGTCAGTTAAGACTGTCATTAGTTTTATTTGCTTGTTCTAATAGAATCTCAGACAATTTACATTCAAGGTATAGTTGAAGAAATGCATCCACTTTCATATCATGTCTTAAGCTGGTTTTACACCTTCAGTCCTAGCAAACTATGGCAAAATCCTAAGGCCAAACATTGTCCTGAACTCCTACTCCCTTTGTTCTTTGTATGAACACACACAGAACAAAGACACATCATCTTCTTCCCTTGCACAATGCGCAGCATAACAATCCCCGTTTATGACTGGAGCCTGCTGGGTGCTGCCATCACATCAGCTGTTATTTATAGCAACCTGTCTATAACATGATAAAAACTTACCTTCCTTTTATCCTCAAGAGACACGGCTTCCAGCTCATAGTCTTGTCGCCCGTGGAACACAATGCTGAAGCGCCTCCTTTCAGTGTCTTCACAGGCTTTGACTTGCGAGAAAGGGAACTGTTTCTTAATGATTCCTTTTTCAATGTTAAAAATGGTCTTTGTGTTGAAATCAATCTAGAAGAGAAAGTTCTTCATTACTTGAATCCACTGCTTCTTGTCATTGAAAGGGAAAGAGAGCATCCCCAGTATTACCACGCAAGGGCATTTCGATAAAGGGTGAGCTTAGAATATGCATCTATCTTGCCGATAAACAGAATAAAAAATTACATTCCATCATCAAGATACTGTATTATATTTGTTCTGGTTAGAAAACAAACAGATACTCATTGTAACTGTGCTTCCCTATCTCCTGAGATGAATATGTATCGATTTATCACTCTGAAATATTATTAAATTCCCCTTGTCTTCCACAACCCAGCGCAAAAACCTCCCGTTCAGCAATAGTGGGAACACAAACCAATGGCACAAACATCTCGGAAGAGATTCGATTACCAACTGGTTCAACCTATGCCCCAGTACTAGAATGAAGTGAAGGTGGTAATTTTTCTAACCGCACTTCCATGTCACTTCCATGTCTTTCTGATATAAATACAATCATGTTTAGATCTCATCCAATACGGATTTTTTTGTGTATATGTATATATACACTTATATATGTACATATAGCTGAAGGGATGCACGATAAAAGCCAGTATAATTATTTTATTGCTGTTTCACAGCTACAATTAAGTAAGATTATTCTTCTTCCACTGCACGAACTACATTTGCAGTGTTAAAAACTGGCACAGACAGATTCCAGTATCTGTTGTGCGTGTCCGTCCCCGCTGAGCAGAAACAGTTTTGTTGATACAATATAAGATGTAAATATTATCTGACTGCCCAGCTTCAATGAGCGCAGCCCACAGAGAAGACAAACTCAGAAGAGTCTTAGATCTCGCCTGAGTTAGTTGTTTACCTCTGATCAGAAATTATTCTTGGCGCTTTTCATTCCTGTAGTGCAGACTATACCAACCACTCGCTAGCACCGTGACCTTTCCCTCTGTTCTGGAGATAGCAGGAACTCTCCCAAGCAGAACCAGTGTCATTATCATCTCTGACTTTTGAAGGCTACTGGTAACTAAATAACTGAAATTAAACCACTCCAGATTCCCAGACTGATCACTTCCGCATCTAATATAGATTTCTCCATTTTTCCATCAGCTCTGTGTCTAGACAAATAATCTTTTAATTTGAAAAAAGGCAGATATTGAGAGAAATAAGGAGACTACACATTCTACAGTTGAGATGTAGTCAAGAAAAAACAACTTCTAGCAAACAACTTGGACTTGCACGTTATCAAATCTGGTCCAAACTGCAGGAAAAAAACCAGTGAAATCCAGGTGCTTGAAAACAATGTGAAACCTTTGTCACTGACTTTATGAAACCGGGAAATCACCATGAGATGTCATTGACAGCCGTTCACTTTAATCTTGTTCAAACATTGTCCCATTATAACACAGCGAGTCAATAAACCTGAAGGGTTCATATTGCCAAAAATAGAATCCACAGGACAGAGTAACCTGAGATGAAACGCAGGATCTGCCAAAGGAACCTTCTGTGTATACCCAGGAACGTTGCATCCCAAGGTTTTAGAGATAGCAGGTAAAGTGATGTCCTGCCAAAAGCGACAGATATTTAAGCACGTCTACAGAACTTGTGGGCATTCACTACTGCCAACCAGTGAAAACAGCTCCCAGGCAGAGCCTATTATAATCAATCATCTTTGTGATGAATAATGTTTTTTAGAGGTGAAATAGCCTCTCAGATAATCAAGGCCGTTCTACAGCTCTGCCAGTGGGCTCAGCAGAAGCAAAATACATTTGATATAAAAGGTAGAAAGCTGGTCAATATGTGGCACCTCTCTGGTAGGTCACGGAACCACACGATGTATTAAGGCATCCCATAATATTTGTTGAGCAGCATAAGCATCCCATGTATTCTAAATATTTCTTCAAAAGCGAGAATTGTTAAAGTTACCTGCAAAATTCGTTTCTGCCACCTATAGTGTTTGTATTTGTAGATACTGAAGTTGAACTGCGAGCCAGTCAGCAAATCGTGGGAATCCTGAAAAACAGAGCAGAAATCAGCAATACGGCCATGCTGTTATTTATCGTCTGCTCAAATCCAATCGCGTTCTCTGATGAAATCTCCTTCCGTGAACAGCATTCAAACAGCGCTGGAGGTTTTGCGGAACAACTCCAGCATGGAGAGACATGGAAGTCTGATTTTTCACAAGCACAAAATATCCGCAGTTCCTGCTGGACTAGCGAAGGAATCACGGGTTAGGATGGAAGGCGAGAAAACAGAAAGCTGGAAGATAGGAAAGGGAAGAACAGAGCCCATGGAATTGTAATGAATGTGTTTCAACACGTGAGTACAAGTAGTTTATTAAACAGACTACACAGCAAACAAGAACCACATCTGACTTTAAAGAAAAGTACGTACAGCCCCCTGAATGCTGTATAGTAAACTGGAAGATCTTTGTTCCCTCTCATTAGAAGAAGATATACAATTTGTTTTCTGGTCCACTACAGCAGCAATTACCGTGTGCACGGAAAATGATTTCATGATCCTCAGGAAAATACAGAGAAGGGAAGGTCACAATTCAGTTGCATAAAATTTGGATTTGCTCTAATAATTACCTGTCATAAAAACTTTAATGCAGCAGGAGCAGGAAAGGAACCTTTTGACTTCTCACTCTGAGAATATATTTCCATGTAGCTCTACAAGGCTGATTTTAATATTTTTGTTGACGCCAGCCCTTCTGCAAAACTTGTGCTGCTTTTTTATTAGTGTGGGGTTGGGGTTTTTTTGCTTCTCCTCCCTCCCAGCCAAAAAGCTAATAAGCAGTTCAGAAAGTTATTTTTAAAACTTCCCAAAAGCACCAGGTTTATCTCAAAATCACTATCAGCTCTTGCAGGGCAAAAAAAAAAAANAAAAAAAAAAAAAAAAATCAGATTGTGTCGTCAGTTTCCTGGGGATGGTCCCATAGGGAGGCCGGTTCAAAAATCCAGAGCAGAAGGGAAAATAGATAGTGACAATTTCTCCAAATAATTCTTTTGCTCAACATTTATTAGTACAGTGCCTGATGATGTGGCAGAATAACAAAACTCANAAAGTCAATCAAATAATTTTAGAGACTGTTTTTTCATCTGGCTACTGAAGACACAGTGTGCTTGTGACAGTTACAGCTACAGTATCCGCCATAAAATTACAATTTCATTCATATTTTACATTCTATCAACAACACGCCCAGCAAATATAATCTCCCTTTGAAACCTGATGAGGGGACACCAGTTATCAAACATACAGGGGCTTTTACAATCTTAGAAGACAGGGTGGCAATATCTCACAACAGAACCGCCAGGAGGAAATCTTTTTTAGCTAGAACATCTGGTAAAAAGCGAAAATATCAATTTNAAAAAAAAAAAAAAAAATCAGATTGTGTCGTCAGTTTCCTGGGGATGGTCCCATAGGGAGGCCGGTTCAAAAATCCAGAGCAGAAGGGAAAATAGATAGTGACAATTTCTCCAAATAATTCTTTTGCTCAACATTTATTAGTACAGTGCCTGATGATGTGGCAGAATAACAAAACTCATGTGGATACATCTGATATAGATTTAAACTATTTAATCCAGGTAATAACACCAGTGTAGCTGCAGCATCTACATGGGATATCCCTTACACTGGAGATGGGTAGCATTAGCCATTATTAACTGATATATTTGTCTACAGAGCACATAGACATTTGCGCAAGCTGGGACTCTGTCTTTAGATAGAGCAGCTCAACCAGGCTTTCCAGAACATGCTCACACTTTTGAACGTCTTGCAAAATAGATCAAAGGAGCGATGTTACCTTTTCAGCACACACCTCCTTCTGTGCCAAACGCAAAGCTCCGTCAATGCTCACTTCTTTATTTTTCACCATGTTCATAATTTTGAGGACTTTTTCCTGGCTTAACTGGAAAAAAAAAAAAGTCAATCAAATAATTTTAGAGACTGTTTTTTCATCTGGCTACTGAAGACACAGTGTGCTTGTGACAGTTACAGCTACAGTATCCGCCATAAAATTACAATTTCATTCATATTTTACATTCTATCAACAACACGCCCAGCAAATATAATCTCCCTTTGAAACCTGATGAGGGGACACCAGTTATCAAACATACAGGGGCTTTTACAATCTTAGAAGACAGGGTGGCAATATCTCACAACAGAACCGCCAGGAGGAAAACTTTTTTAGTTAGAACATCTGGTAAGAAGCGAAAATATCAATTTTGCATGCTTGCCTGTGTCTTACTCTTAGCGTAGAGGACTGCATACAGAAAACATGAAAAGCAAAATCAGGACCACTCAAAATTTTCAGGGTTACAGGGGGAGAAAAAAATTGACGTTGGTTCCAGCAGGTACAGCTGTCACAAGCACTTATCTAAACACATTAACAAGCCAGCATTACACTTCCCTTTCCTTTTACCAAAAAAGGAGGTTGCACTGTCAAATTTATATCACTTTTTAGGTTTAGGCACAAATTTGTGTCACTTTTAAGTGAATCGTGTGGGATTTGGAACACAGAAATAAAGCAAAATCAACAGGCAGCTGGAATAACCAGGGATCTAGAACTACAGCAGCTTACACTGTTAGTAAAACTCTTTCACAGACTTTGTAGAAGGAATAAACAACCTCCTCTGAGACAAACCAAAAGGTTCCCCTGTGTGTTATCCTCCACAGCAGCAGAACTGGGAATCTGGAAGGAGCATGTATGTTTTACCAGGAGAGTTCAGGTATTTCTGTTATATCTAGTAGCTTAGATATTCAATTACCTACAACAGACATTCTCTATCCTCCTGGAGAAAGACCGTATCACCAGGATGTAAGATGCTACAATACAATATTTCTTTCAAATCTTTCAACAGAGTTTTAAAACTTTTCCACATCGACAACCAGGTGAAGAGGCCTCCCAAGCTGCACAGGAGTAAGGGGAAGGGGAAGGAAAGAAGTCCCAGGGAACAGGAATGGGACCTCCCTGGCATCCCTATTACTGGAGCTGCAGCAGGAATCATGCTCTCAGAGCAAGGCAGCTCAAAACATCTCAGCATTGCAAGCAAACCTCAATTTGGCTTCTCCAAGGATGAGGCACCAAGACCTGGAGTGGGTTTTGCTGTTCCTGCCATAGGGAAAAGAAGGTAATCCCTAAAGAAATGGGTTTGCTGCCTGGGAGGGCAAGTGTAGGTGGTAATTTGGGCTCCTGAGAGCTACCAGCTTGGCTGCCTGAGACTCGTGATTGCAGCAGCAGCCACCAAGGTGTTTCCCAGGGCTCTGTGGCAGCACCTTCCTGCCCCAATCAACCACTTGTTTTACCTACGCCTACAGCTTCTCACAGATATAGCAGCCTCTGTACCCAAAGCTCCAGCAACAGCCTTGCAGCAGAATCCTCTCCACCCATCCAAACGCCACAGTCACTTCGCACAAGTCTGATGGGCAACATAAAAATAACCAGTCACACCACAGAGGTCAGGGACCAGTTAATCCATAAGTTCTTTTTTTTTTTTTAACAAGTCACACTACACCAAACACACTTTAGCTTACTGAATTCCCAACATCTCAGCCAGTTTCTGATCAACAGACGCATTGTATGTTTTTACAGCCTACACATAAAACCGGGAGTAAAAGAAGAAGAAATATTTTGTTTTTAAAACCCTGGGATTTTCAATGCTAATATAAAGGTAACTTATGGCATAGCTCCCAGCTGCAAATAGTAATGTGAACAGCGAGGGAAGAATGAAAGCAGCCTGATGATTCATTCACACTTGCTGAGGCACTGAAGGTTCCTACAATGACCTCCACATTCTGTATTTGAATTTTAAACGGCCGTATATTTACACCACACATACGCTGTATACGATCAGATCTTAACAAGATAATTCCCCGCTGAACAGGCTCTGTGTAAGCAAACAAGAATATGGATATATTTGGATTGAAAAATATAGTTTCCTTAAGGCTAAGCTGTGCCAGCTTGAAAGTGCAAGATCCTATTTATACAGGATAACAATTCTTAATAGGAAGCTGGATAGTCTTTTGCAACTGTTAGGACCTTTTGTACAGAGAAGGTTTCAATAATTTCCATAGAACTGTAGAACAACCAGGTTGGAAGAGACCCACAGGATCATCGAGTCCAACCATTCCTATCAAACACTAAACCATGTCCCTTAGCACCTCATCCACCCCTCCAGGGAAGATGAATCAACCCCCTCCATGGGCAGCCTCTTCCAATGACCAATNCTCAACATCCTTCTTGTGCTGAGGGGCCCAGAACTGAACACAGGATTCGAGGAGCGGTCTCACCAGTGCTGAGTCCAGAGGGAGAAGAACCTCCCTGGACCTGCTGGTCACACCTATTCTGCTACAAGCCAAGATGCCATTGGCCTTCTTGGCCACCTGGGCACAAATTTTGTAGCAAAATGACAATAGTAACATAAAGGTACCATCACAGCCTTATGTCAACTGCACAGTCTGATTAACACAAACAAGAAAAGTATTCCCTTTGCTTCAGTACACAAGTAACTCAATGAACAAAGTCAGCTGTCATTTCAATCTCGTTGTGTTGTCCAGTTATATGATGAGTCACACACATCTGCATGGATACTTCCTAGGAGTGGACAAGAAAACAAAAGTTTAAACTTCAAAATTAGGAGGCTTTGAGTAATTTCGTTCCTAGGATATAGGCAATTTGGGTCACCATCCCCATTCTGGCCAAATATTCTATCTAGGACCAAGAAACCTTACGACAACAGCTCTACCAAAAGCAAGACATTTTCTTGTAATTCACTATATTTCTCTTCTGCATTGCTGAAAATTTTCAAAGCATTTTTGTTTGTTTCTTTTAACTTCATTACAAGAAAAAAAATAAAGAAAATGCAGAAAGGAATGCATTTTTGGCTCTATAAAGCTCTGGATTCTGCTTACTTTCACCAAAGTCTCTTTTTAGACTACAATCAAATTCTGCCCAACACATGAAAACAACAGGGAACATCACTTAATTTGCTTAATAATATATGAAGAAACAGGTTTGCAAAACATTTTGTGTATTACAAATTCAGGAAGGTTATTTAGTAAGTTAAACTATTAGCAGTCGATGCATTCCCCAGGGAGCACACAAAAGACAGGGCCTGATACGGGTTATTTTTACCAGCACCCTGTTGTTCTAACGTCTCTGTTAGCTCTCTTCCTCTCTGCACATCTGTAAGCGGGGCAGGGAAACATTTCAAAAGACAAGAGAAGCAAAAAAAAAGGCACTTTCAGCTTATGAGAACTGTCAAAACTATTTGTCAGGAGTCTGTCTAGCTGGCTTTGTTTTCTGACAGCCACACGTTAACGTGGTATTTTTACTAGCAAGCAAGACTCGAGTAACAGATCTTGACCTTTATCATATTGTGTCCGTGGGGCTTTTCTCTCAGCACATCACCGTTTTTGCAATGCTCATTCTCGTGTTTGTTTTGGTTACGTTTTTTTCTTTTTAAAAAAACCCCAATTTTTGTCATATTATCCTCCAAAATGCCACTAAGTCAGATCACGTTATATTGGCTAATATAACGTGACTGGTGCAATCAAACAGAATGTTTTTTATGCAAGGTTGGGTAATGTAAATTAGAAAAAAAAATAAATTACTCAGTTTCAATGCACATTAAAGAAATACATGAGATTGTGTTAATAATGTGTTCGCTTACCTGTCAGGCGAAAGCGGCTTGTTTAATACAGATTAAACTTTCAGTATCCACCCAAATTTCAGTATAACCATATAAAGGGTTTGAAAGAAAAATTGACGCTCACAATTGAAGGAAGAAGGTTGGACTGTGGGCATTCTCTGTGTGCCCATTACTCTGCAGGGTGAGGTTTTTATATTTTTGGCCTAGACATGGTATGAAGTGTGTTTAGTGGCAAGATATGAGATTTGTGGCTTATTCTTGGGCATCTACCAACTCAACACGCTCCACGATCCCACCCAGGGCTCTGGGACCCTCTGTTTGCCCAGTATATTCTCGCAGCAGCCCATAAGAGGCATGGAAGGTTTTGCTAGTAGTCTCCATGCTGGAAATATTACCATAAATTACACTCTGAAGGTCCCCAGCCCTTCTGAGCAGCAACCAAGAGAGGTTAAAGCCACATCATCTGAGCCCTTTACAGTTGATTGAGCAAAGCAGCGCACCCAGAACATGGGTAACCAGTCAAAGATAAGACAGGCTAATATCTTCGTGTGTCTCTTCTGTCTCTCATCCAAAAATACAAACTGGGTCTTACTCCCCAACTGATCACAGGGTTGCTGTGACTCCTACGAGGTCAATGGAGAGATCTGGGCTTCTCTAGGTGGCAACTCACCACATGGAAGACCTGTCTTGTTATCTGACAACTCTTTCTCTCCACTACCTACGAAGGAATTTGAGCTACATGGCATTTGCTCAGCTTGTTGTTATTCTGTGCAATTCCAAACTGAATCATAATAATATGACAGCAGCGTAATGCAAAAAAGACTCCTGGAATGTGAGCACATACACCCATGGAGATGCAGACCGAGAGATCTGGCTGTCAGTCAGCTATAAATACCATCTCAACTCTTATAAACACTGGCACAATTCAGCGAGACGTTATTTCAGGTTTACTCAGATGAAGATCAGAGCTCGTTCGCGCTATCATTTCCTGCAACAACAAAACCAAGTCATGCAGAAATCCTGCCCCCTGCACAAATGAGGAGAAATTCTTATTCAAGTCGAGTGAAGCTTTTCATTGTTAAGCATTCCTTACACTTGTCCTTATTAAACATTAACAGAGGTAAACACTCTCATCTGCTCGCTGCGAGGAATAAGAGACAAACCAGCTCCTGGCTGCCACGAGACCCAGAAGAGAAGGTCGGACCAAGAGGGCTTCTTTCTCATCCTCTGCTCTCCACAGTAGCATCTCCCTTTTAATACTGCATCAACGCTCCAAGGGACAAAGGGACTCAATCCAAGAGGGAAGAGTCAAGTAGTGGCTACCTATTTCTTTAGAAATCTCATTAATTTCTGTGCATAAATCTGAATGCTAGTGCGGTTCACATGAAGAAAAAAAATCCTATTTTAACATACATGCCTGGCATTTTTTTATCCAGCATTGGGTCATATTTTCACTCAGTTTGGAGTCCGGTTCTTAATAATTGAAGGTTTTGTTTTCTATCCAGAACAGTAGGATAAAGCAACTTTGAGGTAAAGCCTTCTGGGGATTTTCTGTTGATTCGATGCCTTCCAGCTACAGTTCACAATACTTTCTGCAAAGCAAGGACTGCGTAGAAGCTTAAAAATAAGTGCCAGGCTATAAGGCGGTGATTGACCTATGATGAAATCTCAAGTAGCAACTTCCTTTTCCAAGCTGTGCTTTTAAAGAAAATAGTTCGGGGCTTGGTAATGTTTCTTTCCCACCACCCCTCCTTTTTTTTCTTTACATCAATTGCACTGGCTTAGTTTACTGTGGATATTTATCTTTTTTCCCAGTATGATGCTGAGCTGCTCTCTGCCTGCATGTTGAGCATATCATTTGAGTGATTTTTAAAGACAGAAGACACAACTCAGGCTGCTTTAAAAGTTCCAGTCTATTGTTATCAACTTTTATCTCCTACATTCACTTTCACCAGGACTGAACTTGGCTCAAAGCAAACTGAATACTCCTATATATTTACAAGGGAGCGGTTGTCTTCTATGATTGGGGTACCTGAAAAACCTTCACTTGTGCTTTACATAAAATATCAATACAGATGACTGATGCGAAATTTTTATGTGGCAAGACCACCTTTTGTAGCCACTCATAGAGACAGACTAATATTATTTGTCAGACAGAGTTACTATTCATCAAATAAATTATCCATCTGTAATAATGTTTTGCGTTATTTGTTCAGATCTATATCTGGCTGAATAATATCTGTCAACATTTATTCAAGGAAGGCGGCATTCATCAAACAATAGCTTGATTTCCTCGAAAACACTGGAAATTCTGCCACTTTCAGTAGCAGCCAGAGAAGTCCAAATATATTTTATTATCATTTATTTTTTTTTTATTGGCATAAAGTTATATAATGATTAAGTACAACAACAAAAAAGTCTCAAAGAGCTGGTCTCAACAATATTTAGGAGCCTATAATATAAACTAGTGCCTAGTGATATGTATATAGTACAGTGAACAACACAAGCTAATCTACGTGCTTCCAGTTTTGAAAGNAGCCTGACAAAGGAGAGAAGTAATAATACAAAATTCAACAATTGGGGGAGAAAAAGCACCTTGGAAAAGTTCAGCAGGAATTACCAGCTCCACAAGGACTGGCTGAGGAACATAGTCTCTTCAGAAAAAGGCCCAGAAGTTGCTGCAGCTTGCAAACTGACGCAAGCTGACAACATCACACTGTTGCAATAAAAACAAATGCCCCACTGAGAGGTTATGGAGAGCAGCACAGTCTGCAAATCACAGGTAAACTTCCCAGTACTCAGCACCAATAAAGACTTCTGCTAGGATAGAATCATAGAACAATCAGGATGGAAGAGACCCACTGGATCATTGAGTCCAACCATTCCCATCAAACATTAACCCATGTCCCCCAGCACCTCGTCCACCTGCACCTTAAACCCTTCCAGGGAAGGTGAATCAACCACCTCCCTGGGCAGCCTCTGCCAGGGACCAATCACCCTTTCTGGGAAAATTTTTTTCCTAATGTCCAGCCTGAACTTCCCCTGGTGGAGCTTGAGGCCATTCCCTCTTGTCCTGTCCCCTGTCACTTGGGAGAAGAGCCCAGCTCCCTCCTCTCCACAACCTCCTTTCAGGTAGCTGCAGAGAGCAATGAGGTCTCCCCTCAGCCTCCTCTTCTGAACGTAGGGAGCAATACTTGATTTCAAAACAATATTTAAATCTGAATTTACCCAGTAATTCTTTGTTGTACTGAGGTATAACTTAAATGCTACGCTACCAAATGGATTGAAATAGAATAAAGGTGATTCATACGGAAGTATTTCAGTTTATTACTGAAATAATAATGTTCTATGCCTTTAGTTACCGTAATTTAAATGATCCACAGTGATAAGAACTATTGAAGATTATCATCTTTGCTTATTAACAAGATAGTCCAATTAACCTTGCAAAGAAACGAAGATTACCAGACAACTTATCAGTGTCATCTATTTTGGAGAAAAGTATGCATCCTCCTGTTTGCGGGCTTACAATCTCATCTGGTGCCCTCGTGTCTTGCAAAAGAGACACACATTGAGCAAGAATTGGGCTGCTAAGGTTATTAAATGCCAAGAACAAGACTCATTTCATTATACTTGAGGTTTATTAGATAACATTAGTTAATACCTGCTAAGCAAGAAGTATGAAGCTCAATTTAGAGAACGTAACACTGATTTCATGCCTGTTTAACCGAGAATCCAGGGTCTCTGTGAATTTTACATTAATTAGCTGGAACATTCAACGTACAAACCCTTCATTATGTTCTAATCAAAACAAGGTCTGAGAGCTAAGGAAAAACCTCAACAAGCATCCATCTGCTGATATATCATTTCTGACCTAACTTTATTTTTTCCCTCCCAGGAATCTAGTTATTAATAAATCATCCTAGTGAGACATTTAGGTTAAAAGGGTCTATTTCTCCTTGTCACTCTCCTCCTAAATTCAGTCAGATTTAACAGAATATAATCCTTTTCTTGTTAGGTTCTTAATATTTCCCAACAAAAATAAACTACATTTTCAGAACAAGGATCCATTAGTTAGACATCGATTTATGTTTGGTCTTTAAGACCTTTAAACTCAGTCAATAATTTCCTTTCAGAATTAGGCTTGGCAATATTCATCGTGCTCTCAGTTTCAGGAACTTGCTCCATATTGAGAACGAAGCAAGACAGACGGAGCTCCAAGTCGTTCAGTAGCAGGAAATTTAACTGAGGGATTTCACCTTTCTTCAGGGAATGAGGAAGACACACCTTCAGGACATGCTTCATCCCTGTCCCACAGTCATTTCTTGTCTTTGTTGTTTTATATGCTACTTCCAGCTAAGCACCAAACTCATGAAAATTCAGTGCAGCCTCCCTGGGTCTTTCGGTCTTGTCTTATACCTTCCCAAGCTTTGAGGTGTTTTTTAGATGAATCAAGGAAAGGTGAGCTCTGATTCCCACACAGACCGTTTCCATATTGATGTTTTAGTCTGCCTACAAGCAATTCTGCCTTTAAGTATAGGTACAGTCTCAAAATAATATGACTTTTACAGCACATCCCACCTAGCTGTTCTGCAGAACCTACAAATATCCACGTTGCTGGTCCAAGGAAGCTGAACTGTCTCGCATGCCTTCTGCTCTGGATGACGTTTTACATTTACTGCAAGGAACAGAGTGTTCTGCATCCACGTCTGTGCTGGACTGACCACTCTATATGTACAGTCAAGTCATTAAAAGCCCCAGTAGATCAGCAGAACATCAGATTTCTAATTTGTAGCCTAAAAACAATAACCCATCTCAGAAGCTACAAGAGCTTCTCCCAGTACTCATATTCATGAATATATGTATCTCGGAAGATATGGAATCATTTGGCCTTATTTAAATCACATTTATCCCTTGGTAAATATACAGTGAAAAATCTGCTTTAATCCATCTTGGAAAAGACAAGGGGAGAGGGTAGGGGTAAAAAAAAAAAGATGGAAAATAGAAATTAATCACCTAAGAAAGGTGGCCTTTAATAAAATGTGTAATGAAAATTACATTGGAGAGCCATGGGGATAAAGTACTTTAAATTCATTGATTAAAGCAAGGGAGGGTAAAGCAAAAGGCTGACAACGGGTCCATCTTGCACTGTGATCTTATCACCTCTCAGAAGACTTAGATGAAAAGCCTCAGGAAGACACATAGTGAAGTTTTTTAAGGAGTTCACAACAAGTTTAAGATACACGTTTTCCTCAGGTGCAGTTTTGTTCTGCGAATATTTTGTGACGACCTGAGCTTTGTGCTTGTGCTTTATTGCAGGCCTTGGGGAGCGAAAGGAAGGGGAAAGTGGCACCATCTGGTTGGAGTTTTCTGATTCTCCCTCACACAAGCCCTTTCTGGCAGCAAAACACTTGGTTATTTCCACATCTGCGCTGCCCCCGACCTCCCCAGTGGTATGTAAAATAAGAAATAAGAGCAATGATTCATAAAATGCAACTCAAGCCATGCATCAGCACTAAGAAATAAACACAAGAGCTGTAGACAGTGGGGAAAGGTAAAATGCTTCCAGTCTGGATCTGTGCCTTTGCAGCATCACTCTCTTCAGCATCTTCTCCAAATAGATCCCAGCAGCTCAGTATGTCGTTATATCCCAGGTGGGACCTGCGATTTTATTATACTTCAGGTGCTATTACCTCAGGTGAAGCAGTTAATATCTGTCAAACTAAAAGACTTTGCCTTTGGATCACCTGTTACAACGCCCTCCACAAAAAAATCTTACAAGGCTAAGGAGGCCGATGTTATACGGAGGTAACCAAAGGCAGCAAATTGTTCTGTGCTCTTTTTCCTCTTCAGCAAACCAAAGAGCAATAAAAAGGTTTCACCCCGGTTTATGAAATTGCTCTGGTTTGTCTAGAGCCTCGCCTAGAAAATCTGTTCTACGAACACCTTGTACTTCTCTGGGGAAAAGGGTAAATCACACAAACAGGGCTGGATCCTGCCCCCCTCTCACTTTCTCCTCAAATCACACAGTAATTGGTAGCCAAGCCTCCTGCAACAGCTGCCCAGGACCAGCTCAGGCTACTCCACCTTCTCAGCCTACGAGTAACACAACCATCCTTTCTTCTAATTGCTCTTTGCTCCAGGTTGCACACCAGGGAATCTCTGCCTCAGTTATCCCAGTTAGAGGGGAGTTTCCCATTGCTTAATACCCCAGACTTCCAAGCATGCAAACACTGAAACAAGCAGAAGGCTACAACAACTCTATATCTGGCAGGCACTCAGACTAATTCAATAGAGCTGCAAGCTGATGTGTATTCAATTCTGGCATATCAATCACTTCAAATTCCAGTATGACTATCAAAAGACTATATTTGCCTACAATATAAACTGCTTTTTCCCCACACTCCTTATGGAAATGTTCAGAGCAGATAATATATAGTATTAATAAATCCTCTCTAATGCAGCAATAAAGACTGATTTTCCCTTTGTCCCTTCCTTTGATTCAGGAAACACACATTTCAACTTTGTTAAGAATAAAACATAGAAAAAAAATTGTTTCGTGCGCATCTTCTGCAAACACTTGCTGATATATTAATCCAGTCTGAGATCATATCATAGAATAATCAATTACATTAAGCAATCTACTGCAAACTCCTTGCCGATAAAATACAAAGCCATTTTCAGTTTTTGATAAGCCATCTCTTCCGTCACAACAAATAGCACTTTCACACGAGCTGTAACACTTTCTGCCTTTACCTGAGAAAAAGTGTCTTGTGTCCTTGTATTATCCATGTCTGTGAAAATTCTGTTTGTTGCATCAGTGTCCCATAGGGCTGCAAACTAACAGTTTATTCATGAATCACACCTGCTTTTCCACAGCACCGTTCTTGTTCTTTCTCTCTGCTTCTCCCTCTCTCTCATGAAATCTTGCAGCCAATGGCTTTTATTAAGTGTTACTTCCTTTTATGCTGAGAACTGAAAGAAACAATAATGTTTTGCTTCCTCATGGCAGCTCTGTGAAAAGGCAAAAAAAAAAAAAGTAGAACTAGTTTATTTACTTTTCCTGAAGTGATGTTTGTGTTCCAGTGACTTCCCAAAAACATTGCACCATGAAGGCTGAAATGATGATTTATTACTGTACGTTGGATCTATCCAAACACCCAACATGTTAGTTAGCAAAACAAGTTTCACACTAAAAGTTTGCCTGAGGGATCACACACACAATTCTTGGTTTTCACAGCAATATTTTATGCACAGTAGCAATCTTTATCAAATGATTCAAACCCCAGCGTGAATATCTGCATATTGGATGAAAGCACAAAGGCACCTGCAGGTTAGCATACAAGATTCTTGTCAAGATAAAGAGCATTTTAAACTCTCCTTTTGTTATCTGAAGAGAGAGCCCAGTGATTAGAAGAGAGAATTAACAGTAAAGCATTCCTAAAACCTTACTCTGTCTCTAATAAAAATTGGTCAGCAGCTACAGAAAAAAAACAGAGCTCAGTCTTGACAAGTCACCAGACTCGTCTCTGGTGATTTCTGTTATGACACAAGAACATACTGAAATTAATTCAGAAATTAAAAGTTCTGAATAAACATGGCTGGAGGGTGGACTCTTCATGTTTTGAAGAACAAAGACAAAAGGGAAAATCAAAAAGCCATTTAGTATCTCCTGTAAATGTTATAAGTGACAGAAATTTTGTTTCGATGACAGGCCTCCTTCCTCAACTGGCCTAGAAGAAATACTTTAATAGAAGCATCACAAGGAGAGGAAATTGAGAAGTTCAGAAGACGTGTCAATGGACCGACTCCTTCTGTAAGAGCAGAATGCAGAGCTCCCCAGCTTTCTACACCCATGCACATAAATCCCATCTGCTCTTTCAGCTGGCAGAGTTATGGGCCTTTTGCTTAGAAGCTCAGCTGATTTATCTGCCAGAGCTCAGACCTCAGCCAAAAGGCAGCGCGGCAAAAGTAAGAGGCAAGCGCAAACTCCTCAAGTTCAGGCGGGGAGCCAGAGACAAGCTGGGGAGTGACATGGTGCAGAGCTCGCCGACCCATTCGCCTTGTAGGCAGGTCTTCAACTCACTAGAAAATGAGCTGAAACTTGTGCCTAAGAGCAGGCTCTGCCAACCACGCAGGATTCTCCAGCTTTGCCGTCAAGAGCCCTTAAGCTCACACTAGCTAAACGCTGTAGATGAGCCCAAGAGAATCACAGAATCACCAAGATGGAAGAGACCCACCAGATCATCAAGTCCAACCATTCCCACCAATCTCTAAACCACGTCCCTCAGCACCTCATCCACCTGCACCTTAAACACCTCCGGGGAAGGCGAGTCAACCCACTCCCTGAGAGCCCATAACAGCCAACGCATGGGATGGAAAAGATTAGTAATGAATTCTCCCAGGATCACTTCTGGCAACAGAAATCAAAAGAAAGACAAATATACACTAAATATAAACAGTTTCTAATCAATTTAACGGATTAAAATAGTAAGTCCTATTCTTTCAAATAATGTTAGCATAGCGTGTAANTCTAATCAATTTAATGGATTAAAATAATAAGTCCTATTCTTTCAAATAATGTTAGCATAGCGTGTAACAGGGACTGAGTCCAGATGTTCTAATGAAGCATTTAAGAAAAGACTGTTGTTCTGTCAATGCTCTCATTTCTTACTATTCTATATCTGGTACAAGGTAGAAATTTTTCCCTAAACTGGAAGCAGAAATCACAGGAAACATGTTTCTTTGACAACTGCCTTAAATAATTTGATTAAAATAAAATAGCAACTTATTAATGGTTGGACTCAATGATCCAGTGGGTCTCTTCCAACCTGGTTGTTCTATGATTCTATGATTCAGTCAGTCAGAATCAAATTTCTAGTATTGGTCTATTCCCCCTTACAGTCCTCAGCCCTTAAGGAACTATGATTTTCTTTTTAAATTAAAGGATCCCAAGGAACTTCTTTTTATAATGTGATTATAGCACCACAGAACATTTTAGAATGGGAAAATGACAGGTTTCTTTTTATAAAAGGTTCTGCAGAGATATTAGATGGTCTTTTCCCCTCCACTGCCTGCTGAACAGCACCTTCTGCAAGGTTACAAAGTCTGTGAGGAAGCAGTTAATCAGAACCGAGCTCAGTTGCTACTTTTAGCACAAACATTTTCAATTGATCTGAAGTCGTTAATTACACTTTCCCTTAATAAAGGCCCTAGTGTAATTTTCTTTTTTCTTCACCAGTTAGTGGATTCAAACATATGTCAGAATCACGTGCTGCAGCAAAGACACGGGAAAACTCGGTACTTAAAATCCTCTCCAGTGAAGATGAAAAACTACGAGAAAAAGATGTTTGAACCCACACAGAAGAACAAAACCACTTTGTGCATTGACTAACTGATCCACGCGTAAGTGTGCAGAACCAGAAATGTATATTTTATTACAGAATAACATGAACGACTGACAATAAGGAACAAAGCCTGTGTCAAAGATGACTTCATAGCCACTTTACCCTCTTCTTTAGCACTTGCCCTGCGTGTGTCTGCTGCCAGGCAGGGGAGTTTTTGCCTGGAGAAGCACCATGCTACAGAATCATAGAACAACCAGGTTGGAAGAGACCCACTGGATCATCGAGTCCAACCATTCCCACCAATCTCTAACCCATGTCCCTCAGCACCTCATCCACCTGCACATTAAACCCCTCCAGGGAAGGCGAGTCAACTACCTCCCTGGGCAGCCT